>LPNX010985568.1:686229-756238 GCA_001517045.1 Pseudotsuga menziesii
AGTTATATTTAAAATTAATAAAATTATAAAGAAACAAAGATTATAAATTTAAGTTTAAACTTTAACATTTCTAAATTGAAAATTCTAACCTTCTGTGCTTCTTGGAGTGTATCTTCTCAAAGACACTCCAATTGCGCTCACACCCTGATGAGCTGCAAGTTTGACTTAGCACTTTAATGGCAAGTCTTTGCAACTCCGGGACTCTGTGACCATAGTTAGTCCACCACACATCTACAAAGAAAACAAGGAAGGTAAACGGTAAGACAAAATTCAAATTACAAATTACAATGTATTAAATTTTTACCAAGTAAAAACATAGAAATGAAAGGGTAATTAATTAAGAATCTAAGAGATCAAAATTTGAAAGTTTTAAACAAATTGTACCTGGCATCCTTGTGGTTCTATCCTGGACAGCCATGTCATAGCCAAAAGTGCCACTTGACATCCTAAAGATCTCCATCTGTCTAGAAATCTCTGCGCGCTCAGAGGGAGTTAACACCATCCTCTGAACACACTGGAGAAAGCCATCCATGACCTCAGCATCAAACTGAAAGCCACATGCATAAGAGAAAGCAAGGTTGAGGTAGAGCCCTGCTGCATGAATGGGACGATGGAGAGTATTATTCCATCGTTCATCGATCACACTCCATAGTTCAACTCGTCTTGTGAGTCAGACCTCCCCCTTGTCCTCATAGTAGTGATGGATAGCTTCCTTGGCCCTATCCATGGCCTCATACAAGTAGCCCATTGCAGGCTTTTCACCATCAACCAAACGAAGAACCTTTACCAAAGGTTCACTGATGGCACATACCTCCTCCAATCGTGCCCAAAAAGTGAAATCAAATTGCACCATTCGAGCAATGGCTTGCCCATCTTGTTTGGTGCTATAGACACAAGATGCCCACTCATCAGAAAGAAACATCCGTTGCAACTCCATCATAACCTTATGCATAGACTGAAGAGAAATGAAGGAAGTGGCGAATCATGTGATTGCAGGCCGCATCAACTCCTTGTTTCCCGTGAAGCGTCTCATGAGTGAAAGAACATATGTATGATTGTATATATATTTTGTCACACTCCGAGCTGAATCAATGACTTCTTTGATCCAAGGAAGTTTTCCCATGTCCTCTAGCATCAAATCAATGCAATGGGTAGCACAAGGAGTCCAATACAAGCTTGCATACCTCTCCATAAGCATCCTCCCAGCAGCAACATAACTGGCAGTGTTGTCCGTAATGACTTGGACAACATATTGTGGCCCTATCTCTTGGATAAACTTATCCAACAAATCACATAATAAGCGTGCATCTTTAACATAGGGAGATGCATTGACAGATTTGATAAAAATTGTCCCCCTGGGACAATTAACCAAGAAATTGATAATGGATCTGTCCTTCCCATCAGTCCATCCATCCGACATAATAGTGCAACCAGTGACCGTCCATGACTGTTTGAGCTCATCTAATCTCCGGGTGCAATCAACCTTCTCCTCATCAAGGAGTCTCCCTCTCAAATCATTATAGGAAGGCCCCCTATAATCTGGACCAACAGCGCCAGCAGCTTCAAACATGGCATGATAGTAGGGGTTGTTTTTGGCGATGTTGAAAGGCACATCACCCCATAGAAAACATTTTGTCACAACTCTATCCGCCTCATCCTTCTCCCTTTGTTTGAGCATGGTTCGAACAGAAGGTTGCCTCGAATACGATGCCACATAAGGTGAGGCTAAAGAAGGCACAGTGGAATGTGGGGGTCGTGTAGATGAGGAGAAGGAATGCATGTCACTTGTGCCTCCCATGGTTCGTGACTGTGTTCTAGATGCAAGTTCATGTCTAAATTCCTCTTTCTCGTCCCTCTTCTTAGCCATGTCAAGAATGGATTGGTTTGCAATATGCATCACTTCTGGGGTAATAGCAGGACAAACATCCACTTTATGCCCAACAATTTTGGCAAGGTGGTATTTCAGGCGGCTAATTCCACCAGAAATATCCTTCCCACATAGTTTGCAATTCAACCTTTCCGATTATTAGGGTCAATTGGCTACCCATACTCCCACATTGGATCCAATGGCTTTGGCATTGTGTCCACTGTCACCTATGCCACATTGCCACAACAAACAAACAAAAATGAATCAATTTTAAAATGTTCTTCTTTAAAATTTTGATTCTTGAAAACAATGAAATTATTAAAAATTTAAAACATTCAAACTTCAAAGAAATGGGAGGGTGGCCTACTTAAAACCCTATAGGCTATGATTGTAATGGTAAATCTACACCCTACACTAAATCTAAACCTAAACCCTACATTAAATCTACATTAACCAACAAATCTCACGCAAAATAAAAAATAATGAAAGTTCAAAGTTAAGAATACATACCTGATTAAATGCTATGGAAACTTGATTGCCCCCTTCCTCTCTTGTAGAAAATCGCCCAAGATCGCCCAAGACGTCAGAGCTCCACTTCCTCCAAGCCAAAATGTCCAAATGAACAAAAAAAATGCGTCCGCGGCCTCTTAACGACAAATTTTTTTAATTTTTAGCTAGCAAGTCGACACTTTCTATCGAATCGCGATATATTAAAATATCGCGATTTTTTGAAGTATCGGGAAAATATCGAGATATATCACCGACTCCATCAACTCGCGATATATCGCGATGTCGGCAATATATCGCCGATATATGTAATTATGGGCTAAGGATCTTGTATATGTGCATTCAAACCTATGCCTTGTGTCTCGGATGAGTGAAGAATATACAAGTGGCCCTCATAAAGACTGGGATGTTGAGGCAGAAAACCCAGACTTGGAGCTCTCTCTTGCTGCTCTTGATATTAATGTTGGTACTAGTGGTGAAAGCAGAAGTGGAATTGGCTCTTCAAATCCACGCTCGACTGCTGTAGGACAAGCATCTTGTTCTATTTGTTATGATGTAGATGAGGATTATATGTAATTATGTCTTTTCCTTATGTTTTATTTCATTATCAGCACATATAGCCTCAAGTATAAGCTTATAAAGGCTAATTTTGAATATAAAGCCTCGTCTATAAAGGTTAATTTTGGATGTAAAGCCCCATCTAAAAAGGATGTTTTTGGATGTCAAGCCTCATCTGATAAAGGCTCAGTTAATAAAGTTGTTCTTTTCCTTCTCAATTATTGTTATTTGTCTCATTCTTAATTTTTTACAAAACAACGAGGTATTTTAAAATTATATATATATACTACGTTTCCCCCCCAGCATACTCATTTTGGGGGGATCACGTTTCTAGGCGTCCCCGTTTCGGAAACTTGGAAACTTTTCCACTTTTCGTGCAACTTAGGTTTTGTCACTTGTGCTTTCTGCTATGAAGCATGGGGAGCACTCCTAGAGGCTAGGGTACTTGTTCACGATGATCCTCAGCAAGGGAGTAGGGGAGCCAGAGAGAAATGTCACTGATTGACCAAAACTGTTCCCAACACTCCTGCCCTGGCCCATTCCCATTCTGCGAGCAGCTCCAGCAGAGTTCTTGGCAGTTGTGAGCTTCAAGATGCTCTTTCCCTATCGAGGACTCTTCATATGCTCCTCAATATACCAGGAACACCCAGAAACTCCCTGCACACGTGGGCCCTATCTAGGCATTGGAATTTGAAGCAGACTTAAAAAGGCACTGTTTCAGCACACATCAGCCAAGTGTGGCCCCCATAGGACTCAGTTTGCCATGACAAACTGTAAAGGACAGAAATTCAAAGAAAACAACCCCACACTCTAAATCTTTCCATAGAAACATCCCCTATCCTGTTATTTTATTCATTCTACATTTGTGCCTGAATTTGGATTGAAGGAGAGACGAGGAAAGTGTTTTTGAGAAAAAAGGACAGCTGCGGAACATGAATTCTTCAGTGGCTTTTCAAATTTGAAGAGGACAACAATATTTTCCAGCTTCTTCCTAAAATTTCTGTTGTTTTTTTATGTTCATAAAAATTCTTTCTATTGATGTTCTCATTGAGATACAAATAATAACACATGGTTCAGTACTGATTCATTTTTCTTCCAAATAATACACATCGCATTATCTAGCAGCAGGATAAGCATACCTTTGTGTTATCCTCTGGATTGTTAAGAATAGCATCAACAATCTGTAGCATGGGGGTTATTCCTGTTCCTCCTGCAACCTGGAGCAAGGCAGAAAAACTGAAAATAAGAAAACTGAGAGATCTCCTCTTCACATCATCTCTCTCTATCTCTATCTCAACCATGCCCTTCCTGTTTCTCTAATTCAAATTGTATTGAGTTGAACATATAGTGGAAAAACATACATATGCAATTTGCTAATACAAAAAAATGCAGAAGCAGCTTATGAAGAACAGAAATATTGTAATGACAACTTTTAGGGTAAAGGAATTCACTAGACTTATTTTTTCTTTCAAATACATTCTTTTTTTAAGTGCTGCTTATATTACTTCATTGAACAAATAAGTACATCGTAGATCAGAAGGTTACATATTACTTATTTCAATTCCATTCATTCCTGCAGCTACATTTCTAAAATGGTTGCAATTTGTGCTCAATCTTGGAAGTATATTGATTAAATCCAGTGAACTATAAGTCTATAAGTTAGAAAGAAAACACACAAATGATATGTCTAGGATAGATTCATTTCCTAGAAAGCTCATTACAAAAGCATAAAAATCCGTTATTATCAAAATATGAAATGCCAGAAAGGTTATATTGTCCAACACTTTTCACATAATATAATTATAGATAGAGCCCCTACCAAGCCCCTACCAAGGCTCCACTTTCCACATAATAGACTGTACTGAGTGCAAGATTGATGCTTAGCCAGAGCATGATGTAACAAGCAAATATTATCTTAAACCACACTAAAAGCCCAATATGTGACAATAAGCAGTGTCCCTAAAACAGAGCAGTGTTTCCAGCTTACCAACATATAACAAAATTAATTATACGATTATAACTGCCAAACGACATATTAAACGACCATGGAAGCTGACACTGAGCATATAATCTGGCAGGCTAGCCGGTAGTATAGTCCCAAAGGGATCACGTCTTAGCTTTTCCAAGCTGCAGGATTTGAAATGAAGTTATCGTAAAACTTTATGGAGCACTAAACAGCAGTATTGGAAATGGACTTCTGGAAAAAAAATTATGGAGTACTGAATTGAGGGACTCTATAAAAAGTGTCACAACAAAATATAGCACCCCCCAATGATGTAAAGTCTGAAACATCAAGGAGCTAATCTTGTGCAACTTCATGAAGGCCACCCACTATCACCTCAATGGCTATTCCTCTCTCTTGAAGTTAGCTCTCCTCAGTAGATTTTCCAGAGGTCATTACTCACTCTAGAAATCACAGATCCCAACTCGGCCACAGATCTCTCTAATCCCAGATATATATTGATAATGAAATACAATCCCAGATAACATATATGCATATAATCAAGATCATAATAAGCAGCACATGAGATCTCTACAACCTCTAACACAATAGCAATCACACATATAAGATGCTTGTTTTTTGTCAGAAGACCCTGGAAAAACCTTTGCAAGAAAACCAGTGAGAGAGATATAGACACTTATATTATCTGTGAACATTGAGAAGACTAGATCAGTAAAACAGCAAACTTATCTCAGGATCAAGATGCTCTGATCCTCAAGTCTGAACTCTGATGGATGTACCCTCTCTTCCCATGCAAGCATTCCCCTCCTCATGCAAGCATACGTCCTCCTCTCTGCAACTACTCTTTGACTAGGCCTCACATCCCTCTGCCTCTCTGGATCATTGTCTCGGTGATGCCCTCTCTCAACTTTGGAAGAATCCTCTCTGAGGACTCGCCCCTCACCAGTTAACTGCACCCCAACCACTCTGAATGCGCCCCCACTGTCTGGTGAATCAACTCTATGCTCTGAGCCAAATCAATCTGATGTAGAAGTTGTCTCTACCTCGGATCTGATCTCCCTCTGCCTCAGATAAGATGTGCCTAATCTATCTCAGATTCAATCTCTCTCTCTCTCTCTCTCTCTCTCTCTCTCTGTCTCTCTGCAAGTTGCATCCTCTCCTCTCAAGACTGCAACCTCCTGCATGCACTGATTTTCCCTCTCTCTCTGATCACCTGAATCACACAAGCAATACTTACTTTTGCCTTATGAATGCCTTTTTCTAATCCTCCCATGAGGGAAGGGGTTTTTGAGACCCTAATTCGAGGTTCATGCACTTAGTACATTTAAAATTGTGCATTAAAAATAGTGTAAACTGCATGCATGCAATGCAATGTGCAAATCTCATGCACATGCATCATGCAACCTCCATGCAAATGCATACCTACTCATCATGCACATGCAACCTCTCTTGTTGAAAATGTAACTTCGAAAGATATTCTATTGTATTTTATTATACCTCCGTCGGAGATGTTTTTTCCTCTGGTCGGGGATGTTAAACTTATTATTGTATTTGGTCATGCTAGAATATCAAGGTAAAACCTCCATTGTCAATCGGGGCAATAGTCCCTAGAAGAAATGTTGTAAAATGTATTTTGAGTCTCCTTAAAGGGAAGTCGGCCCTGTTAGGTTAGGAAGTTTTCCTAGTTAGGGTTTTTCATCAGTCACTTGTAAAGTATAAATAGGGAGGCGCCCTCCCTTATTTGGGGACACACCACACAAGCTAGTCCGCTCAAGAGAGAGAAAGACAAGTGCACTAGTGAAGGAAAATAAGAAGCTACTGAAGACATCTTATTTTTGGGGATTTTATCTTGGTTTAACATTGTACTAAGTGACAGAACTATTCTGAAGAAGTTGCGGGGTTTTGTCCTTTATGGTTTCCCCAAGGAAAATCTTTATGTTCTTGTGTATTGTTGTGCTTGTCTATCTTTCAATTTAAAGATCTAACCTAATTGAATTAAAGTACAAATTCTAACATGGTATCAAAGCCACACTCTGAAAGAAGGAACTATGCAACTGCAGAAACTAGGGCTTCCAAGTTTTAGCAATTTTCTCCACAAAATTTCCAGAAAAGAGGGCTAGGTTAATTCGCCTCAAGGAGGCGCATCTTTTGGTGGAGAAAGATTCCACTTTCGAGAAGTTTCATTTGGAGGAAACTAGGGCTTTAAATCTTTGGATTTTCCCTCCACAAAATTTGGAAAAGGACCTCACTGGACAACTTGCCTCAAGGAGGTGCATCTTTCTATCGAGGAAGAGTTTCAAGATTCCTAGTTTGGAAAATTAGGGTTTCTTTGTAGAACCCTAGGTCAGCGAGATCTAGAATCAACTTGGGCATCTCAAATTGGTAAGATCTATTTCCTTGCTATTTACATTTGAGGTTCTCATATTAAGATGATGAATCACACCAAGCTTGAAGGAGCAGATAACTTCGGAGCATGGAAGTATAGAATCTCTGTAATGCTAGAGGAGAATGACATGGACAAATATGTCAATGAGGAGGTTCCAGAACCAAAGGGAGAAGAGGCAAAGGCAAACCACAAGAAGAACATGATAAGAGCTAAAAGGATTATTGCAGATTCCATAAATGATAACTTCATCCCTCATGTATCATCATTGAAGACTCCTAAAAAGATGTTCGATGCTTTGACCAAGCTATTTGAAGGAAAGAACATCAATCGTAAGATGACCCTGAGGAATCAACTCAAGAATGTGAAGATCCAACATTCAAAAACCATTCAATCTTACTTCACAAGGGTTTCTCAAATCAAGGAGCAACTAGAGGCCATTGAAGAAAATGTTGAAGGAGAAATCATGATGACTACCTTGAATGGACTTCCAAGGTCATGGGACTCATTCATTCAAGGGATATGTCCCAAAAAGAAACCAATCAAGTTTAGTAGACTGTGGGAGGAATGCACTCAAGAAGAAGCTCGATTAGTATCAAGAGAAGAGAAGTTGGGAGCAAGTGATGATCATGCTCTAACAGCTTAGGCAAAGAAGAATGAAGGTAAGAGGGAGGATCACTCTCACAGAAGACCCAAGAAATTCCAAAAGAATCGTAACCAAGAAGGGACTACACAAATCTTAGATGCTACACATGTGATGAGAAAGGCCACATCTTAAGACACTATCCCAGAAACAAAGGATCCTCCAAGGCAAACAAAAAGAAGAGGCATCATGCACATACTGCAAAAGATGATGAACCTGCAAGCAAGAGAACAAGAGAAGATTCTTCAAGTGATGAAGAATATGTTCTGATCTCCACTCTTATAGTTACCATTACCCATGGAAGCAATGATTAGCTGGTAAAGTGGAGCTTCCAAGCATATGACAGGATACAAAGAATCCTTCATCAACTTATCAGAACATGACTGACCTCACAAGTTGAAACATGGAGATGATTATCAATATCCCATAAAAAGGAGTGGAGAAGCCTCTTACAAGTTGGACTCTCGCAAGACAATAAAGATGCAAGATGTTCTCTACGTACCAGGTTTGAAGAAACTTCTCCTCTCCATTTCAGCTTTAGATGCTAAAGGATTTCGTGTTGCATTCGTTGATGGCCAAGTACTCATGTGGCCAAGAGGCAAAACAATAGACAATGCAACAATAATTGGAGGGCAAGAGGGTGTAAATTTTCCTTTCATATTAAAACTACGGCTAACAGTGCATGCAAGATCTCTACTGATAACCACACATGAATATCTTTTACAGTATGCAGCAGAATATAAAACTGAGAAATAAATCACAACAACACATCACAATATTGACACTATTATTTTGGGTATGGAAACCCCCGGAAAAACCCAAGATGGGAAAACCAGTGCAACAGTCAGATATAGATTTTATTATGAGAAAATATGGAGCGTTTACAATACTGCAAATTCACCCAAACCTAGCGAATGCAGTTACACGGCAGAATCACTGGGCAAAACCCCAACTAAACCTTAGCACCCTCCTGTGTAAGTGTACGACCCAGCTGTACAAAGTTCGATGATCCTACTGCTCGCTCCTCCGTCTTCCCAACTAAATCCTTTGTCTAACTTTCTCTCCCTGTCTGTATCCTGTCTCTGTCGGAATACAAGTGTGTGTCCTCTCCACCAATTGATCTCTCTTTTCTAACTTTAGGTAAAGCGAAAACCCTAATTTCACTTTCACTTTAACTAGTGTTTCACTAAAGTTAATAAACAATTAGATCACTTTAGTTATTTTCCAAAGTAAACTTAGGAAAAATAATTAAATACAATTGGCTTCCTAATTTAAGTCTTTTGCATGCAAGAACATATGCATGCAGGAAGACCTTCCTTGTTGCTACTAGTTTAACAAAGGGAGGTCTATAGAAGTCGAAAGAACCACCAAAACAAGCCCTTGTTCCTGACTCTATGGAACCAAGTCAACTATGGCATTGAAGGCTTGCACATGTACACTATAGGGCTATACTAATTCCAAGCAAAGCAATGTCAGGCCTTCCTAAATTCCAGGCAAAACATTAAGGCACTTACAAAAGATGTGTGCAAGGGAAGAATGTAAATAAAACATTTCCAAGTAGTGAAAGCAAGTCTAAAGAAATCTTGGAAATAATCCACTCAGTTGTATACGGCCCCATGTCATTCAATTCCTTGAGCGGGTATGCATACTATGTTTCTTTCATAAATGATTATTCTCGTAAAGCTTGGATTTACTTCTTAAAAGGAAAAGATGAAATTTTCTACAAGTTCAAAAAATTCAAAGCTTTGGTAGAGAATCACACCGAAAAGATCAAGACCTTGCGATTAGAGAATGGTGATGAATTCACTTCAGATGAATTCAAAGACATATGCAGAGAATCTAGGATTAAGAGGGAGATGATCGCTCCCTACAATCCTCAACAAAATGGCATAGCAGAAAGGAAGAACAGAAGGATAATGGAAGCAACAAAGGAGATGTTTCATGACCAAGACCTTCCTATGCACCTCTGGGCAGAAGCAGCAAGAACAACTGTGTATGTACAAAACATAACACCTCATCGTGTTCTAAATAACAAGACTCTAGAAGAAGTTTTCTCAGGAAAGAAAAGAGAAGTCATCCATCTCCGAATATTTGGATTTTGTGTGTACGTACATGTCCCCAAAGAAAAGAGGACAAAGCTAGACCCTTCAAGAAAGAAGGGCATATTTGTGGGATACAGTGACGAATCAAAAGAATACCGAATATACTTCCCAGGATTCAAGAAGATTGAGGCCAGTCAAGACATTACTTCTGATTAAGTCTCAACTTACAATAAGTCAAACCAATTCCACATTGAAGATACTGAAGAACTTGAAGTTCCCAGAACCAAAGATGTCGTTATGGAAGAAATGACTCAAGAAAACCATAAAGATCATGACTTGACGGAACCTCAGGAACCTCTAGATCCACCTCATGAGAAGAATTCCTACAAGAGAAGGCCAGCATGGGCACGTGATTCTATTTAAGATGCAGAGAGGTATGGCGCTCCAAATGAGACACTTAGAAAAAGTAAAAGACCAAGACCATACTCCAGCTACGTAGCCTTATTGTGCGACATCATTAATAATGAACCTTCTAACTATGAGGAAGTTGCTAAAAAGGAGTGTAAGGAAGCCATGATCGAAGAGTATCAATCAATTATGAAGAATGATGTCTAGGTCCTAGGAGATAGTTCTAAGAACAAAAGGGAAGTTCGTAGTATCTTCCAAATGGATCTACAAGATCAAGCATGTTGCAGACGGTAGCATCGAAAAATACAAGGCAAGGTTTGTGGCACGTGGCTTCTCCCAGAAAGAAGGCATCGATCATGAGGAGACATTTGCACCAGTAGCGAGATACACTTCCATCAAATCAATACTAGCCTTAGTTGCAGTAATGAAATGGAAGATACACCAGATGGACGTCAAGACAACTTTCCTGAATGGTGTAGTTGAAGAGGAAGTGATGTGGAGAAGCCACTAGGATTCGAGACACATGACAGACAGACTCATGTGTGCAAGTTAAAGAAGGCCTTGTACAATTTGAAGCAAGCACCCAGGATGTGGTATGGCAAGATGGATAGCTTTTTGATGAGCTTAGGCTTTACCAAGAGTAAAGCAGATTCCAACCTCTACTTCACGGTTGAGGGCGAAAGACCAGTGATGACCAGTGATACTCCTACTGTATGTAGATGACCTGTTCTTGACAGGAGAGGATGAGCTCATTACAGATACAAAGAGAAGGCTTGTCGCAGAGTTCGAGATGAAGGACCTGGGCATCATGCACTACTTCTTAGGTTTGGAGGTGTGGCAGAATACAAATGGGTTACTCCTTGGACAAGGAAAGTATGCAGTAGAGATTATGACGAGGTTTAGAATGATGGACTACAAGGCTATTGCCATACCCATGGCATCAAACTTGAAGCTATTGAGTGATGCTTCTTCTGAGACAGTCGATGCCATGATGTATAGGCAGATGATTGGTTTGTCGATGTATTTGACGAACATGAGGCCAGACATAAGCTTTGTTGTGAACACATTGAGCCAGTTTCTGATACATTCGAGACGTGTTCACCTAGTTGCTGCAAAGAACGTATTGAGGTACCTGAAGGGTACAATTGATTATGGTCTCAAGTATGTGACGGATTAGAAGATCAACTGACATGGTTATGTTGATTCAAATTGGGCAGGCAGTGCCATAGATAGAAAGAGCACTTCAGGATGTTGCTTCAATTTGGGATCCAGGGTGATCTCTTGGTTTAGCAGGAAGCAATTAAGTGTGGCACTGAGTAAAGCTGAAGCAAAGTACATTGCAACTTGTTCGGCTAGTTGTGAGGCAGTATGGATTCAGAAACTACTATTAGATTTGTTTGATCTCGAGTTAGAGGCGACCTGTATCTTCTGTAACAACCAGAGTTGTGTGAAGTTGTCCGAGAAACCAGTGTTCCATGACAAGTCGAAGCACATTGAGATCAAGTATCACTATATCCAAGATATGGTGGAGAGAGGAGCAGTGAAGCTCTAGTATGTGGCGACAGACGAGCCGAAAGTCGATGTTTTGACCAAGCCTCTAGCGAGAGTGATATTTGAGTACTCTAGGGACAAGCTTGGAGTTGTGCAGATCAGTGTCCATTGCGAGGAGTGTTGATCAGTGTAGATCAATCACTTGTAAAGTATAAATAGGGAAGTGCCCTCCCTCATTTGGACACACACCACACAAGCTAGTTTGCTCAAGAGAGAGAAAGACAAGTGCGCTAGTGAAGGAAAATAAGAAGTTGTTGAAGACATCTTATATTTGGGTATTCTACTTTGGTTTGACATTGTACTAAGTGACGAAACTATTCTACAGAAGTTGGGCGGTTTTCTCCTTTATAGTTTCCTTGAGGAAAATCTGTGTTCTTGTGTATTGTTGTGCTTGTCTATCTTTCAGTTTAATGATCTAACCTAATCGAAGTAAAGTACAAATTCTAACAACCTCCATGCATATGCTCATGCATTTCTCACATCATCATCAAAAACTGGTGCGTCACTGCACTCCTCACATCCAACTGAAGTAAGTCACTGAACCTCTGCATGTCTTCTTCAATCACTAAATCCATGACTCTTATAGAGTGTCTCTCACACTCCACAATACTGCTTATGCTAGCAATGCACCTCCATGCTAGGCAAAACCACATGGACATCTTGAGATACACCTCTATCTCTAACAGTCCCTATTATCGAGGGATCTCCTTCTCACAAGTCCTTCACTAGAATCCAGATGCATCTCACTCTCTGTTGTAGAAGCTCCCTTTGTCTCTGGAAGCCATCCCACTACTGATCCAGTACTCTGACCTGTAGACTTGTGCCTAGCTGTAGTGCTCTGAGATGTCTCATCTCACTCCTAAGCACTATCCTACTATGTCATCTTAGCTTCTTCTATGTTGTCAGACACCCCACACATAGAAGTACCTGCCGAGCTACAAACTAACACACCCTCTTAGTGAGGGACATACTTCCGGAGAAGTATCCACCAGGATCAAACACATCCTTTGTTGTTGTAGTTTCTCCCTCTTAACTTGAAGTCTTTTCGTTTGCATCTACTGCACTTTGATATGAAGATCCGTGAGCCCCATTCAACAATGTCATCTTGAGAGAAGTCTCTCTCTCTCTCTCTCTCTCTCTCTCTCTAACACCAATCCATGCTCCAAACTCCCTATGGAACTCTTCTCCAAACTCTCTCTAAAGTTGACCACAGGCTGACCCAACAACATGCACCATGTGCTCTCCCTAATGCCATGCCGCACGGTTGCATCCAAGGTCACTCCCTCTAAATATACAAGACTTTGTCCATCTCTAAACACCATACTATATTCCTCATCCACCAAAGTTGATACTGAGGGAAAATCTTTCAGCTCTGGTCCATGCATTCTTCCTGCCACCTTCAAAAGAACTTCCTGGCACGAATTAGAATCCAACCCATCCAACTCCCTCCTTTGCATGCGTGAGCCTGTCTCTGAAGCACTAAGGAACACTTCTCGTATTCTCATCATCTGGCGAGATGCATAACCCTCTCTTTCACAAATCTAGGTTTCTCTCTCCAGATATGATGTCTGCTCTCAGATCTAATGTGAGATTTCTATAATCTGCGCCAAAGAAATTATGAAATGATCACAATCAGATTTATCAAATAAATAGAAGAACTTGGTGCCTTAGAAGGCATGCTAGATCTCTGAGAGAAACCCTCAATACTCAACAACTGCAACTATCCATGAAGGAATGTGCCCCTCTCTGGCACGTGTGACAAATCTAACAACTTTGCGTCCTGCTCTGCTTTGATCTCTAATGGAATCAAGTTTGGATCTTTGTCTAAGGAAGTGCACCCCCTCTCAGTCTTTGAAAGGTGTGCCACACTCTTCCTCTACTCTCGACTACTGAAGAATGCACCCCTCTGACTATCTGCTTGTCTGCTCAATAAAAATGCTCTCTAACTATCACTCAGTCTCTAAATGATCAAGACACCCTCTCCTCAATCTCTAAAGAATATGCCTTAGTGAACAAGGAATGCTCTGCATTGATCTTTGATGGAATCAAGTTTGGATCTTTGTATAGGGAAGTGCGCCCCCTCTCAGTCTTTGAAAGGTGAGTCCCACTCTTCCTCTACTCTCTCAACTACTAAAGAATGCACCCCTCTGACTGTCTCTCTGTCTGCTAAATAGAAATGTTCTCTAACTATCACTCAGTCTCTGAATGATCAAGGCACCCTCTCCTCAATCTCTAAAGAATATGCGTTAGTGAACAAGGAATGATCCTCAATCACATATCTAGCCTTTACTCGCACAGATCTAACCTCCAACCTCACAAATATAATAGATTTGATATGAGTTCTCACAAATCTGGTATAAATACTCACAAATCGAACCCTAAACTTACAGAACCGATAGATCTGACCTTTACTGTGACAGATCTGAACCCTGCTCTTTAGATTGGGTAGATTTGATCACTATCTTACAGATCCAATATCTTTATTGTGTCCTCACCCAAATTTGGTATAATACTCATAGATCTGAGTGTGATTGCCTTGAACTTTAACAAGGTTGTGATACCATGTAGATTTTCCAGAGGTGATGCCCTCTCTCAACTCTAGAAGATTCCTCTCTTAGGACTCGCCCCTCATCAGTGAACTGCGCCCACACTGTTGTGCCCCCACTGTCTAGTGAATCAACTATGTGCTCTAAACCAAATCAATATGATGCACAAGTTGTCTTTGCCTCGGATCTGATATCCCTTTGCCTCAAATATGACATTCCTGATCCATCTCAAATTCAAGCTCTCTCTTTGCAGGATGCACCCTCTCCTCTCAAGACTGCACCCTCCTGCATTCATTGATCTACCCTCTCTCTCCGATCACCTGACTCACACAAGCAACACTGACTTTTTCCTTCTGAATGTCGTTTTTCTAATCCTCTAATGAGATTAGGGTTTCGAGACCCTAATTCGAGGTTCATGCACTTTGTGCATTAAAAATTGTGTAAATGCATGCATGCAATGCAATGTGGAAATCTCATGCACAAGCATCATGCAACATCCATGCACATGCATACCTACTCATCATGCACATGCAACCTCCATGCATATGCTCATGCATTTCTATTATCATCATCAGAAACTAGCACATTAATACACTCCTCACATCCAACTGAAGTATGTCACTGAACCTCTCCATGTCTTCAATCACTGAATCCATGATTGTTGTAGAGTGTCCCTCACACTCCACACTACTGCCTATGCTGACAATGCACCTCATGCTAGGAAAAACCACATGGAGGACTCCATTTTGTGCATGTACCAACTAAGCAATGTCCACCTGTCAACTTCAAAAATCCCTCCAAGCAACTTCCTTACTAAGATGTGCCCACGTAGAAACAAGAATCCCTTGGAGCATTTACAAGATACATGGTGCTCACAAGGAAACCAACCAAGGGGACTCTCAAACCATGTCCACTTGTGTTGGACACAATGACCACATTGAGAGGGGGGGTGAATCAGTGTGTGAGCAATTTAAACCTTTTTACCTTTGATTAATTAATCAGAGTACTTCAAGCATTATGTTATCAATTATATCATCATATGTATGAGCTAAATCAACCAAGAGTCATAAGCACAATCATCACATCAAGAGAGACACAAGAATGTATATAATTTTAATCTTTATTTATGGTGATGGAAGACTACAATCTTCTTGATTACAATCAACACCAACTGATGAAAAGAGCACCAACTAATGTAACAAAACTGTTATCACATATATAGTAGTCGGGCTCCATATTCTATTTTTCAGATCCAGTACATTTTCCAGCCAGATCTCTTACATATGAGATGTTGAGATGAGCAGTTTTGTCGGATCATTATTTTATTTGTGGACTATTGTACTCTCCCATGTCAGGGCTGAGTCTCAGGACACTCAGCTTTGAGGACTGATGTAGCCATTTAGTCATTTACAGAGCAGTTATTGATGCCCAGATTTATATCAGTACTTTCTCATTGAACAAATGATGGTTCAGATGGATTATATGCATGATTATGGCTCAGCTTTTATTATATTGTGTTATGGTTATCATTGCTCTTATACTCATCTTCGTGACATGTATTAGCGTGTTGTGTCTTGATCTGGTGGTCATAATTATATGGACTTGGATGTATTTGTATTATGTATTGATGTCCCTACTTAGACTTGGAAGTTCCTGATCTATACTCATTGGTTTTACCATCCGTTGGGAGAATAGAGATAGTCATTCCCACCATTCTTTTGGCTTGCTAGTGTTGGCTTCATCATTCACTATCTCCACCCATCTATTTCGTTCCAGTTTTGTTTTAACCCGACTTACTACTTGACTTATGGCATGGAGAACCTTTCCCCACTAGAACCTTTCTTAGACAAGCCTCCTTGTTTATATTGTGTCTCGGCTCTGAGTTGGTGATAGAACTTGCCTTTAGTGAGTTGGATTGTATGCCTAAATCATTCTGGTCGGTTGTTCCAATGTTTGGCACTGTGCAGAACTCCCCCTGGTCACTTGAGATGTTGTTGGCTAAAACTGAAAGCTCACGTACTACTTGTATTGGAAAATGTTATATATGCGCCCATGGAAAATGAAAAATGCTAAAATGTGTTTCTTAACATATGTAAAAAAGGGCAAGAGCAATGAAATGCCAAAATACCCCTTGAAGGGTATAAGAAAAGGGGTCCCAAAAGCAATGGTTAAATATATGCTATATCCAAATATTGCTGACCTTATAAATTTGAATATGTCCTGAATGAAAGCTGCAATTAGCTATGCTTTTAAGCACTGGTGAAGTCCCAAAGGGTCATATATGCCAAAAAGGCCATGGAAATAAAATTGACGATCCTAATGAAACTGGATCAAACTTGATGTAGACATGATGCCTAAGTTGAACAAGCACTCTCTGAACAACTCAACCATTTGTGAGGCATCGCCATTCCTTGTGTTGTTGTTTGTCCGGCAGGTGGTTATAGTGAGTATTTCCCTGCCATATCCAAAGAGTCATGATGTTAAGTAGGAAGTCATCCTTTTCCCTAGCCTTGTAAATTTCATCCTTCACCCTTCACTAGCAAATTGACTACAACTATGAAGTGTGTATAGTCCTGAAAGTCTAGTATGAGTAATAATAAATAAAGCCCTATATATGTATTTGGTTGATGTATCGCCAGTGAAATGACTGCTACTTGTTGTGATTGTTGCTTAAATGATTTGTAGAGCATGTCTTAGCGTTATAGCACTTGCAACAAATGAATGATAGTCTGAGTTATATTATTGGTATCTGGTGATTTACAGGCGATTATATTGTCTATTGGATGGTGTTGATGATCAGGTAGAGACCTGGAAAGGGTATGAGTATACACCCTACATGGATTTTGACTCTCTGAGTCTAATGAGATAGTTTATTTTCAGTTCCGGGCACTTGCAAAGATGATCAGGCTCATTTTACCTTTATGATACAGTTTTGCTTCACAGGATGATGTGTCTGAGCAGGGAGATGTTTCATTTGGATATCCTAGGGCGTTGTATGGGCATAGGGGGTGCAGCCACTTGATTGTACCATAGTACCCCCATCCCAGAGATCTTGGTGGGCTCAGTTTGACAACACAGGCACCCTAGGAGGCTGTTTTGGTAGGTTCACAATTCCCGAGGCAGATTAAAAAATGATTAAATGGCTATTGAAGAAAATCGATTTGGGCTACTGAGGTAAGGAAATGACATGGGATGAGTCATGATGATGAGAGTGATGTCCTCCGCACCTTCTGCAGCAATTGTAGCACCTGATTGGGCCCACACCTATTTTTTGGGCATTTTTATATTATTTTCTGGAGAATTTAAGACGCTCACGATTTCCTCAAGGAGGCACAAAGTCAAAAATTAAAATATTATATTATTTTTCTATTGTGCCATGGGGCACCCAAAGGGAGTTAGAATTTTGGTTCTCTCATTTCTATTTAAAGGAGAGAGATTCTCATTTGTAAAGGGTCTTTAGCTCTTGGATCTGATTAATTGAAAGATTTTTTTGTGGATATTTTCGGGATCTGCTTGGCATCTGATGTTCTCTGATGGTGATTGGAAAGTCTTTTGCTTCCTAGCATTCGGAAATTGTTATGAGATCTATATTTTTTGGGGGGGATCATTGTCTTGTCTACAGGAGGACGACTTCAGCTTGGGCGTTTTTGCAGGGGGACCTCAACTCGCTTGGATTGTCTTCGTTTTTTATCAAAGAGTTTTCATTAGTGTTGTGGTGACCTATGATTTCTTCTTGCTATTTTCTGCAGCATATAGCTACTTTCTCATGTCACAGCAAATCTGATATGGTTGACGTTTGTTGTGTGGGAGAGAGGGCGCATTGACTTCCTCGGGAAAACACCGGACATAGAGCTCGCTTCAATCTTTTCAAATTGATCGGGATGGCGGGGATCCTCATCATCAAGGCATCTACAAGCATTTCCAGGTAAGATCTAACAAGTAAGTCTCTTCTCTTCAGACCTCAATCCATTGTAACCTGCTTTTCTTCAATTTTTTTGAAAAACTACTAAATAATAAAAATCCAAAAAAAATTAATCGGGGAACCGCTGGATCTTTGACCAAACCATTTCTGGATTTTGTAGATCGGGCCTCCCCCTCACTGAATCATCCTCAAAGCTGCCCTAATTGTGACTGGTTTTCCCTAAATCTGACTTTTTGACTGCTCAAACACCAGTGCCCCACTGAAAATTTGACTTGTTCCAGAATTGACATTTTCCAGAAAATAATTACATGGGTTTGTTGATCAGGTCTTCCTCATCCCAGAACACCCCCAACGCTAACGTAGTTCCTGCCAGGTAGCCCTACATCTGAAAAACTGACTTTCAGCCTCCTAGCCCCCCTCATCAGATTTTGACTTTTCTAGATCTGATTTTTCCTGAAATTTTCTGACTTCAGTTTGTAGATTAGGCCATCATAATCTCATTTCCACTCCAACGTTGAGCTGATAGTCTCCTACTAGCTTAAGATCTGCAGATCTACCTCTCCAAACCCTAGCACTAGCCCTCCTTTTGCTGATTTCCCTGTAACCTGAATCTTCCAGGCCAAATCCTTTTCTGGGTCCATAGATCAGGGCATATCCCAGGTGGGTTCACTTAAACGTTGTGCTGATACTGACTCCATTACCCAAGGCTGAACACGCACTAATCTCCAAGCATAGCGCTAGCCCCTTGTTGACCTCTTTCCCCTGAATTTTGACCACTCCTTGATAACTCATGTAACCTGGCATTTTCATATCTCTCACTGAGTCTATCTCTTTAGTACGAGACAGTCCCAACTCTTTCCTTACTCAACCTGTCTCAATTACGTTTCCCAAGACAGTGGTTATCTTCATCAGTAGCTAGTACCTTAACCCTAGATCTAGTATTACCCCTGTTATCACCTGCCTTGTAGTTGCCTGCTTAAGGTGGATCCAGAATGGTTGGTAGAGGGGCAAGCAACAAAGGGGTCGAACCACGACTGCCTAGACTCCCAAATGGATGGTTGTCACGCCAATCAAGGCAGCCTTCACTTTAGGTTATCCTAGTCCAAGACAACAATGGGGAAGACCCAGATCTGCTCCCGACAGTAAAGATCGAACCTAGACACCAGAAGAAGATCAGATGGGCCTTTCGGGTACTTAAGGTGCAAGGTGAATGGGAACCCTAGCTCTAGGGTTTAGGTACTAGCAACTGTCTTGGGAAACGTAACTATGACAGGGCGAGCACGAATAGAGTGGGGACTACCCAGTACCTAGAAATCAGACTCAGTAAAAGGTGTTTGAGCTATCAGTGAATGTTGGTAGACAGCAAAGGCTAAGAACCTAAGAGCAGCGCTAGCTTGGAAATCAGTGCTTTGTATGCATTGGGCAATGGAGTCAGCAGTAAGACAACGTTTCAGGAAACCCACTTGGGAAACACCTTGATCTATGAAACCAGAAAGCAATTGGTCCAGAAAAAGCCAAGGTACAGGAAACCCAGCTCAGTAGATAGCTAGCGCTAGGGCCTAGGAAGACAAATCTGAAGCTTTTAGGGGGTTCCAGAAGGCTGATGGCTCAGCGTTGAGGATGAGAAGAGATCAGGGAGACCTGATCAACAAGCCCAAATCAGGAAAACAGCAAGAAAATCAGATCTAGAAAAGTGAAAATCTGATGATGGGGCTAGGAGGCTGAAAACTGATTTTTTTAGATCTAGGGCAAACCAGGATGAATTAGCACAGCGTTGAGGGTGTTCTGGGATGCTTGGGACCCGATCTATCAGCTTATCAAGTCAGATTTCAGAAAAACCTACTTCCAGAAAAGGCCAATTTTCAGTGAGGGCGCTAGAGAAGTTTTAGTCTATTTTTCAGATCCCAGTCAAACTGTTGTGCCTCTTAACAGCGTTGGGGTTCATTTGAACTGCCCAAGACCCGATCTATCCATCTGTGAAGTCAGAAATCAGAAAAACTCAAAACCCTAGCAGGTCAACTTTTTCAGTGGGGGGTTATGTAGTTTTCTGCTGAAAAACAAGATCTAGGTCAATCTATGAGGAATTTGACTAGCGTTCCAGTTGATTTAGTTAGGAGGAGGCCCGATCTATGAAACCCAGAAATGGTTTGGCAAAAGATCGGATGGTTCCCTTATTATTTGATTTTTTAGGTTTTTATGGTTTAGGAGTTTTCAGAAAAATAGTTAAATTTCAGCAAGGTACAATGGAATAAGATCATAAATGAAGAACTTGCCTGTGGATCTTACATAGATAACCTTTTAGAAGTCTATAACAGTGACGATCCTAGCTATCCCGATCAATCCTGGAAGATCCCCGTGATTTCTATGGCATATGCAAGCTCCAAGCCATCAAAGCGCCCCCTACCCTGCATGAGCAAACGTCAACCATATCAGATTTGCACATACAAAATAAAGAAACTGAATGCTACAAGACAGTAAAATGAAGTAATCATAGATCGCAATAAACTAATGAAACCCCCTGATCCAAGACGAAGAGAACCGAGCGAGTTGAGGTCCCCCTACAAAAACGCTCCAGCACAAACGCCCCTCCTGTAGACAAAACATTGATAGCCACGAAAAAGAAATAGATCTCACGAGAATTTCCACGATGCTAGTAAGCTAAAGACAAGCTAATCACCATTTGAGCACATCAGATGCAAAGCAAATCCAGAAAATTTCCAAACAAAAACTTTCTATTATTCAGATCCAAGAGCCAAAGACCCCTTACAAATGAGAAGCTCCCTCCTTTAAATAGAAATGAGAGAACCTCAATCATAACCAAATCCTAACCACTTTCAAAACGAGTGGCTAAGATTAAAAGATACAATGTTCTAATCAATGGTTGAGATGAGCTCAACATACAATACATGGATCAATATAAATATAATTATAATTTACCAAAGTGGACTTAAACCACCCAAATAAAGGTAACCCACTCAACAAGAAATAAATGAAAGCACATGGTGGGTCCAAGAAGTGTTTGACTAACTTCGTTTGGGTGTACCCATGGCATAATAAATAATATAAAAATTTAAAATTTTGACTTTTGTGCCTCCTTGAGGAAATTGTGGGTCTCCCAAAAAGCTCCAGAAAATATATAAAATTTGCCCAAAAATAGGTGCGGGGCCCATAAAATGCTGAAACTGCTGGAGAAGGTGTGTAAGACATCACTCTCATCATTATGACTCACCCCATGCCATTTCTTTGCCTCAGTAGCTCAAACTGATTTCTTCAATAGCCATTTGATCATTTTTTAATCTGCCTCGGGAAATGTGATACTGCTAAAACAACCTCCTAGGGTGCCTGCTTTATCAAATTGAGCCCTCCGAGCTCTCTGGGTTGGGGGTACAATGGTACAAACAAGTGGCTGCACCCCCTATGCCCATACAACACCCTAGGAGATCCAACTGAAACATCTCCCTGCTCAAACAAGTCAATCTGTGAAGAAAAGCTGCATCAGAAAAGCAGAATAAGCCTGATCACATCTGTAAGCACCCGGAAGTGGAAATAAACTCTCATTGGACTCAGAGAGTCCCAATCCATCAAAGGTGTATACTCATACCCCTCATAGGTCTCTGTCTAATCATCAATCATAACCAATAAACAATATAACCATTTGTGAATAATCATACACCAATAATAACTCAGAATATATCAACCTGTTGCAAGTGTTAAGAGTTTAAACCATGCTCTACAACTCATTCACGTAACAAACTCAACAAGTAGCATTCATTTCACTAGCGATACATCAACAAATACTTATAAATATCAGGCTTTATTTATTATTACTTAGACTCAGACTTTCAAGATTATACTCACTTCATATCTGTAATCATTTTGCTAATGAAGGGCGAAAGGTGGAAATGCCAAGGCTAAGGCAAAGGATGACCACCTACTCAACATCATGACACTTTGGACAAGGAAAGGGAGAACTCACTATAACCAATACTGGACAAACAACAACACAAGAAATGGCAGTGCCTCACAAATGGATGAGTTGTTTAGAGAGTGCTTATTCAACTTAGGCATCATGTCTACATCAATCTTGATCCAATTTGACTAGGATCACATTTTATTCTGTGGCCTTTTTGGCCTATATGAACCCTTTGGGACTTCACCAGTGCTCAAAAGCACAACTAATCGCAGCTTTCATCCGAGCCATATTTATTTTTAACAAGGTCAGCAATTGTTTGATATAACATTTTTTAACCATTGCTTTTTGGACCTTTTCTTATACTCTTCAAGGAGTATTTTAGCATTTCATTGCTATTGCCCTTTTTACATATGTTAAGAAACACAGTTTTACAATTTTCATTTTCCATGGGCGCATATTTAATATTTCAATAAAAGTAGTACATGAGCTTTCAGTTTTAGCCAACAACATCTCAAGTGACTAGGGGGGATTCTGCACAGTGCCAAAGATTGGGAAAAACGACCAGAATGATTTAGGCATACTATCCAACTTACCAAAGGCAAGTTTTGTCACCAGCTCAGAGCCAAGACACAGTGTAAACAGGGAGGCTTGTCCAACAAAGGTTCTAGCGGAGAAAAAGGTCCTCCATGCCACAAGGTCAGTCGGGTTGAAAATTAAACTGGAAGGTAATGGATGGATGAAGACAATGAAATGATGGAGCCAATCACTAGCAAGCCAAAAAAATGGTGGGAATGACTACCACTATTCTCCCTATAAGGAGGGTAAAACCAATGAGTATAGATCAAGAACTTCAAAGCCAGAGTAAAGAGATCAATACATAGTATAATATACAACCAAGTCCATATAAATATGACCACCAGATCATAATACCACAAGTCAATATATGTCACAAGAATCAATATAAGAGCAATAATAACCATAACACCATATAAAATACTGAGTCATATCCATGCAATATAATCCATCTGAAACACCATATATCCAATGAGAAAGTATTGATATAACACTGGGCATCCACTACTACTCTGAAATAACATAAATGGCTATATTGGTCCTCAAATCTGAGTGTCCTGAGACTCGGTCCTGGCATGGGAGAGTACAATAGTCCACTAATACAAAAATGATCCATCAGAAATGCTCATCTCAGCATCTCATATATAAGAGATCTGGCTGAAAAATGTACTGTGTGTGAAAAATAGAATATGGTAGCATAACATCTGGCTCCAACTGGGACAAGTGCTCTGCTGAAAAGAGCGCTTGAGAACCTCAGAATCTCTGGTTCTCGCACTCTGCTTCCCGCATCCTCGATCCGTCCATCCAGCTCTGCAACCGCTACCAAAATGTACCTGACTACCTGCAACATGTCCAAAGCTATACCAAACTCACCGACCGATCGTCAGAACAATATGTGGGTAATATACAAAATATTCAAAAATAAAAATGCATGAAAGTAGAAAATAAATCTAATCTATAACCATAACTTTCAGAAAAAGTTTCATTTTTCTTGTGCAAGAAAACAAAATTATAATAAGAGCTTCAAAGGTGAGCTTCAGACAACTAAGCAAAACTCTATACTACTGCTGGGAAAGGCTTAATCAAGTCCTACCTACTCTACTCTACTCTACTAGGCAAAGTGGGATTCATGCAATGGGTGGGAAATAATGCTTTAGCAAGAGCCTGTTTACTGGAAGCTCAAATTCAGCCCTGTCCAATGTCTCCAAATAAAGCGATCCCTTTCCAGCTATCTTAGATACTTGATAAGGACCCATCCATATCTTTTCCAATTTTCCATGCTTTCCAGGTTTTTCTTTTACTTTATCCCACAGCAAAACTATGTCTCCTATCCCAAACTTTACATCTCGTGTTCTTTGATCAAAAGTTCCTTTTACTCTCTCTTGCTCAATGACCATCTTGTCAAATGCCATCCTTCTCACTTCATCAAGTTCAACTAACTTGTCGATTCTTGCCTGAAAAGCTTCTTGATCTGAGGTACACTATTGTAACAACTCATATATGGGGATTTGCATATTAATTGGAAGCCTACAATCTTGTCCATAGACCAGCTCAAAAGGGGCTTTGCCTGTGATTCTTTTTACCGTTATTCGGTCAGCCATAGTGCATATTTTAATTTGCTATCCCAGCTTCTCTTGTTTTATCCCACCATTCTTTTCAAAAGCTTAATTAAATTCTTATCACTGGATTCAGCAAGACCATTTCCCTAGGGATAATAATTAGATGAATGGGATAGTGTAATACCGTGGTTCATGCAAAAGGTTGACATCTCTACTTTACTAAAGGCTTTAGCATTGTCAGTGGTTATCTCTATAGGGCACCCATATCGAGACACAATGTTTTCTTTCAAGAATTTGACAACTATAGCAGCTGTGCAATTCTTAGTGGGTATGGCCTCGACCCATCGAGTAAAGTAATCAGTGCAAGTCAGGATATACTTATATCCATTGCTTGAATTTTGGTCAAAAGGCCCGATGAAGTCCATACCCCACTGTTGAAAAGGAGATTCAACTACTACTGGGTTTAGTGGTAATGCTCGCAATCTTGGCTTTCCTGAGAAAAACTGACATCCCTGACATGTTCTTACAAAAGAGTGCACATCCTTAAAAAGGGTTGGCCAATAATATCCTGCACTCATAATCTTTGCAGCAGTAGTTCTAGGTGCATAATGTCCACCGCACATGCCTGCATGCATTTCCTTGATGATGATCTTGGATTCCTCTTCATTAACACATTTCAAAATTATTCCATCAGGGTTTCTCTAACCAATACCATCCTGAGTTAATGTATACTTTTCTGCTTTTAACCTTAGGGCTCTTCTCTGGTGATCTACCAGATGATCAGGGCAAGACAAATTTCTCAGAAAGTAAATAATGTCCCTATACCACTCATGATTTTCATCAATATGCAAAAGATGAGACTCCCGCTCGTTAACCAGGTTTACCGCATGACTGTTACCTCTCTCAGTCAATAATTGAGCTAAGCCTTGACCTTTCACAATTTTGATAGGTTTGATCTCTAAATCATATTCTTGGATACGTGAGATCCAGTTCCCTCTAACTGCTATACCATCTGCTTGTGATAAAACATCCTTAACTCCTTGATATGGCACAAACGCTTTGATTTTAGAATACCCTATGCAAGCTCTGAAATGCTTTAAGGCTTTGACTAGAGCATAGGCTTGTTTTTCAGTAGTAGTATATTTCAATTCAGCATCTCTCAAGTTCTTACTCATGAAAGCTATGGGTTGCTCATGTTTCTCATCATTCTTTTGTAACAGAACTCCAACAATAGTATCCTCAGAGGTGTATGAATAAACCAGAAATTTCTTGCTATAATCAGGGCATGCCAAAATAGGAGCGCTTGAAATAGCTTTCTTGAGCTTCATAAATGCGTTTTCGCAGGTTTCATCCCAGATGAACTTGGTATCTTTCTTGAGAAGGGCATTTAAAGGCTTGGCCAACTCTGCTAAATTCGGAGTAAATCTCTGGACAAAATTTATTTTTCCAAAGAATGATTGCAGGAGAGCAATATTATGGGGTGCAGCAATAGCTTTAATGGCTTGGGCACGCTCAGGATCCAATCTAATACCTTCTTTTGATACAATATGCCCTAATAGCTTTCCTTCATCGATTCTGAATGTGGATTTCTTTGGGTTTAATGATATACCAAATTTTCGGCATCGCTCAAAAACTTTCTTTAGATGTTTCACATGATCATCCTGCTCTTTTGAGAAAACAGTTAAGTCATCTTGATATATAGTGATAATTTTTCCAATAAGATCATCAAATGCCTGGTCCCTAGCCCTTTGAAAAGTTGAACCAGTGTTTAATAATCCAAAAGGCATTCTTATGTACTCAAAAGTTCCCCATGGTGTTGTGAAAGTCGTCTTCTCTCTATCTTCCTTCTTTATCCTTACTTCGTTGTACCCTGAGAATCCATCTAACATTGATAGCATACCTACGCCTGTAACACTTTGCAGCAAGTTCTCCATATTTGGCAAAGGATAATTATCCTTAAGAGATGCTTGATTTAGATTTCTAAAATCTATGCATATCCTGATATCACCGCTCTTCTTTCTCACAATTACCGGGTTAGATACCCAAGTGGTGTGCCGGACTAGTCGGATGATTCCAGCAGCTAACATCTTTTCCAGTTCCTTTTTTATCAATGGAGCCAACTTGGGGTTAATATTTCACAACTTCTGCCTATAGCGCTTTGCTCCTTCATTCAAAGGAATAGTATGCTCAACGACGGCAGGATCAAAAGTCCTGAGATCATCATAAGTCCAAGCAAAAACATCCTTGTATTCCCTAATTAGGTCTTCTATGGCCCTCCTTTCTTTTGGGGAGGCATTCTTTCCAATTTAAATCATTTTAGGAGAAACGGAGCTTCCAATATACACATCTAGGATCTCATCTACAGGCTCTGCTCTTTTACCTCAATATTCATCATGTCTATTAAAATTCTTCTCCAACGAGATTGCCAAATTCATAACTTCAACATCCTGCATTGATAAGTCATTCATTTTGTCTTCCAGATTAACACAGCAATTCTGAAAATTATCTGTGTTTTGTAAGAAAGCAATGATTTGGGCATCATTGTCAAAGACTTGCCAATGATCCTGATTATCGGGGACTGATGGTCTAAACAACACTTCGACTTTACACTCCTATTCTTTGAGGTAATCTGGGACTTCAAAAGTGCATGCTATTACTGATAGCGCATCAGCTAAGGTGTTATCCTCTCTTGGAACTGCCTGGATTGCAAAGGCATCGACCATTTCAATGGTATCCCACACAACATTTCTATAATCCCTAAGTCTATTGCTTTTGGCCGCAAATTGATTTTTAACCCGGGACACAATTAAATCAAAATCACCTATGACACTCAGGCATTTGATTTTTTGATCTCGGGCAATCTCTAATCCCAAAAGTAAAGCTTCATACTCTGTTACATTATTTTTGGCTTCAAACTCTAAGCGGAAAGAGAAACACTTTTCTTTGCCAGAAGGGGAAATAAGGACAATTCCTGCTCCGGCACCATGTCTAGACTTAGCTCCATTGAAATGCATCTTCCATACTTGGTTGGGGGGAAAAGGATGCTGACGAGGCTCTTCCCAATAGTTTGCCATTACCATGTAATTTCCAACCTCTGTTGTAGGCCTCATGGCTTCCTCAGAAAGATGTTCAGGTGTTTCGACATGCTCATTCATAGGCTTTTCATTCATTAATCTGTACGATGCACTTTCTCCAATAGGGATGGTGGCATATGAAAGGTCCATTTGGATGCTTCCTCCTAGCTTAGCAGCCCATTCTCTAGACAACAAAATTCCCCATGTATCTGGTATTTCTAAGACTAAGACATTCATGTTTATTTGAATCTCTGGGTATGCTGCCAGTTTCATACTTAAATTTTCAATTACTCCTTTAAACTCAACAGGTCGAGAATCCATTCCACATATGTTATTGAATTTCCGAGAAGGCCATAGCTCTAGCTGCTCCATTACCCTAAGTGGCATGATGTTAACTCCTGCTCCTGAGTCTAACATGCAATTGTGAAGTATCAACTGGTTTATTTCTAAGGCTATGAAAAATGGGGGATGATCATCATCACTACTGTATACACTTTGGATCATTACGGGAGAGTCCTGTTTGGGTGTTGACCTCTCAAGAGCTTTCATCTTAGGCTTGATCCCTAGAAACTTAGTAGCTTGGCTAAACAAAGAGGGGACCTTCAGCACTTCATTAAGAGGTATGAGAATATTTGGTTTGGACATGAACTGACTCAAATCAATCTTTAGGTCACACAATTTCTCTTGTTCTTTGTCACTTGCCTTCAATCCCATTAACTACATTACTGGAACTCTGACAGAAGCGATGGTTATGAGGTCTTTCAAGGACATCATAACTGAAGATCCGGAAAGTTTTCTCAGAATATTTGTATTCAGACTACCCTGTACCACAGGAGGAACTACTTTACTAGGGATGTTTGCTTTGTGGTTAGGTTTAATAAAATTTGGGCTTATTTCCTTCTTGGTTTCTTGAGGGTGCTCATTCCTTTTCAAGATGCCCCTGTGAGGACTACTTGATGAAGGATTCTTATCAGTCGTACTCCTTTGCTCAGGAGAATTCTTTCTTGTGACAGGCTTATTACTGTCTAGAGTCCTCATGCTACTTCTTGTCACGACCTGATTATCAGCAAGTGCCCTAGCTGACATAGTCTGGGAAAAACTATTGGCATACACTCTCTTGGAAAGTTTGTGGAAATGCTCATCCCATCTCGCGTTCTGTTTCTGCTGATTTAAAACTAAACTATATAAGCTTTGTATGAGCTTGCTCATTTCAACCATCATTCTCGACATTATATCGTTCTCCGAATCACTTTCTTTAGTGTAAGACATGACTTTAGAATTTATACGCTGGGTGTGATCCTCAGTGGAGTCGCTAGGTGGAGTCGCCATGTGAACCACACAAGTAATTCACCGAAAAAGATATGTCGTATGGAAAGGTGAGGCATGTTGAACCAAGGTAGGCCTCTACCTCCCCGACAACGGTGCCAAAATGTTATCACCTGCCTTGTAGTTGCCTGCATAAAGTGGATCCAGAATCGATGGTAGAGGGGCAAGCATCTAAGGGGTGGAACCACGACTGCCTAAACTCCCAAATGGATGGTTGTCACGCCGATCAAGGCAGCCTTCACTTTAGGTTATCCTAGTACAGGACAACAATGGGGGAGACCCAGATCTACTCCCGACAGGAGAGATCAAACCTAGACACCAGAAGAAGATCAGATTGGGCTTCAGGGTACTTAAGGTGCAAGGTGAATGGGAACCCTAGCTCTAGGATTTAGGTACTAGCAACTGTCTTGGGAAACGTAACTATGACAGGGCGAGCACGAATAGAGTTGGGACTACCCAGTACCTAGAAATCAGACTCAGTAAAAGGTGTTTGAGCTATTAATGAATGTTGGTAGATGGCAAAAGCTAAGAGCCTGAAGGCAGCGCTAGCTTGGAAATCAGTGCTTTGTATGCATTGGGCAATGGAGTCAGCAGTAAGACAATGTTTCAGGAAACCCACTTGGGAAACACCTTGATCTATGAAACCAGAAAGCAATTGGTCCAGAAAAAGACAAGGTACAAGAAACCCAGCTCAGTAGATAGCTAGCGCTAGGGCCTAGGAAGACAAATCTAAAGCTTTTACGGGTTACCAGAAGGCTGATGGCTCAGCGTTGAGGATGAGAAGAGATCAAGGAGACCTGATCTACAAGCCCAAATCAGGAAAACAGCAGGAAAATCAGATCTAGAAAAGTCAAAATCTTATGATGGGGCTAGGAGGCTGAAAACTGATTTTTTTAGATCTAAGGCAAACCAAGATGAATTAGCACAGCATTGAGGGTGTTTTGGGATGCTTGGGACCCGATCTATCAGCCTATCATGTCAGATTTCAGAAAAACCTACATCCAAAAAAGGCCAATTTTCAAGTAGGGCGCTAGGGCAATTTCATTCTATTTTTCAGATCTCAGTCAAACTGTTGAGCCTCTTGATAGCGTTGGGGTTGATTTGAACTGCCCAAGACCCGATCTATCCATCTGTGAAGTGAGAAATTAGAAAAACTCAAAACCCTAGTAGGTCAATTTTTTCAGTGAGGGGTTATGCAGTTTTCTAATGAAAAATCAGATCTAGGTCAATCTATGAGGAATTTGACCAGCGTTCCAGTTGATTTAGTTAGGGGGAGGACCGATCTATGAAACCCAGAAATGGTTTGGCAAAAGATCGAACGGTTCCCTGATTATTTGATTTTTTAGGTTTTTGGGGTTTAGGAGTTTTCAGAAAAATAGTTAAAATTCGGCAAGGTACAATGGAATAAGATCAGAAAAAAAGAACTTACCTGTGGATCTTACCTAGATAAGCTTGTAGAAGTCTGTAACAGTGACGATCCTAGCTATCCCGATCAATCCTGGAAGATCCTCGTGATTTCTATGGCATATGCAAGCTCCAAGCCATCAAAGCGCCCCCTACCCTGCATGAGCAAACATCAACCATATCAGATTTGCACACACAAAATAAACAAAACTGAATTCTACAAGACAGTAAAATGAAGTAATCATAGATCGCAATGAAACTAATGAAAACCCCCCGATCCAAGACAAAGAGAACCTAGCGAGTTGAGGTGCCCATACAAAAACGCTCCAGCACAAACGCCCTCCTGTAGACAAAACAATGATAGCCACTAAAAAGAAATAGATCTCACGAGAATTTCCACGATGTTGGTAAGTTGAAGACAAGCTAATCACCATTTGAGCACATTAGATGCAAAGCAAATCCAGAAAATTTCTACAAAAAAAGTCTTTTTATTATTCAGATCCAAGAGCCAAAGACCCCTTACAAATGAGAAGTTCCCTCCTTTAAATAGAAATGAGAGAACCTCAATCATAACCAAATCCTAACCACTTTCAAAACGAGTGGCTAAGATTAAAAGATACAATGCTCTAATCAATGGTCGAAATGAGCTCAACATACAACACATGGATCAATATAATTATAATTTACCAAAGTGGACTTAAACCACCCAAATAAAGATAACCCACTCAACAAGAAATAAATGAAAGCACATGGTGGGTCCAAGGAGTCTTTGACTAACTCCATTTGGGTGTCCCCATGGCACAATAAATAATATAACAATTTAAAATTTTGACTTTTGTGCCTCTCCGAGGAAATCGTGGGTCTCCCAAAAAGATCCAAAAAATATATAAAATTTGCCCAAAAATATGTGCGGGCCCTACAAAATGCTGAAACTACTGGAGAAGGTGTGGAAGACATCACTCCTATCATTGTGACTCACCCCATGCCATTTCTTTGCCTTAGTAGCCCAAATCGATTTCTTCAATAGCCATTTGATCATTTTTTAATCTGCCTCAAGAAACGTGATACTGCTAAAACAGCCTCCAAGGTTGCTTGCGTTGTCAAATTGAGCCCTCCAAGCTCTCTAGGATGGGGGTACAATGGTACAAACAAGTGGTTGCACCCCCCTATGCCAATACAACGCCCTAGGAGATCCAACTGAAACATCTCCCTGCTCAAACAAATCAATCTATGAAGAAAAGCTGCATCAGAAAAGCAGAATAAGCCTGATCACATCTGTAAGTGCCCGGAACAAGAAATAAACTGTTTCATTGGACTCGGAGAGTCCCAATCCATCAAAGGTGTATACTCATACCCCTCATAGGTCTCTATCTGATCATCAATCATAACCAATAAACAATATAACCATCTGTGAATAATCGAACACCAATAATAACTCAGAATAGATCAATCTGCTGCAAGTCTTAAGAGTTTAAGCCATGCTCTACAACTCATTCAAGTAACAAAATCAACAAGTAGCATTCATTTCACTGGCGGTACATCAACAAATACTTATAAATATCAGGCTTTATTTATTATTACTTAGACTCAGACTTTCAAGACTATACTCACTTCATAGCTGTAGTCATTTTGCTAGTGAAGGGTGAAAGGTGGAAATGACAAACTCACAGACCGGTCGTCAAAACAATATGTGGGTAATATACAAAATACTGAAAAATAAAAATGCATGAAAGTAGAAAATAAATCTAATCTATAACCATAACTTTCAGTAAAAGTTTGATTTTTCTTGTGCAGGAAAACAAAATTATACTAAGAGCTTCAAAGGTGAGCTTCAGACAACTAAGCAAAGCTCTATACTACTGCCGGGAAAGGCTTATTCAGGTCCTACCTACTCTACTCTACCAGGCAAAGTGGGATTCATGCAATGGGTGGGAAATAATGCTTTAGCAAGATCCCGTTTACTGGAAGCTCAAATTCATCCATGTCCAATGTTTCCAAACAAAGCGATCCCTTTCCAGCTATCTTAGATACTCGATAAGGACCCATCCATATCTTTTCCAATTTTCCATGCTTTCCAGGTTTTTCTTTTACTTTATCCCACAACAGAACTATGTCTCCTATTCCAAACTTTACATCTCGTGTTCTTTGATCAAAAGTTCCTTTTACTCTCTCTTGCTCAATGACCATCTTGTCAAATGCCATCCTTCTCACTTCATCAAGTTCAACTAACTTGTCGATTCTTGCCTGAAAAGCTTCTTGATCTGAGGTACACTGTTGTAACAACTCATATACGGGGATTTGCATATTAATTGGAATCCTACAATCTTGTCCATAGACCAGCTAAAACGGGGCTTTGCCTGTGATTCTTTTTACCGTTATTCGATCAGCCCATAGTGCATATTTTAATTTGCTATCCCAGCTTCTCTTGTTTTATCCCACCATTCTTTTCAAAAGCTTAATTAAATTCTTATTACTAGATTCAGCAAGACGATTTCCCTGGGGATAATAATTAGATGAATGGGATAGTGTAATACCATGATTCATGCAAAAGGTTGACATCTCTACTTTACTAAAGGCTTTAGCATTTTCAGTGGTTATCTTTATAGGGCACCCATATCGAGACACAATGTTTTCTTCCAAGAATTTGACGACTACAGCAGCTGTGCAATTCTTAGTGGGTATGGCCTCGACCCATCGAGTAAAGTAATCAGTGCAAGTCAGGCTATACTTATATCCATTGCCTGAATTTTGATCAAAAGGCCCGATGAAGTCCATACCCCACTGCTGAAAAGGAGATTCAACTACAACTGGGTTTAGTGGTAATGCTTGCAATCTTGGCTTTCCTGAGAAAAACTGACATCCCTGACATGTTCGTACAAAAGAGTGCACATACTTAAAAAGGGTTGGCCAATAATATCCGGCTCTCATAATCTTTGCAGCAGTAATTCTGGGTGCATAATGTCCACCGCACATGCCTGCATGCATTTCCTTGATGATGATCTTGGATTCCTCTTCAATAACACATTTCAAAATTATTCCATCAGGATTTCTCCAACCAATACCATCCTAAGTTAATGTATATTTTTTTGCTTTTAACCTTAGGGTTGTTCTCTGGTGATCTACCAGATGATCAGGGCAAGACAAATTTCTCATAAAGTAAATAATGTCCCTATACCACTCATGATTTTCATCAATATGCAAAAGATGAGACTTCCGCTCGTTCACTAGGTTTACCACATGACTGTTACCTCTCTCAGTCAATAATTGAGCTAAGGCTTGACCTTTCACAATTTTGATAGGTTTGATCTCTAAATCATGTTCTTGGATACGTGAGATCCAGTTCCCTCTAAGTCCTATACCATCTGCTTGTGATAAAACATCCTTAACTGCTTGATATGGCACAAACGCTTTGATTTTAGAATACCCTATGCAAGCTCTGAAATGCTTTAAGGCTTTGACTAGAGCATAGGCTTGTTTTTTAGTGGTAGTATATTTCAATTCAACATCTCTCAAGTTCTTACTCATGAAAGCTATGGGTTGCTCATGTTTCTCATCGTTCTTTTGTAACAGAACTCCAACAATAGTATCCTCAGAGGCGTATGAATAAACCAGGAATTCCTTGCTATAATCAAGGCATACCAAAATAGGAGCGGTTGAAATAGCTTTCTTGAGCTTCATGAATGCGTTTTCACAGGTTTCATCCCAGATGAACTTGGTATCTTTCTTGACAAGGGCATTTAAACGCTTGGCCAACTCTGCTAAATTCGGAAGAAATCTCCGGACAAAATTTATTTTCCCAAAGAATGATTACAGGGAAGTAATAATATGGGGTGTAGCAATAGCATTAATGGCTTGGGCACGCTCAATATCCAACCTAATACCTTCTTTTGATACAATATGCCCTAATAGCTTTCCTTCATCGATTCCAAATGTGGATTTCTTTGGGTTTAATGATATACCAAATTTTCGGCATCGCTCGAAAACTTTCTTTAGATGTTTCACATGATCATCCCGCTCTTTTGAGAAAACAGTTAAGTCATCTTGATATATAGCGATAATTTTTCAAATAAGATCATCAAATGCCTGGTCCATAACCCTTTGAAAAGTTGAACCAGCGTTTAATAATCCAAAAGGCATTCTTATGTACTCAAAAGTTCCCCATGGAGTTGTGAAAGTCGTCTTCTCTCTATCTTTCTTCTTTATCCTTACTTGGTTGTACCCTGAGAATCCATCTAAAATTGATAGCATACCTGCGCCTGTAACACTTTGCAGCAAGTTCTCCATATTTGGCAAAGGATAACTATCCTTAAGAGATGCTTGATTCAGATTTCTAAAATCTATGCATATCCTGATTTCACCGCTCTTCTTTCTCACAATTACCAGTTTAGATACCCAAGTGGTGTGTCGGACTGGTTGGATGATTCCAGCAGCTAGCACCTTTTCTGGTTCCTTTTTTTATCAATGGAGCCAAGTTGGGGTTAATATTTCGCAACTTCAACCTATAAGGCTTTGCTCCTTCATTCAAAAGAATAGTATGCTCAATGACGACAGGATCAAAAGTCTTGATATCATCATAAGTCCACGCAAAAACATCCTTGTATTCCCTAATTAGGTCTTCTATGGCCCTCCTTTCTTTTGGGGAGGCATTCTTTCCAATTTTAAACATTTTAGGAGAAACGGAGCTTCCAATATTCACCTCTAGGATCTCATCTACAAGCTCTACTCTTTTACCTCGATACTCATCATGTCTATTGAAATTCTTCTCCAACGGGATTGCCAAATTCATAACTTCAACATCCTGCATTGATAAGTCATTCATTTTGTCTTCCAGATTAACACTGCAATTCTGAAAATTATTTGTGTTTTGTAAGAAAGCAATGATTTGGGCATCATTGTCAAAGACCTACTAATGATCTTGATTATCGGGGACTGATGGTCTAAACAACACTTCAACTTTACACTCCTTTTCTTTGAGGTAATCTGGGACTTCAAAAATGCATGCTATTACTGATAGCGCATCAGCTAAGGTGTTATCCTCTCTTGGAACTGCTTGGATTGCAAGGGCATCGAACATTTCAATGGTATCCCACACAGCATTTCTATAATCCCTAAGTCTATTGCTTTTGGCCGCAAATTGATTTTTAACATGGGACACAATTAAATCAGAATCACCTATGACACTCAGGCATTTGATTTTTTGATCTCCGGCAATCTCTAATCCCAAAAGTAAAGCTTCATACTCCGCTACATTATTTTTGGCTTCAAACTCTAAGCGGAAAGAGAAACACTTTTCTTCTCCAGAAGGGGAAATAAGGACAATTCCTGCTCCGGCACCATGTCTAGACTGAGCTCCATCAAAATGCATCTTCCATACTTGGCTGGGGGGAAAAGGATGCTGACAAGGCTCTTCCCAATAGTTTGCCATTACCATGTAATTTCCAACCTCTTCTGTAGGCCTCATGGCTTCATCAAAAAGATGTTCAGGTGTTTCGATATGCTCATTCATAGGCTTTTCATTCATTAATCTGTACGATGCACTTTCTCCAATAGGGATGGTGGCATATGAAAGGTCCATCTGAATGCTTCCTCCTAGCATAGCAGCCCATTCTCTAGACAACAACATTCCCCATGTATCCGGTATGTCTAAGACTAAGACATTCATGTTTATTTGAATCTCTGGGTATGCTGCCAGTTTCATACTTAAATTTTCAATTACTCCTTTAGACTCAACAGGTCAAGAATCCATTCCACATATGTTATTGAATTTCCAAGAAGGCTTTAGCTCTAGCTACTCCATTACCCTAAGTGGCATGATGTTAACTTCTGCTCTTGAGTCTAACATGCAATTGTGAAGTATCAACTGGTTTATTTCTAAGGCTATGAAAAATGGGGGATGATCATCATCACTACTGGATACACTCTAGATCATTACGGGAGAGTCCTTTTTGGGTGCTAACCTCTCAAGAGCTTTCATCTCAGGCTTGATCCCTAGAAACTTAGTAGCTTGGCTAAACAAAGAGGGGACCTTCAACACTTCATTAAGAGGTACGGTTATATTTGGTTTGGACATGAACTGACTCAAATCAATCTTTAGGTTACACAATTTCTCTTGTTCTTTGTCACTTGCCTTCAATCCCATTAACTGCATTACTTGAACTCTGACAGAAGGGATGGTTATGAGGTCTTTCAAGGACATCATAACTGAAGATTCGGAAAGTTTTCTCAGAATATTCGTATTCAAACTACCCTGTACCATAGGAGGAACTACTTTACTAGGGATGTTTGCTTTGTGGTTAGGTTTAATAAAATTTGGGCTTACTTCCTTCTTGGTTTCTTGAGGGTGCTCATTCCTTTTCAAGATGCCCCTGTGAGGACTACTTGATGAAGGATTCTTATCAGCCGTACTCCTTTGCTCAGGAGAATTCTTTCTTGTGAAAGGCTTATTACTGTCTAGAGTCCTTATGCTACTTCTTGTCACGACCTGATTATCAGCAAGTGCCCTAGCTAACATAGTCTGGGAAAAACTACTGGCATACATTCTCTGCGAATGTTTGTGGAAATGCTCATCTCGTCTCGCGTTCTGTTTCTGCTGATTTAAAAGTAAACTATATAAGCTTTGTATGAGCTTGCTCATTTCAACCATCATTCTCAACATTATATCGTTCTCCAAATCACTTTCTTTAGTGTAAGACATAACTTTAGAATTTATACGCTGGGTGCAATCCTCAGTGGAGTCGCTAGGTGGAGTCGCCATGTGAACCACACAAGTAATTCACCGAAAAAGGTATGTCGTATGGAAAGGTGAGGCATGTTGAACCAAGGTAGGCCTCTACCTCCCCAGCAACGGCGCCAAAATGTTATCACCTGCCTTGTAGTTGCCTGCATAAGGTGGATCCAGAATGGATGGTAGAGGGGCAAGCAACTAAGGGGTGGAACCATGACTGCCTAGACTCCCAAATGGATGGTTGTCACGCCGATCAAGACAGCCTTCACTTTAGGTTATCCTAGTCCAGGACAACAATGGGGGAGACCCGGATCTTCTCCCGACAGGAGAGATCGAACCTAGACACCAGAAGAAGATCAAATGGGGCTTCAGGGTACTTAAGTTGCAAGGTGAATGGGAACCCCAGCTCTAGGGTTTAGGTACTAGAAACTGTCTTGGGAAACGTAACTATGACAAGGCGAGCACGAATAGAGTTGGGACTACCCATTACCCAGAAATCAGACTCAGTAAAAGGTGTTTGTTCTATCAGTGAATGTTGATAGATCACAAAGGCTAAGAGCCTAAGGGCAGCGCTAGCTTGGAAATCAGTGCTTTGTATGCATTGGGCAATGGAGTCAGCAGTAAGACAACGTTTCAGGAAACCCACTTGGAAAACACCTTGATCTATGAAACCAGAAAGCAATTGGTCCAGAAAAAGCCAAGGTACAGGAAACCCAGCTCAATAGATAGCTAACGCTAAGGCCTAGGAAGACAAATCTGAAGCTTTTAGGGGGTATCGGAAGGCTGATGGCTCAGCGTTGAGGATGAGAAGAGATCAGCGAGACCAGATCTACAAGCCCAAATCAGGAAAACAACAAGAAAAACAGATCTAGAAAAGTCAAAATCTGATGATGGGGCTAGGAGGCTGAAAACTGATTTTTTTAGATCTAGGGCAAACCAGGATGAATTAGCACAGTGTTGAGGGTGTTCTGGGATGCTTGGGACCCGATCCATCATTCTATCATCTCAAATTTCAGAAAAACCTACTTCCAGAAAAGGCCAATTTTCAGTGAGGGCACTAGGGCAGTTTCAGTCTATTTTTCAGATCCCGGTCAAACTGTTGAGCCTCTTGACAGTGTTGGGGATGATTTGGACTGCCCAAGACTCAATCTATCCATCTGTGAAGTCAGAAATCAGAAAAACTCAAAACCCTAGCAGGTCAATTTTTTCCGTGGGGAGTTATGCAGTTTTCTGCTGAAAAATCAGATCTAGGTCAATCTATGAGGAATTTGACCAGCGTTCCAGTTGATTTAGTTAGGGGGAGGCCTGATTTATGAAACCCAGAAATGGTTTGGCAAAAGATCGGACGGTTCCCTGATTATTTGATTTTTTAGGTTTTTATGGTTTAGGAGTTTTCAGAAAAATAGTTAAATTTCAACAAAGTACAATGGAATAAGATCAGAAAAGAAGAACTTACCTATGCATCTTACCTAGATAAGCTTGTAGAAGTCTGTAACAGTGACGATCCTAGCTATCTCGATCAATCTTGGAAGATCCCCGTGATTTCTATGGCATATGCAAGCTCCAAGCCATCAAAGTGCCCGCTACCCTGCATGAGCAAACGCCAACCATATCAGATTTGCACTTACAAAATAAAGAAACTGAATGCTACAGGACAGTAAAATGAATTAACCATAGATCGCAATGAAACTAATGAAAACCCCCTGATCCAAGACGAAGAGAACCGAGCGAGTTGAGGCGCCCCTACAAAAACGCTCCAGCACAAACACCCTCCTGTAGACAAAACAATGATAGCCACGAAAAAAAAATAGATCTCACGAGAATTTCCACGATGCTAGTAAGCTGAAGACAAGCTAATCACCATTTGAGCACATCAGATGCAAAGCAAATCCAGAAAATTTCCATTGAAAAAGTCTTTCTATTATTCAGATTCAAGAGCCAAAGACCCCTTACAAATGAGAAGCTCCCTCCTTTAAATAGAAATGAGAGAACCTCAATCATAACCAAATCCTAACCACTTTCAAAACGAGTGGCTAAGATTAAAAGATACAATGTTCTAATCAATAGTTGAAATGAGCTCAACATACCATACATGGATCAATATAATTATAATTTACCAAAGTGGACTTAAACCACCCAAATAAAGGTAACCCACTAAACAAGAAATAAATGAAAGCACATGGTGGGTCCAAGTAGTGTTTGACAAACTCCGTTTGGGTGTCCCCATGGCACAATAAATAATATAACAATTTAAAATTTTGACTTTTGTGCCTCCTTGAGGAAATTGTGGACCTCCCAAAAAGCTCTAGAAAATATATAAAATTTTCCCGAAAATAGGTGCAGGCCCCATAAAATGCTGAAACTGCTGGAGAATGTGTGCAAGACATCATTCTCATCATTGTGACTCACCCCATGCCATTTCTTTGCCTCAGTAGCCCATATCGATTTCTTCAATAGCCATTTGATCATTTTTTAATCTGCCTCGGGAAACGTGATACTGCTAAAACAGCCTCCTAGGGTGCCTACGTTGTCAAATCGAGCCCTCCAAGCTCTCTGGGATGGGGGTACAATGGTACAAACAAGTGGCTGCACCCCCTATGCCCATACAACGCCCTAGAAGATCCAACTGAAACATCTCTCTGCTCAAACAAATCAATCTGTGAAGAAAAGCTGCATCAGAAAAGCAGAATAAGCCTGATCATATTTGTAAGTGCCCGGAACTGGAAATAAACTGTCTCATTGGATTCAGAGACTCCCAATCCATCAAAGGTGTGTACTCATACCCCTCATAGGTCTCTGTCTGATCATCAATCATAACCAATAAACAATATAACCATATGTGAATAATCAGACACCAATAATAACTCAGAATAGATCAATCTGCTGCAAGTGTTAAGAGTTTAAACCATGCTCTACAACTCATTCACGTAACAAAATCAACAAGTAGCATTCATTTCACTGGTGGTACATCAACAAATACTTATAAATATCAAGCTTTATTTATTATTACTTAGACTCAGACTTTCAAGACTATACTCACTTCAAGCTATAGTCATTTTGCTAGTGAAGGGTGAAAGGTGGAAATGACAAGGCTAAGGCAAAGGATGACCTCCTACTCAACATCATGACACTTTGCACAAGGAAAGGGAGAACTCACTATAACCAATACTGGACAAACAACAACACAAGGAATGGCAGTTCCTCGCAAATGGATGAGTTGTTTAGAGAGTGCTTATTCAACTTAGGCATCATGTCTACATCAATCTTGATCCAATTTCATTAGGATCACATTTTATTCTGTGGCCTTTTGGGCCTATATGAACCCTTTAAGACTTCACCAGTGCTCAAAAGCACAGCTAATCGCAGCTTTCATCCGGGACATATTTATTTTTAACAAAGTCAGCAATTCTTTGATATAACATTTTTTAACCATTTCTTTTTGGACCTTTTCTTATACTCTTCAAGGAGTATTTTAGCATTTCATTGCTCTTGCCCTTTTTACATATGTTAAGAAACACAGTTTTACAATTTTCATTTTCCATGGGCACATATTTAATATTTCAATAAAAGTAGTACATGAGCTTTCAGTTTTCGCCAACAACATCTCAAGTGACTAGGGGGAATTCTGCACAATGCCCAACATCGGGACAACCGACCAGAATGATTTAGGCATACTATCCAACTTACCAAAGGCAAGTTTTGTCACCAACTCAGAGCTGAGACACAATGTAAACAGGGAGGTTTGTCCAACAAAGGTTCTAGCGGGGAAAAAGGTCCTCCATGCCACAAGTCAAGAAGTCAGTCAGGTTGAAAATTAAACTGGAAGGTAATGGATGGATGAAGACAATGAAATGATGGAGCCAATCACTAGCAAGCCAAAACAATGGTGGGAATGACTACCTCTATTCTCCCTATAAGGAGGGTAAAACCAATGAGTATAGATCAAGAACTTCAAAGCCAGAGTAAGGACATCAATACATAGTATAATATACAACCAAGTCCATATGAATATGACTGCCAAATCATAATACCACAAGTCAATATATGTCACAAGAATCAATATAAGAGCAATAATAACCATAACACCATATAAAATATTGAGTCATATCCATGCAATATAATCCATCTGAAACACCATATATCCAATGAGAAAGTATTGATATAACACTGGGCATCCACTACTGCTCTGAAATAACATAAATGGCTATATCAGTTCTCAAATCTGAGTGTCCTGAGACTTAGTCCTGGCATGGGAGAGTACAATAGTCCACTAATACAAAAATGATCCATCAGAAATGCTCATCTCAGCATCTCATATGTAAGAGATCTAGCTAAAAAATGTACTGTGTCTGAAAAATAGAATATGGTAGCCTGGCTACTATATATGTGATAACAACCCCTACAGGTCACTTTGGATCAACCCTCGTATGACTGAAGCCCTCATCCAAAGCCCTAGTCCACTTACTACTATCATCCATAGATCTAGAGTTTCTAATTACCTTACATCTTACGTACCTCAAGCCATAATTGATCTGATCTGGTGTCTAGGTCTGATCTCTTCTGTCGAGAGTAGATCTTGGTCTCCCCCGTTGTTGTCTTGGACTTAGATAACATAAAGTGAAGACTACCTTGATTGGCGTCACAACCATCCATTTGGGAGTCTAGGCAGTCGTGGTTCCACCTCCTTAGTTGCTTGCCCCTCTACCATCCATCCTGGATCCACCTCACACAGGCAACTACAAGGTTGGTGACAACAAGGACCCAGCCTGGTTTTCTTAGCTCCAACTAAGAAAGGGTTGAGGAGTCCAATCCTCAAATGCAAGATTCCACTTGCAAGCTTGATGCAAATCTATGATTGTCATCAATCTGTTGCTCAACCACTTCTGCTCATCAACCTCTGCTTATCAACACTGCTGGTCATTCTATGCTCATCACTCTTGTCAATCTGCTCACCACTCTTTATTGTTGCAACACTGCCAAGTCATCAAGGTCTGCTCAGTACACTATTACTGTCATCAACTTGTCATGTCTTCTACAATGGTCATGTCTTGGCTGAGATCATCAAGGAGTATACATCAAGTATGCATCATCGTCATCAAGTATGTCAGACATCAAGGTCTGAACATGTCATCAAGATATCATCATAGGGTATGCAACATAGTGTGTAGAAGTGCATCATCATCTTACAGTAGAATGTGCATCTAGTGTGCATGCATCATCATCTCATCCCATCATCATCATACAGTTCATCATAGCATCAGCATCATCATCATATGCCATATTGTCATCTTTGCATCAAGATCTTCAAAGTCTGCTTATTCCAAATCTTGTCAACAAAAGATTTTTATCCATTTGCTCATCATAATATACAAGGCATCATTTCACCATCACAATAGGATATAAGTCACAACATTGTATTGTACTATATACATCATGGTACTATCACTGTATACCTTACTGTACATGCACAACACTGTATACATCATTATCATAACGTATCCACTGTACTCTTTTCAATATGAAGGTATCAACATACCTTAGTTAGTGTAAGTCAAACCTCTATGTATGTCACTCTTCAAGCTATGTATTTCAAGACTGTTAGACTCAACACTTAGGCTGTGTTAGTCTACTGTAGAAAACTTCAAACAATTCAAGATTGTATATATCTGTTGATCATCTCACATTTAGGACTGTGTTCGAACTGCTTTCCAAAAGAGATACTCCTACTGTTGCTGCCTCAATTTGCCTGCTGCCATACTCTGTTGTAACCCTAGCTCACCACCATGACTGTGTATAACATTATCAATCTCAGTATTTAAAACTTGGGCTGTGTATGTTGAAAAGGAACCCAGAAACAAGACTCAAACTAGGACTGTGTCTCTCCTTCACCAAACAAACTCGGGACTGTCTCCCTTTGCAAGCTCGAACTGTCAAGGTGTATGTTGGGGTATATTGCCCTACTACTGCTCCTTCGTTGCCTTCATGCATCCGGACTGTGCAAAAATTCTTGAGGATGACCTTAAGCCAAAACTCGGGACTGTGTGAGAGATCAACATTTCAAGACTATGTGCAACTGTAGATAAGCCTCCAACAGCAGTCACATTGCAGCATAGATTAAACCCCAAAAAGACAAAAAACAACAAAAAATGGACTTGACTGTTGCTGCAAATTTCGGATTGTTCTTCTGCTACTACCCGGGAAACCACAGTCCAATGGTTAGGGCACACTGCTGCAAAAAAAAATGTTTGTGGACTACTCCCTTTCATCTGATGCAAAATTCTAGAGTCTCTTTACCTCAGTAGTGTGGACAATACAAAAATCTTTAGAGTTCAAAACGCCTTCTCCACTTCTCCATTGCAGTCCAAAAAATGTCCTTAAACAGATCCGAAAAACCTCAGAGTAGGTTGGAATTTTCCACAACCAAAAAGAGGACATGAGTTGGTATTTATACACATTTTCATTAAGAAAATTAAGGAACCAACCTGTAATTAAAAAATAATTTTTATTTTTATTTTTGAATTTTATTTTTTGTTTGGAGCCTACTTTCAAGGTGAGTGAGATGGGAGGTTTATTATTTTATTATTGTTTTGTCAGTTCAAAAGATCAACCAATTTGTACAAACTTCAAGGTCATCCTTAGCATTTAGAAATGGTTTTAGGGTTTTTTTTTTGTTGTTAACCCATGGCTTCTCCAAAGATCAACCTCAAGTGCTTAAGTGTAGAGGTGCCCTCCATCTTACAATCAAAGGGTTGCCATTAAGCCACTAGGGCTTCCAAGGTTATGCCATCATCAAGATGCCATTATTCCATATGCAAGAGTATCATGCTTCCTCTAAGGTTATCATGATCTTCAAGGTGGTCTTCTTTAACAAGGTTGTCATCATCTTCAAGGATTTCAATACCCCATCAACACAAAAAGGACCTCATCATGCATTCCTTCAAGTGATAGGGGTACAAGGGCATCGTGATCATGGCGAGAGGGCTTCATGGACTTCTTCAACTACCTCAACCACACCAGGAGACCTCCAAGGGTCAAGATACATCATGACATCACTTGTGGGGTTGCCAAACCTTCCTCTAGGGTACAATGACACCATTAGAGCATGAATGACCACAAAATGGATCATTAATGCTTCTCCAACCCATCTAGGGATTCTTCGTCATCTACAAGGGCTTCAGCACCATCTCTAGGGTCTTTCTTTATAATCACCGAGGTCTTTAGAATCGTCAAAAAGGTGGTGGCTCCAAGATCCATCCTTGTGGGTACATGGGCCTTGTCAACTAGGTACAAGGTGCTTCAAGGCGCAAACCATCTCTGTAAGGGCTCGAAGGCACTAGATGTGAGGGTATTGGGATCATCCATACCTGTGCACTGCAAGAGGGACTTGGTGGCATCAACGACTGCCTATTAGGCCACTGCAATTCCATGTTGGCATCAACAACAATTTCATCAACAATCTCCCCCTTTGTCGTTGATGACAACAACTCGTGCTTTCCCTGTGAGCATGCTCCCATTTTGTCTTCATCTCTTCCCCTTTGGCATCAATGGCAAAGGGTGTCCACATACCTGTATCTAAAATCTCTGATCACTTTTCCCCCTGTCAACATGCCACGATCCTAGGACCTATATGTATGCCTAGAGTAGCCATCCTTTCTTCTTTGAGTTCATCCTCCAGCCTCATGACCTCAAGGTGTGCTAGGGTCTTTGAGAGACCTTAAGCTTGGCTTCCCATATGGCAGCCATCCTCCCTACACTAATCAACCTCTCCTATCTTTAATTGCTCGATCTTCTTCATCCATACTTGCTTCTTGGCATTTTTCCTTTCAGCATTCATTCCTTCATTTGTACTGGCTTTCCTTGATGAGTTGTATGAGAAACTTCTCATGGATTGTTTCCGTGTACTCCAACAATCTTGACCTTTGTGCCCAAAGCCACTGCAACCATACCATCTCATCGTACGACAATATGCAGCAATGTGACCAACATGGTTGCACGTCCAACACCTGAATGAGCTGTTGGAACTTCCAACACTTCTTTGATCAACTTCATTTCTCCATGCCTAAGAGTGTCCTTAATTGTAGACCTTTGTCTTCTGATCTTCAAACCTTCCTGCATTGATCTTCTTCCATGGTTCATTGGTTCTTCTTGTTGATGTGTAGGAAGGACTCTTCCTCGGTTGGCTTCTTTGACTTGCACATTCTTGGGCTTTGTGACCGAACCCACTATATGTGTAGCATCTCAATGTGTGGCAGGTGGCAGCAATATGTCCAGCTTGGTTACATGTCCAGCATCTAACTTTGTTATTTGGGCTTCCATCACTTCTTCTTCCATAGAGTCTACAATCCATAGCCTTATGACCAAAGTTAGAACAAAAATAACAATAACCATTAAATCCACTTTCATACCTGGGACTTTGGTTCCATCTTGGAGTTGTTTCTTTTCTAAGCTTGCTTTGAGGAATAGACCTAAGTCCTTGTTGCATTGTTGAACTTCCAAAGTCCTTGTTGTCATGTGCAGGTGCATGGAGAGCAATTTTGGACATTGATGGACCTGCTTCTGGAGTCTTAAGAGACCAAGTGTCATCTTCAAATTTTTCTTTCTCCTTCTTGTAACCAAGACCAGTCTTGTCACATGGAGATCTTTAGCAATCCAAAATCTTATCTAGGACAACTGAACTACCTTGAACTTGACAAAAGCATCATTCTTATCACCTTTCTTCCTGAGACCAACTACCTCCATCTCTAGCTTCTGGAATCTGGATTATCTACTCCTTTTCTTCCAATTAATTCTTCAAGATTTCTTCTATCCTCTTGGCTTCCTCCAGCTGAGTCTTCAAATCATGATTGACCTCTCTCTTTTCTTCAAGCTCTTCTAAGTCTTCACCAGGCTCTTCTTGTTCTTCCTTTTAACTGATAAATTCAGTCTTTAGCTGTTCAACTTCAGCATCCTTATCTTTCAACTGATCACGCCACTCTTTATCCTTTTGTTTGAGCTTCACAGGCAATACTCTCATTGTCATGGTCTTCTGCTAATATTCATTCAAAGAATCCAAGATTTTATTTTTGAACTTTGTGAATTCACTATGGTTCATATTTACTGTGTTCAAGACCCAATCTACTCTGAGATCAATATTTAACAAGGTGATATGTATCCCCTGTGCAGCCTTTAATAGCCCTTCATCATCTTCTACAAGAACCTTCTCAATTTCATCACTCAAGCTATCATTACAATCAAACGAATCCATACCTTTACTGGAGTCCTCTTCTTGCTTTTCTTCTTCTTGATTTACCTCTTTCGGGGGCTTGTCTTTCGATTCCTTATCTGTCTTTTCGGTGTCCAATCTTGCTCTCTGATACTCGCTTTCCAACTGGAACCATAGATCTTTGGTTGAAGTGTACTCCCCTACACTTTCCTTCACTGAGCTGGGAAGTCCATCCATGAGGAACTTCAAGGCTGTAGCATTGTCCTTCTTTGCTTCTTTCTATGTAGTTGCCTTGCCCTTCTTATTTGATGGAGCAGGTGGATTGATCACAATCTCTCAAACACCAAACTTCTTCCAATATGCCTTCATTTTGATCCTCCAATCGAAATAGCCTGTAACATCAAGTACAGACACATCTTTGCTTGATGAATCTACTTTTGCTTCCATTGCGTTTCCACGGATCTCCTTCAAACTTGCAAGGCTTGTGACGAAAGCCTCTTTCTGATACCAATTGTTGGACACAATGGCCACACTGAGAGGGGGGTTGAATCAGTGTGTGAGCAATTTAAACCTTTTTACCTTTAATTAATCAATCAGATTATATCAAGCATTATATTATCAATTATATCATCATATGTATCAGCTAAATCAACCAAGAGTCATAAACACAATCATCACATCAAAAGAGACACAAGAATGTATGTAATTTTAATATTTATTTATGGTAATGGAAGACTACAATCTTCTCGATTACAATCAACACCAACTGATGAAAAGAGCACCAACTGTTGTAACAGGACCCAGCCTAGTTTGCTGACCTCCAACTAAGAAAGGGTTGAGGAGTCAAATCCTCAAATGCTCTTCCGCTTGTATACTTGATGCCAATCTCTGATTGTCATCAATCTGCTGCTCAACCACTTCTACTCATCAACCTCTGCTTATCAACACTACTGGTCATTCTCTACTCATCACTCTTGTCAATCTGCTCACCACTCTTTACTGTTGCAACACTACCAAGTCATCAAGGTCTGCTCAGTACGTTGTTGTTGCCATCAACTTGTCATGTCTTCTACACGAGTCATGTCTTGGCTAAGATCATCAAGTATGCATCATCATCATCAAGTATGTCAAACATCAAGGTCTGAACATGTCATCAAGATATCATCATAGGGTATGCAACATAGTGTGTAGAAGTGCATCATCACCTTAGAGTAGAATGTGCATCAAGTGTGTTGCCGCCTAATTCTCACCTCGGGTAACGTGGCAGAAATCTTCAAGCCACTGGGTGCGACCTTGGGGGCAAGCTCGAGCCAAGTGTTGTCCCCTGATACTTAGCTCCTCCGTCTAGGCCAACTTTTAACGAAGCCAAGGGGGGTGGACCCTAATGAAAAGTAAAATCTAGGGTTTTTACTCTACGAGAGAAATAATTAATTCTAGGGGTTAACATGAAATGGATAAAATTACACAACGGACTATTGCAAGAAAGAGATCACATCAACAGCATATGACAATGTAAGCACCATTCACGACATTTTGCAATAATTGATTTAAGCATTGAAAGTAAAACAAACCAGTGCCGATGAATATGGAGTGCTTATAAAAGTGGAGTGTTCTTGTGTCGTGTAAGTATTGCAATTGTATTGTTGGTCAGTTTAAAAATTATTAATAAGTAATTAAGGGTGTGGGTTAATTGTGGGTTTGTCCCAACAAATCAAGTCCCTTCGAACTGAGTGCTAAAGCAGTAATACCAAGTGTCCAACGGGGCAAGGATGAACCTGCTTGAAGTAGCCCCCTGACTCTGTAGTAGTTACCATTTGCAACCTCCTGAGTTCTCGAGAAAATCACCTATGTGGATTTTCCTATTAAATCTAGTAACTTGTATCCCTTTCTGATACAACCAATTGATCAGACAATCTGCAACGGTGTAGAGCATACGGGGAAGGAGTCTTGGTTTATTTTATTAGAGATGTAACAATGAGTTGTTTAGATGACGACCAAAGAGTCTCTTTCACCCTTTCAGGGTACTGGGGAGAGCGTGGGGTCAGTATTTCTTTTACTTCCTTGATCAAATAAACAACTAAATCGGAAATAAAGATAAAACTAACTAAATTGGAAAATCATAAAAAAAAGACACTGGCACAAATCCCCCCAGGGAGGATGGGGAGCGGGCTCTAACGAGCCTACTCAAACTTGCTTTTATTAATCGGTTACAATGCTTTAGCAGAAACGCTCTTTGGTCCTTGTTATCTGGAATCCAAAGGCTTACAAAATACAAGGAAAAGAATCCCAGCTAAGGGAAAAGCCTCCTGGGAGCTCCGGATGTCCAAAAAAGGTATTTTCGGGCAGAGTTTCCTTCTCTTTTTTGATGGGCCTGCTAAAAACCAGCAAGCTAATGTCAATGAAAGATGCCCAAAAACACTTTGGAAGTGTCTTTGGACAATATACAAAAATTACAAAAAAATTCTAAGTAACAACTAACTATAAAAAAAGGAAACAACTAAGTAAGACAAGCTAGAAAGCTTGCCTTCTTAGGATCTTTGCTTGCCTCTTGAAAAGAATGGAAAGCAAAACTCAAGCACTAAAATGCTAGATAAAACTTTAAAATGCACAAAACTACTTCAACACGCTTTTTTAATTTTCAAAATTTTAAACTTGCGGAAAAAAAGAGAAAAGTAACTAGATCTAGAATTTTAAATGTACCTTTGAAGCAAACTAGAAATAGAAACTTTTAGACATTAGATCTACCTTTAATATAACCTTAGAAATGTATATCTAAGCAAAGTAACGGTAACCAAAATAAATTTGAATATTTTTTGGATCAAGAAGTGATAGAACCGGGTGGAGCAAGAAGTAGAAAAGGGATGGTGACGCCTCCTTTGGTGAGATCCGAGGGATGATGTTTCTTCTTTCGAAATTACTGTAGAAGAGGGAGAGCCCACTCGCTCATCAAATGCTCCAGTTCGGGTTTCCTGTAAAATACCTTCAACAAAATACAAAGGGGATTAAAAGCACCTGTGTGAAATAATAATAAGATAAGCAGTATTATAGATCCATACAAGAAACCATATAAAACTTGATAATCTAATATATTCCACAATAAGAAGTAACCTAACAAGAATCACTTCCTATTCTTAACGAAATGTAAATTTCCTTACGAAGACAAGTAATCCCAACAATTGCAAAATATGAAAGGAGTTGATACAGATTACCTCAATGATTTAGCATAAAGACAACATCAACCAAACATCTATGGATCCCACACGGACTCCAAAGCCTTTTATTAACAATACTCATAAAATATTACAATATATGCAAGCAGAGGTTCAACCTTCCGATCTTGAACAATGGAGAGGTGACCTGCTTAAAATAGGAAAATGAGAGAAGGGAGGATATCACTACATGGAGTAGAGCTAGATTAGTGGAGTTGATTGTGGAATGATCCAACGCTAACTTGAAGTGTGACTCAAAGTGCTGGTCACTTGGATGGATTCGATTGCATGAAGGATACGCCACCTCTCCCATGAAGAGATGTGCACTCAACAAGATCTTACCAACTCACTCCTTGAATGCCACATGCATCAAAGCCAAGCGTATCATCAAATGGAAGGCACACTTGGTTTATCTTGGTGATTCGCTAGCTCCTTTAGTCAATCCAACGCCAAAACCAATTCCAAACGCCAATGCATTGGCGTGACCAACCATGACATGAGGAAATTTGGTGAGTTAATTTATTGTTTGACGTCACCCTCCATTACCCATTCACTCACCATATATCAAATAGCATATGATATACATGTTTTAGATTTTATGCAAAGTTCATAAGTGATGAAAAACAAAGGGGTCCACCCATGGTTAGCGTAACCCATGTACCACCCACTCACAATTCCATTACTTTGAGGTCATTCACCAAATTGCAAATATCATATGGTAAAAGATAGTATATGATGAAATGATGAGGCATACCACCACTCGCTAGTCAACAGGGTGGGCCATACCATGAGCTTTGAACAACTCACATGGTGAAGAAACATGATTTTAGAACCATGGTATAAAATGGTAAGAGAATATGCCATTTAAAGTGACGCTTTCTTCTTAGTATGATGTCACCAACATGGGGACAAACAATGCCATGCCACCCCAATATGTTTTAATATGTATTTTTTACTTTTTGACTTTTGTCTTTTATGCCAATTTGTCCAACTTAGCATTAAAATGCCATTTTGATGCATTTTTAGCCAAACAATGCCTCACGGGGTGCTCCGGCTGCTCGACTGATGTAGAAAGTGGTCCATAGAGTAAAGAGTATGCTCTGAGTGTCAAAACGAGCATCCTCATGTCAAAAACGGACTCTGTACCTGACATTTATTACACTTTGAAATTTTTTAATTAAACCATTAAAAAATGGCCTAAAAACCGGAGAAAATTTACTTTTCTTGGAATCCGATGAAACTTTAGGGGAACCTAGTACATGTCCATACGACTCAATTCAAATGCTTAGCATGGTGAAAAACACCGACATGAAGGTTCTAATAACCTCCTAACGCCGAAACACCAAGACAACTACCCCAGCTTTGGAGGTGTGAGTGAAAAACTAAGAAATTATTAGTTGTTTGTTCAACAACCAATAATAACCAAGGGAAAAACACTCTGGGCTAGTCGGCTTGATGCTTAAGTTCGAGAAGCCGAGCCTTCTATAAAAAATTAAATGCTAGGACATTTTTTACAATTTTCCGCAAGGGGGTATGAACATGTGTTACAAAAAAAATTTGAACAAACTCCCAGAAAAAGCTTAGCGGACTTCTAAACTCTGAAGAATGAACAAGTATACTTGTTCCACTTCATTGGCTTGCTTGAAAAATTCATCAAGTACAACTTAGGTGGTAACAAAGTGTGCATGCATCATCATCTCATCTCATCATAATCATATAGTTCAACATAGCATCATCATCTCATCTCATCATCATCATATAGTTCATCATAGCATCATCCTCATCACGATATGCAACATTGTCATCTTTGCATCAAGATCTTCAAAGTATGCTTATTCCAAATCTTGTCAACAAAATATTTTTGTCCATTTGCTCATCATAACTCAGCTCATCGTAATATACAAGCCATCATTTAACCATCACAATAGGATTTAAGTCACAACATTGTATTGCACTGTGTACTTCATGGTACTATCACTATATAGTATATACCTTACTGTACATGCAGATCACTGTATACATCATTATAATAAGGTATCTACAGTACTCTTTTCAATATGAAGGTATCAACATACCTTAGTCAATGCATGTCAAACCTCTGTGTATGTCATTCTTCAAGCTGTGTATTTCAAGACTGTTAGACTCAACACTTAGGTTGTGTTAGTCTACTGTAGAAAACTTCAAACAATTCAAGACTGTATATATCTACAGATCATCTCACATTTAGGACTGTGTGTTCGGACTGCTTTCCAAAAGAGATACTCTTGTTATTGCTGCCTCAATTTGTCTGCTGCCATAGTCTGTTATACCCTAGCTCACCACCATGACTATGTATAACATTATCAATCTCAGTGTTTAAAACTTGGACTATGTATGTTGAAAAGGAAACCCGAAACTAGGACTGTGTCTCTCCTTCACCAAATAAACTCGAGATTGTGTCTCCCTTTGCAAGCTCGAACTGTCAAGGTGTATGCTGGTGTATTGCCCTACTGTTGCTAATTCGCTGCCTTCATGCATCTGGACTGTGCAAAAATTGTTGAGGATGACCTTAAGCCAAAACTCGGGACTGTGTGAGAGATCAACATGTCGGAACTGTGTGCAACTGTAGATAAGCCTCCAACAGCAGTCACATTGCAGCATAGATTAAACCCCAAAAAGACACAAAAAAACAACAAGAAATGGACTTGACTGCTGCTGCAAGTTTCGGACTATTCCTCTGCTGCTACCCGAGAAACCACAGTCTAATGGTTAGGGCACACTGCTGCAAAAATAAAAAAATGTGGCCTGCTCCCTCTCCTCTGCTGCGAAATTCCAGTCTCTTTACCTCAGTAGTGTGGACAATACAAAAATCTTAAAAGTTCAAAACGCCTTCTCCACTTCTCCATTGCAGTCCAAAAAATGTCCTTAAACAGATCTGAAAAACCTCAGAGCAAATTCGAATTTTCCACAACCAAAAAGAGGACGTGAGTTGGTATTTATACACATTTTCATTAAGAAAATTAAGGAGCCGACCTGTCATTAAAAATTATTTTTATTTTTATTTTTGAATTTTAATTTTTGTTTGAAGCCGACTTTCAAGGTGTGAGTGAGATGTGAGGTTTATTATTTTATTCTTGTTTTGTCACTTTAAAAGGTCAACCAATTTGTACAAACTTCAAGGTCATCCTTACCATTTAGAAATGGTTTGAGGGTTTGTTGTTTTGTTGTTAACCCATGGCTTCTCCAAAGATCAACCTCAAGTGCTTATGTGTAGGGGTGTCCTCCATCTTACCATCAAAGGGTTGCCATTAAGCCACTAGGGATTCCAAGGTTATGCCATCATCAAGATGTCATTATTCCACATGCAAGAATATCATGTTTCCTCCAAGGTTATCATCATCTTCAAGGTGGGCTTCTTTAACAAGGTTGTCATCATCTTCAAGGGTTTCAATACCCAATCAACACAAAAAGGGCCTCATCATGTATTCCTTCAAGTGATAGGGGTACAAGGACATTGTGATCATGGCGGAGAGGGCCTGATGGACTTCTTCAACTACCTCAACCACACCAGGGGACCTCCAAGGGTCAAAATCCATCATGACATCACTTGTGGGGTTGCCAAACCTTCTCCTAGGGTACCATGACACCATTAGAGCATGAATGACCACATAATGGGTCATTAATATTTCTCCAACCCATCTAGGCTTCATCATCTACAAGGGCTTCAGCACCATCTCCAGGGTCTTCAGCATCATCACCAAGGTCTTCAGCATCGTCAACAAGGTGGTGGCTCCAAGATCCATCCTTGCAGGTACAGGGACCTTGTCAACTAGGTACAAGGTGCTTCAAGGTACAAACCATCTCTGTAAGGGCTCCAAGGCACTAGATGTGAGGGTATTGGGATCATCCATACCTGTGCACTGCAAGAGGGACTTGGTGACATCAATGACTGCCTGTGGGGCCACTGCAAGTCCATGTTGGCATCAATGATAATTTCATCAACAACTTGGCATCAAGCCCATATTAATACTACGTCCACTTGAAAATTACAAGCTTCATCAAGCAAAACCCCTTTCATAAAACGAAGGCTTCCCTACCACAAAACTGTCCACAAGGTGATCCTTTAAGAATGAAACAACTCAACTGTCCAATAGATTCCCAGAAATCCACCTCTAGGGACCCATATGTGCATTTAGCTACCTCAAAGTGGATGGCTTCCTCAAACTTCAAATGCTGAATGATCCAATGAAATAGCCATCAAGCCTGACATCACATTTAAATAAGCTAATAGGCCCTCCAAAGAGCTGGTGCCCTCCCTCTAAATGTATATTTAAACATTCATTACTCATAATTCAAATACCAATGATAAAATTAGGTTTGATCTGAGGCTGAAAAAGAGAGAGCATGAACAGGTGCGCTAAGATGCTTGAGTCTGCCCAAACTGAACTTCTGAGACAGCATGAAAGTACAGCTTAGAGCAGAGAGGTGGCTGCTACTGCAATCTCTTCTTGGGCTGCGGCCTGTCCAAGAAGGTGAGGAGACCCTCCAATGGTTGGCAGATCCATCATCCATCAAACTCATGAAAAGGTTTTCTCCCAGGGTGGCGGCCTCCTCAATATTGCTGTTACAGAACTGTTTTGATGAAACTAGGGCTGCTGTACAAGGTCTGCTGATGGCTATTTTAGGACATTTTACTGCCCAGAATTAACCAGCTGCCTCAAATCTTATCTCCATGGCTGTAGGTGCTTGTAATGAGACCTGTTCACCTCTGCAATAAACCCAGACCTGCCCAAAGACTAAGTACAGGGGTTGGAGATGACTGCTGCATGGTACAGTATGAAGAACTTGCTAGTGTAATGGCTCCAAAACATCAATAAAGCTGCTCAGAATTTGCTGTCATGACTGATGTTATTAGAGGATACCTCAGATGATGCCCAGAATTGGTTTGTCTTTCCTCAACACTGCTAGAGTACCCATAATTCCTTCTCTCATGCCCAGGATGCTGTTAGATTGCCCAGAATTGCTTCAAAATGCCCAGAACAGCCTAGAATAGCCTCACTTCTGAATTAGGGCACACCAATGCAAAAATGGGTGTAACAGGGGGTATCCCTATGTTCTAAGTTCTAACTAAGATTGCTAAGGCTACGTAATTTAGGATAAAGGTGATATTGGAGAGTATTGCTAAGGCTATGGATTTTAGGATCAAGGTGATAAGGGAGAGTCAGACTTAACAAAAGGAGTGTGGTTGTACTATGTAGTAATAGATGAAATGTGTTGAAATGGGAGATGGGAAAAAGGATAGGCAAAGTGAATGAAGTTGAATGAAGGTGAAAGCCAAGGAAAGAAAGGAAATGGGAAACCAGTGCCTTATCAAATGATGGGCTAATGGAGTCACAAGGTGTTATATTAAATGATGGGTTTAGTTTGCCGCATAATGGCTTCATTGATGAAGGTTTATAGAGGATGAAAGGGTGGTTTCCTCCTCCAAACAACTAATGATGAAGGGTTGTTTGCTACATCACCATATAATCAGTATACTCAAGGAATAGTGAATTGATTTGTTACATTAATCTAGGTGTTTGCTGGAAATTTATATTGAAGTAAATCTTGGAGGGTCCTTGAAGGTGCCTGTCATCAATTAAAACATAAAGGTGCTAAATTATTTCTGAATTATTTTTCCATATCAACAATTAATTTATGAGATGAAAGGAAACAGAACAGAAATAAATAGCAATGTAAATCAAGAGGGAGAAACCTCCTCAAAATGATTTACTCCTAATGAAAGACTTAGCCCTTTTATATTTAAATTGAAAACAAGATATCTCAACATAAATTACACAACAAATTAAATGCAATAAGCTTTACACCAAAGCAGAAATATTATATCTTATGTCTTCATTAGTTTCCCTTCATGACAATACAAATGATCTGCAAAATCCAGCTCCTACACTCCTGCTCTTCATCACTTCTCTAACTCCTAACTCCTCACTTGCCAATTACAAATTACATGGAGAGAAAGCTTATTTATAGAGAAATGAGTTAGATCTCTCTTACAATAACATACAATTATTTGTCTAACTCCTAGGCACGTCCAAAAATAATAAAATATTGGAGTTAGCTCATGCCAAGTCAAAAGGTCTTCCTCCTCTCAATGAAAATTAGCTCCTCTAGGAAATATGATAAAATATTGCAAGAGATATCTCCAAGACAGAAGGCAAACCTCTAAAATATGGTGTGTTTATCTTGTCAAAGTTTCATGAAATAGTAAATTAATCTCCTCCATATGTGCACTCTCCAAGACACTATCAATAAGACACAATAAAATAATGTATTTTATGGTAACCACCTCCATGAATTGAGTCAACAAATAACAAAAGATGAAGTGGTTATAACCTACACATGTGTGCCCTCCAATACGCTTTGAATTTCAAATAATAAATCAATCCTTGATGTAGGAATGTGTCCACATATCAATACCCTCAATGTGCACCCTCCAAGATGCTTTGAATGAAGAAATATTAAAACAATAATCCCCTAGGAGGGCACTCCATAACAAACTCTCAAAGTAGAACCCACTTGTATGAAGGAAGAGGGTGCTCCAACGAACCTTTAGAAAATTGTGCAAGATGCAAACTAACCGGAGCACTTCTCAAGGAAAAAAGTCGATCAAATAAGGTTCTCTCTCAGTAAAATGTTCATTTTTCCAACTCACAAATGTGAGAGAATCTAGGGCACTCCAAGAGAGAGAATGATACCAAGTGAAGCTTTGACCATGCATCATCAAGAAGAGGCCACCTAGAAGAGACGTGCCCTAGAAAAGTGTGCCATTTGACCACCTACATCAACCAACAAAGAATAAAATATAAATGTATGTGCCAAAACCATCAGTTGATTCATCTCAAACCATGTGCATAATGGGAGAAAGCCTAGAGAAGTGTGCAAGAGGTTGTTACACTTCTCATCCACAGATATAAAATACTCCTCCACTTGCCTTGGAATTTGTGCCATAGGAGAGCACTCCTCAACATTATCACAAAAAAACTTTAAATAACCCCTCCCATGTGTGAAAAGAGGCCAATGAAGGAGGGCGCTAAAGTAATAGCCTTCTAAAAGGTTAAATTAACCATTAAATGGTTAATCAACGTCCAAATGTGTGCACTAAGGCTAAACGTTTAAGCAAACCATAGTCTAACGTCCAATTAGTCACCAACTCATTAAATCACCATGAACAAGTGTACGAATGGAGGGAGGGGGCGCTCCATCAAGTGTTGTACCATGCAAATAAGTTGTTCTCCCATGTAAAAACCCAACATAATGAAATATTAAAAGTTCTACCAAGGTTTAAACCCAGGACGCACCAGTGAAGGAGTAATACATGATTAATACCTAAGTAATGTTAAAATATTGTAACTTCAGAGGATATTCTATTGTACTTTTGTATTCTCCTTCAGAGATGCTATTCCTCCGTTCAGAAATGTCCTTGATGTAATTGGTCATGTAAAAGTCATGAGGTAAAACCTTTGTTGTAAGTCGGGGCAATAGTACGCATTTTACCACCTGAGTTGCACTCAATTGGACTTTAAAGTGAGCCGCCAAAGATGAACAATTACTTGTTCAATTTTCAAGTTCAAAAGTCCATGCAGACCTTCTTAGGCCCTTTATAAAAAGTTTTAACATGTTCATACCCCATGGGGAATTGTAATAAAATGACTTAGCATGATGACTTTATATAAAAGGTTTGGTTTCCTAGGACTTAGTCATCAATACATTATTCTAGGGTGTTTTTTCCTTGTTAAATATCTATTGTTTTTAAATGATAAATAATTTTCGAGTTTTTCACTCAAGCCTCCAAAGCTGGAATAATATTATAATTGCCTTGGTGGTTAGGCCTTGGGAGGATATTAAAACCTATATGTCAATGTATATTACCATGCTAACCATTATTTTGAGTAATTATGAACATGTCCTAAGTCCCCCATAGGCTTTTTTAGATTTTCGAAAAAAAATATTTTTTTCTGTTTTTACAGGCTTATTTTCAACAAGTCAATTGTAAGAGTTTAAAAAGTCATAAAAGTGTGGCTATGAGGTTTTTTTTGCCATGGGGGTGCTCATTTTCTAACTCAGATAACCCAATTAACCCCTTAACCCACTTTCCTAAGTTTTCGAGTAATTATTTATCTCCAAAATTAATTATTACTCAAAAAACTCAAAAAAGACCAAAAATTTGGAAAAAGTGAAAAATTCGACAACTCATAAATACATGGAAACTTGCCGAAAAGAAGTTCCGTGAGTTGGCAAAGTAAAGTGGTAAGTATCCTAAGGATTTTGGAAGGTCAAATCATGCTATTTTCGAGTAAATTAAAGCAATGGAAATTTCCTCCAAGTGGGTGCGCATTTTCCAAGGAAAGCTTGCATTTTTTGGGAATTGTGTTGAGTTTTGAGTGTTGGCTTTCCAATTGCTTGATCTTACCATTACCAAACCCACAAAGCACTACTTCCTCGCTCTCTCCATTCGAGCTAAACTCTTCGTTTAGCAAGTGCGCCCTCCCTTGAGCTTGCTCTTTTCTATTTAAGCAAGGCTTTGCTTCTCATTTTCTCATGATGGTCAAAGGACCAAAAGGTTGTTGTAGCTCTACTATTGTAGTTTGCAATACTTTTTGGAATAATAAAGGCTTTGGAGGCAAATCTATGGTGTAACGCTTTTAATGTGTGGATGGTAATTGTCAAGTGCTCATGAGGTATAATCTGTCTTGTTTTCTTTGCTTTATCTTGGTTGAATTTGGCCTTTGAAGGGGAGTTGTATCCCAGTAGGATAAGATTAAAAAAGCTTGTTTGCTTCATAATCTTATTGTTCATTTGCAAGTAGATTTCTTAGAATGGCATGTTCATTTTGTTTAATGCTCATGTTTTCCAAGTTTCTGTTGTAGGTGGCATCAAGCTTTTAACCATTTTTTTTGTGCAAGGATTTCCAAGTTTACAGGTGATCTCACTTGAAGAAGGGGTTGAGCTTGTTTGCATCCTCCTCATCTTCAATTCCTTATGAAAGACAGTCCCTCGGTGTTCCACCAAAGCAGACTCCACGGCTCAAAGTTCCCAAGCTTTCAACTCTTTTCTTCTCTCTTTCCTTCACCATTTCAAAATTAAATTTTTCCGGTTACTAGTTACTTTCAGCAATGTTTATCATTTTAGTGCGTAAAAAATATCATAAATTAATTTGATTTGCATTTGCATTTATAAGTTTAGATCTGATTATAAAAGTAGCATGTTACAAGATCTAACTATCAACAAGTACTAGTTTAATATTTAAAAAATTTCTATCTTTTAAGTACTTGAAATTTTTGTCAAATCTGTTATGCTCTTATACAATTATCTAGCATATTTGACTCATATTTACTCGTTGTTTGCAGCAGAAGTTGATTTAACAAAGACGCACTCTGGCGAAATTTTGAAGATCTAAGTCAATCCGGAGATCCCTCTTCTTACTGCTTCATCTTTGGCCATTTTTTCAAGGTTGTAAACCTGTAAACTTGTGTTTCCTATTCTAAAAAGGAACACAAGTATTTCTTTTTCTAAAACATTGTAAAAAAGAGAAGCAAGTGGGCAGCCAAGTGCCCACACCCCACCCCCCCAGGGGGGATTTGCACTTTTTTTTTTTAATTTCTTTAAAGTTTCTCAAGTACAATTAACTAATCCGGCTATGTTCTCGGTAACGAGAGTATCAACGCTACGATTTTAAAAACTCATATTTAGTTCTAAAATACTTAAACTTTACAAGGCTTCAATTCCTTTATGCTCTTGTGACCACTGCAGGCCATTGGTTGGATCAGTGGGACAATCAGAAAGGGATTGGAGTGACTAGTAATTAGTTGAACACTTCAATCAATCCCTATATGTGAAAATCAGACAATTTTTTCGATATTACTAAGTTGTGGGGAAATTCTGCAAGTGAAGCGGGAACCACTAGAAAGTGACCGTGGGGCACCGTTAAGCTACACCCTTGTTGGTGTAATGTTGAACACAACCCCACAACTCCATCTAGCCCACATGTCACTATGAGAGCCACCTCTTAGTAAATCCGGACATATTCCTCGTACCCTTTGGGTATATCTGGAATACCATTTCCCTTTTTAATAATTAGATCATTACCATACTTTAATAAAATTTACAAAGAATAAACCCATTCCTTAATCACTCATTTAATAATTTTAAAAGGGGCCAACCGAGACAATTGCAATACTTATCGAGACCTCACTAGCAACCCACATTCATGCAAGCACTCCAATAGCACAAGTCTTTATTATATCAATTTGTTTTCTGAGCATTTAAGTTAATTCATGTGATTGGATGAATGTTGTTTACATGTTAGAGACTTAATTATTCTTTCAAAGTTATCTCAGTTGTAATATTTTATATCATTTGTATCTCCTAGATTAGTTGTTTTATTTTCATAGATTAAATAACCTTAGTTTATTTTACTAGGGACCACCCCCCTTGGCTTCGCTAGGAGAGAGCCTAGATGGAGGAGTCAAGATCAAGTGACAACACTTGACTCTTGCTTGCCCCCAAGATCGCACCTAGTGGCTTGAAGATTTCTGCCATGTGACCCGAGGTGCGAATTAGGTGGCAATGACGCACAAAAGTACTTTATAAATGTTATTTTAAGTATCCCTAGGTAGGTCGACCCTAATTAGAGAACCTGAACGACCTAGTTAGTTATTTGAGTCACTCACGTGATGAATATAAATAGGTGAGGCGCCTCTCTCATTCCCACACACTTTTCACTCAAGCATTGCGCAAGAAAGAGAGAGAGAGAGTATACTGCAGAAGAGGAGTTGTTATTCTTGTTATTGGGGTTTTACACTGTACTTTGTCGAATTCTATATAGAGGAAGTTTTCTTTCCCATGAGGGTTTCCCAGGATAAATCTCTATGTTCTTTTGTGCGGTTGTGCTTGTCTTTCTTTCAGTGATCCTTTGCTCATGGTTATGATGTTATGATGCTAAATGTTTTTAGATATTGTATAACCATTAAAATTCTAACATGGTATCAAAGCTACCCTGAAAGAAGTTTTGTGCAGCCGAAACACTGCTACAACTGCAGCTACTGGAGATTAGGGTTTCATGCCTAAAAAACCCTAGAAGGAAAAATCTAGTCATCTTGGCATTTTCCCTATAACTCAAGTTTGGCAAAGGCTTAGGAGATGAAACTTTTATAGGCCAAAAATGAAATATTGTTATACCTTCTGTGCAAGTTTCAGCCTCAGATTCGCTATAATTTAGGAGATATGATTCCTTCAAATCAAGGTTCCAACCTCCTCCAAAATACAGTCATAAACAGGTGACCTAAGGAGAATTGCTATATCTCGAGCTAGGAAGGTCCAAATGAATTTTTGCAAGATGTTACAGATAGGGCACGAACCGTAGTTTCTGTGGTCCTAGTTTTAGACCCCGAAGGTGAAATAGTGACACGTGGCAGTTCGTACAAGTTCTCTATGTTGAACAGTCCTCAAACAAGTCACCTTGGGAAACTCCGCACAGGTTCCACTTGGTGAATCCAATTTTTCTCTAACCTGTGGGGTTGGAAAGAAGACAGAGCAGGCTATCTCAAGACGAAGTTTCAGACCTTGAGCAGCAGGAATTTCGGAGATATAGCAAAATCAAGATCAGACAATTCTGCATAAGAAATGGGAGAAAACTAAGGCTTCCTATTTCGGGCACTTCCCTCCACCGATCAGTTGAAAAAGGACTATAAAACTCGCCATAGGAGGGCACACCTTTCAATGTAATAAGTTTCTGATTTTGTGTATTTTCAATTTTTGACCTAACACTACTGCCTTGGAAAACTAGGGTAGATATTTTGCAGTTATGTCCACAATTTTAGGAAAATAAGTATGTTGCTCAGCTCACCTTGAGGAGGCGCATCTTTCTATCCAAACAAATATGAAAGATACCTAAGTTGAAAAATTAGGGTTTCTCTAACAAACCCTAGGCCCACCAGAAGCAGTCTTCCATAAAAGCTTTCAAGCAAGCATCAAGTTGAAGCAATCTCATTGGTAAGTTCTATCCTCTCTATTTCCATTTATGGTTCCCAAATTTATCATGATGACAAATAATACTAAGCTTGAGGACAAGCTTGAAGGATCTGAGCACTGTCGACCACAGAAGTATAGAGTGCTTCTCATACTTGAAGAAGCATGACTTGAACAAGAAGTTGTGGATCTGGAGGGAGATGAAGACCAAGCACAAAGAAAGACATAGTCAAAGCCAAGAGGATTATTTTCGTCTCCATTGGACTCACATGTATCATCCTTGAAGACTCTCAAGGAGATGTTCGATGCAATAACCAGCTTGTACGAAGGAAATAACATCAGCAGGAAGATGACCTTGAGAACTCAACTCAAGGATGTGAAGATGCAGCATTCAATCTTACTTCACAAGAATCTCCTAGATTAAGAAGAAAATAGAAGCCATTGGAGACAATGGAGATTACAACCTTGAATGGTCTCCCAAGTTCATGGGAATCTTTCATTCAAGAGATTTGTTCTGGAAGGAAGTTCACCTATGGAGGAATGCAAGTAAAAATAAACTTGATTGATAGCAAAAGAAGAAGAGATAGATGAATATGACAATCAAGCCCTAACAACTCATGCGAAGAAGAGAAAGAACAAGAAGGAAGAACATTCTCGCAAGAATAAAAGGACTTCAAAAGAAGGACCTCTCACAGCTCAAATATTTCAGTTGTGACGAGGAAGGACACCTTGCAAAAGAATGTCTCAAGAAGAAACAATGGAAGGATGATATGATCAAGAAGTACCAGTCGATCATATAGAATGATGCTTGGAGACCTGAAGGGAAGTTTTGTAACATCTTCCAAGTAGATCAAGCATACAACAGATGGAAGTATCAAGAGATACATAGCAAGGTTTGTGGTTTCTCTCGAAAAGAGGGAGTCAATCATGGCGAGACATTACTCTAGGGGCCAGACACCTCTTCAATGATGAATATTACACTAAACAATTGGTGTAATCAAAGTAGAAGAACAGACCTCCAGGATTTAGGACTCTCTACAAGAACCACCTATGCACAGAACTCAATAGGCACCCACTAGATAGCACACACAGTTACATGAGGAGCTTGAGGATCAGCTAGAGTGATGGTGATCCCAACCTTTACTACAAGGTTGAATATAGAAGCATACAGAGGACGAGAAGGTCATAGATGGGTGCAAGAGAAACTTGCAACAAAGTTCGAGATGGAGGATCTTGATATCCAGTGACATAGATGGATACACAAAAGAATAGCAGTAGAAAAGGATACCCATCACTCAAATGTCCCAATGCAGAGAGTACAAGATGCATAGGGAGGATGGTGCTCCACTTCAGAGCGAGTGACTACGGTAGATCTCAAAAGTTTGATAATGTTGACATGATTCTCATTTTCGTTAGCCAAGGAAAATGTGTGGTTGAGATAGGGTTTGAGATGTTAGGATACACTAATGACATCAAACTTGAAGTCAATATGTGATCCTACTTCAGAAATAGTTTATGCCACAATCTACAGGCAGAACATTGGTTCATTGATATACTTGACGAACATGAGGACAACAAAGCATGTAGTGTGGTACCTAAAGGGTACAACTGAATATGGCTGTATATATGCAAGAGACCAGAGGATCTGCCTGTAGGAACAAGATGACCGGAATAGTGAGACAATCAAAAAGGGATTTAAGTGACTAGAATCTCTAAGAACTCGGGAGGTCGTGAAGAGTGAATACCACAGAGTCATGGGACTACTCCAAGCAAGTTCCTCCTCGACCCGTTCGACACTTGGTAAAGTTGCTTCAGCGCTCAGTTCAAGGAGGTGAGTCTTAGTGGGCCAAACCAAGAAGTAACCCACTCCTTAATCAACTCATTTAATAATCTTAAAATTTACCCCGAGACTACACCCGCAACCCTTACCTTTCATTGGCACTGGTCTAGTTTACTTTTATGCATAAATCAATTTTGCAAGTGTCTTGAATGGTTTGTATATTTTCTAAGTTGTTAAGGTAATTTATTTACAGTGATTGGTGGTTAATATTTAGATCATTTCATCTTAACTCCTAGAATTATTCTTTCATTGATTAACAACCTTAGATTATTTTCATAGGGACCACCCCCCTTGGCTTCACTAGGAGAAAGCCTGAACGGAGGAGTCAAGATCAAGTGATAGCACTTGACTCTTACTTGCCCCCAACATCACACCCAGTGGCTTGAAGATTTCTGCCACGTGATAGGCAGCAACACTATCAATCTAATTAAGATCACAAATGCATTGCATTAATAGTGGAAATGAGTAACTAATAGATTCTTAAAGTATTCAGATTTAAAAGTATATAGTTGCTTGTCCTTTCCAGCTTAGTTTACATATGCTTTAAAACGCATTGTCAAGACTGGAATCTTTTGTTGTTAAACGTTCACTGCTAGTGCATTTTATAACAGCAATCTAATATCACATCAATTCTAGAAAATTGGTGTAATAATAATATTTGATAACCAAGGACTAAGTATTAAAACCTTACATAAGCATTACCTAATCCATAATCCAGATTTGAGGTCTCAACTTAGTTTCATCATAAACAACCTTCTAAACTCATCCATTGAAACTTAGTTGTTGTTATATAAAAATATATATAACATAATAAGACATGTAACTATATATAAACATTAAGTATCAATATTAATTATTAATAAAAATATATATGAAATAGTAAAAATATGTTTCTTACAGAAAGACCCAGTGTAAATAAGGTAAATATTCCATGAATGAAATATAATATAAAATGATAAAAGATAGAAGATGTGATGATTTACAATTACATTGGTATGGATTTATATAAGCCTTATCAATTCAAATGAAAGGGTACATCACTTTACTTTTTCTAATTAATTAATTAATTAATCATTTCTATTTATTAATTATTAATATTAATATATATTAATATTAATAAAATATAAAATTGTAAGTAATATATGAATTGACATGAGTAATTTCTTTATAAATATTTATATATATATATATATATAACCTGGAAGAGACGAGAGGATCCAATGGTGAGGAGCAGAGGAGAGCGAAGAGCAGCAGACTGCGGCAACGATGACAAGCTCTTTTAACTCTAAAGGTCTGCAAAGGGGACCACAAAAAACACCTATCCACTAGTCAACATCAGCATGCAGCAAGAGGAAGTCCTGACACCTGGTAGACAGGAATACCACTCGATGGATCAGGTGGACTACACGGCGGATTCGACGAAGGGCCAGCAGATATTCGTTGATTTTCCCTTGCTGAAAGTAGACAACCCACCACAGCCATCAGAACTCTATCTTTCGGCAACCTCGACAGCTGGGTCCATCTGGTGCGGAGGACAACTGGAAACGGAAGAAGCAGCCGAAAAACAAATAACAGTGGAGGAGGAAGACATTCTTGGTGGAACCGTTTTCAGACTGCTAGCTCAAAACCTGGGTGGAACTCCACTCTCCCTCGTCGAACCAAACAAACAGTTCGATCATGATTAACTCGGCTCACAGCCTCAGCAAGTCACTTTGGAGGAGTTCAGAGCGCCCTAGAATGATTTTGATCTATCCCTAGACGCAGAGTGGGAAGATATTGGGTGGCTTTTCGCAGAAACCTTAAGGTACTCTGCACAGCAACAGGCGTCCCCAGGAGAACCCTTGACGCAAAGCCCGAAAGGCTTCATAGCTTCGTTCCTTCAACTCTCAGACCAACAAGGTTCGACAGTCCCAGTAAAGGATGCTCTAGATTCAAGAAGGACAGAGCAAACCCAGAGCCCGCCGGAGGCTCCATCCCAGAAGCGAAATAAAAGCAAGATTCTTAAGAATACAAAAAAGCCCCTCAACTTGATTAGCGGCAAAAACGTCTCAGTTGCACAAACCCTAGAGATGGTGGAAACGATAGTAGTAGGACGGGCCAGAGGTAAGTACCCAAGCAAGGATTTTTTGGAAATTTGGGCAAAATCAAGTTGGTGGAGATTTTTGAATTACTTACCAAAAACCCTAGTTCTCTCCCGGGGTTGGTTCATCTTCAAGCTCCAAAGCAAGGAGGACATGGGAAAAATTCTTAAGAACCCATGGAGTTTTGGCCCCAGACCTATACTCTTCAAGTCTTGGACACCGATGTTCGATGATAATACGAAAAAGTTCGATGTAATTCCAATCTGAGCCTGGTTGTCAAGTCTGCCATGGGAATTCTGGAACTATAACTCTCTCAAGGACATTGGAAACGCCTTAGGAGGCTTCATAGATATGGACATGACCTTTATGCAGATAGAGAGAATGTCTGTGGCAAGAATTTTGGTCTCACTAAACATCAGAACTAGTCTATGGGAGGAACTAAACTTTATCTAGGGACAAGTCAATCGAAGACAAAAGCTGGATTATGAAGGCATACCCTTTCGATGCCACAGATGTCACCAGTATAGACACATGGCAAAGCATTGTCAACTCACTTTTAGAAACACCTTTGAAAGGTCTAGAAAGCGCTCAGTCGATCCTGAAGGGAAAGACCATTGCAAGGGGATTTCTCTGGACGGAACAACAAAATCGTTAGCCCCAAACGCTACTGGCGGAACCCCTGAAGCAGACTCAAAGATCGGATCCTATTCAAAGCTCAAAAGGAACTGGAAGGAGGGCAACATGCAAAATGCATAAGCTACAGAGGTCCCTCAATCATCGGATAAGAATCTTGTTTTCCTCCCTCCTATTTCAGATCTGGAAGCATCCTTTTTTGCTTTATCAATTGATTCTCAAGTTCACCCTAGGTCAGGGCTTCACCAAACAAGGAGCCCTCAGATCACCTCTCCCTGTCCTCCCACGAAGCATCAGGGCCCCTCGCCACCTTCCACACTCCGGCAATTCCCCCTTTCCTCCCTAAACCTTCCAAAAGAGGAGAAGCCCTGCCCCTCCTTAGAAACACCCTCCATCTGCTTCAGCCTAAGATCCAGGGACATCTCAGCCCCCATCACACAGAGGCAAGACCTAGAGAAAAATTTCGGAAACATCCAAAAGGGGAAGGGTAGGGGTAGGCCATCACACCTATCTTCGGCCCAGAATAAAGCTATCAAAGATGTAGCAGACGGGAAACAAAAATCCATAATAGGGGTGTTAGAGCAACGAAAACCTCGGGAAGAGGTCCTCAATGAAGATAATTTCCTTCAATAGCAGGGGTTTGGCAAGTAAGCCCAAAAAACTTGCCCTAAAAAAGCTGCTAAGCCTTCAACAGCCTGATATCATTCTGCTCCAAGAATCAATGGGAGTGGAAGAGGAAATCTCCCTCCATCTAAAAAAATACTTCACCTTTTATTACTTTCATGCAATCAGTGCTCGAGGGCACTCGGGGGGACTAGCTCTAGGCTGGAACGCAAGGGCAGTAAAACTTCTTAACATCTGGGGATTCGACTCAGGAATTGGGGCTGAATTTTTCCATGTGGGCCTAAATATTTCCTTCACAATAGTAAATATTTACGGGCCTTACAATGGGAGGGTAGCATTCTGGAACATGCTAAAACTAAAGCCCTTTCTCAGAAAACGAAAATTTAATCCTGGGAGGAGATCTGGACTTCACTTTGGGTAATTTTGAAAACTAGGTTCCCAGCGCAAGAAGCGACTCTCTCTCTGATTATTTTAAAAAACCTCCTAAGAGAGCTCTAGCTGATTGATATCCTCCCTCCCAAAGTAAAGTACACCTAGTCAAATAGAAGAACTGGAGAGGGAAGAGTCGCGAAACGGCTAGATTGTTTCTTGGTTAACGAGGGGTTACTTGAGCAAAACCTAATTCTCAAGCAATGGGTGGAGTCTGGAGGTGATTCTGATCACCTCCCAATCTGCCTGGAAATCTCAGGAGCCCCAATAAATCCCCCCAGCTCTTTCAAACTCTGTGTTTCCTGGCTAAAGGAGGATGAAATCTCTGATATTATAAAAACTACTTGGATCCCATTCCATCCAGAAGAAGGATCCTTTGCAGCACCTTCTTTCGTAAAAAACCTCTCCTAGGTAAAAAAGAAAATCAAGGAATGGGCTTTCAAAAAAAATTGACAAAGAGTGTAATGTCCTCCTCCGATTAGGCCTTGAGGCCCAAAATCGCTAACCTATGTGATTCCTGTGGGTTCAAGCAGTTACTGACAGCTAGGGAATCATCTAGGGACCGATGCCATCCATAGAGAATCTAGGGCATCATCATTAGGTCAAGAAGGGCCACCAAGGCCAAAGGCCACCTCCGTGCATGCCATCCAAGCATTATTTAATGATACATGCACTCATTAAGTCTCCATCAGCATGCATGCAAGTCAACTGCAAATTAGAAGATAAAGTGACCTAATTGGGTCAAAGATTAGGGTTTTCGTAGTTGAAAATTATAAAAGAGGGATAAAGCGAAAGGAGACTTCACTTTTGATGATTATTATTTTGGGAGCTCTTGGATATCAGCACAGCGTGCCGCACAGCAGTTGGGGTTGGAGACAGAGTCTTCAGCTAGCGGGATTTCGGCAGTGAAACATCTACCCTTGTCTCATTTAGGGTAAGCCATACAGGTTCACCATTTGCTCTTACATTCATTCATAAGTTATCCAATATATGGTATAGATTGTTGCAGGGACACGTGTGCAGCCGTAAGGGAGGTTTTCAGCCAAAAAGCCCTAATCAGTTGCTCGGTCTTCAGATCTCAATTTTGCTTCGAAACTCGGGCACCATTCTCATCATCAGCATCCTATTCCGGCATACGGTGATTATCAGATCCGACCGTGCTCATCCGGAGCAGTTATCAGCGATTCCGGGATCAAGGGGGCATGAGCAGCTGCCTCTCTGGATCAATTCGCTAGCCTGCCTAGAGACCTCAAAAACTCCGCATGTACCAGGCATTCACTCCAGCACAGGAAGGTTATCAGTCCTGCAAATCGGTAGCTTCATCGGACACCTCCCTCACTGAAAACATCACCCTTATCTGATTGGGGGTTCTTACTGCTGGGGTTTCACCGGAAGTGGAAGATATCAGTCCATCTTCGATTCAGTTCTTGATGCTTGAATACCCTCTCAGGAGCAGTCCAGCCAGCTTATCAATGGTAAGTGTTCATTCTATCTCACAAACCGTAACCCTAATTTTTGCTATAAAATAGGGATTTCTGCATGGCAGTTTGCATGCCCCGTTGTATCAAAATATTTGCATAGAAATAGAAAATATCGGGATTCGGGATAATACAGTGGTATTAGAGCTATCTTCTTGGCCAGCTGTGGGCTTAAGAAATGAAACTTAGATGAATACAGAAGGAGACCCTTTTGTAACCTATAGGAGGAGGAAGAGTAGATACACAGGGGAATTTGAGGATATCCAACTAGAAGATACCAATTCAGACATGGAACAAACAGGTATACACTCGGATAGGGGAAAAGGAACGGGAGAAGAAGAGGATCGGATGGAGTTTCGCAGCTTGGTCTCTGCATTGCAAGACTTAGCCAAAGGACAAAAAGATGTACTCAATGCAATCAACAGATTATTGGCGAAACCGGAAACAGGTATCAACAGTACACCTCCCTCACCGGTAGATTGGGGATCTACAAGCAGCAGTGGAAAGATTGCGTACACTAATATTCAAAATACTCCGCACATATATAGCAGACCTTCCAACAGGCCTACCATGCCTCACTTCTTAGCAGATACAGTAGGGGGCCCGGTCATGCAGGTAGAACCTAGGGAGCCTTTTGGGGCTTATTTACAGGAGTATAGAGACTTAGGGGATGAGTTTCATGCGGCCATGTCTTTTTCATATTTCTGCAACATGAAGAGTAGGAATAGGCCCAGGAATTTCAACAAGGGTTTCAATCACAACTATGAGTTGCAGAAGACCTTGGGCAGGTTGACCATCCCAAACTTTGATGGGACTCGCGGAGGATCAGCGAGGATATGGGTTCAAAAGTTGGATACCTATTTCCAACTCAACCCCATGACAGAGACAGATGTCATTAAATTGGCTACACTGCACCTGGACGGAGAAGCTCACGAGTGGTGGTACCACGGATTGGTGACATTGGGTCACAACACCATACACTCCTATGGTGAGTTCACTCAGAAGCTCATAGAGAGGTTTGACAGGAAGGATCCAGAGATACATTTCAGGGAGTTGGCTCAACTCAAACAAACCGGTAGTGCAGAAGCTTTCATTTCATAATTTCAGAGGATAGCAGTCATTGTAACAGATGTGTCAGAGAGCAGATTGACTATGTTATTCACTAAGGCCCTCACAGAGCCACTACGGGGATGGGTGAAAGCCTACAAACCCCTCACTTTGTAGGATGCCATTAGCAGAGCAAGCGATCTTCAAGATTCAGTCCCCAAAAACAAGTTCCGGCGAAAAACCAACTTTCCTGTTAGGGACAAGGACAGGAAACCTTTCCAGCAGGATGTTCCCAAGAAAACCTAGTTAGACGAGGACACTAGGAAAGATTTGAGAAGGAAGAAACTATGCTTCACTTGTCAGGAACCATGGGTACCAGGACACAGGTGTGCAAGGAAGGTGTTACCGACTAGGCTGCACCTAGTTGGACTTTCAGTGAGCCGCCAGTGATGAACAAGATACTTGTTCATATTCAGAGTTCAGAAGTCCTTTCAGGC
>LPNX010985584.1:0-10080 GCA_001517045.1 Pseudotsuga menziesii
TATGTATGTATGTATGTATGTATGTATGTATGTATGTATGTATGTATGTATGTATGTATGTATGTATGTATGTATGTATGTATGTATGTATGTATGTAGTAGTTGGTTTGTTTTGTAAATATACCTCATGTATGGCATTCGTTGTAGGAAAGGAAGTAGTTCTTGCAATACAGGGTTTCTGAGGAAGTGTATAACAATGACAATATTATAATGTTAAATAGTAACATAAACTCATGCGTATTCAAGAAACCTCATTTAAACCTGTATTTTGATCTGTAACCCAGTGGCTTTGTCATCACATATTTATGTTAATTGATCATAAGTTAAATGGCAGTGCTAGTAATGCAAAAATTTACTAGTTCATGTTGTATGCATGATTTTTGCTCCTTGTGTTTCACTAACAGTGTGAAGACTATGAAAGTTATTATTGTCTAGAGTTTTAGTAACCTACAATCCACACAAAGTGAGTCATACACAAACACACAACTCATAGATAAATATCATGCTACTTGAATCACAAAATAAACATGTTACAAATGACAACTTTCTGTTATGGTAGAAAATCTCACATTTGGTAAAAGCATCTAAACAAAAGAATAATGAAGAAGGTACAACCAACACAATTCCTATTGAAGAACATTCCTAACACATTACGAATGTTGTTTTAAATGAAAGGTTGTTACAAGAAAGCAAAGAAAAAGGTGTTTCTTCAATTATAATAGCATGACAAGGTATAAAATCTTTGGAGTAGCCACCCACTCCTTTGTTCGAAATATTAATTATTCGCAGATCTACAACCAACTTAGTTAGAGTCTGTAGAAGTACACTCTTTGTCAGTCAATTTGTCAGGTTGAGGATTTCATGCCTGTAATGTCCCAAATTTTACATTGGGTCACAATGGCCAAATCACATTTTCCATATTCATGAAAGTTGTCAAAGGGATGCTAAAAGTCAAATAATTGCCAAGGAGGAAAATCACTAGTTTCCTAGGTTGGGGGTGGAAGCTTTGAGATTTGTAATAAGGGGGATAATAAGTGATGTTTAGACATTAGAAGAGGATAAATATTTAATAATGTAGCTTATTAAATAAATACAAGAGAAAATTGAAATGACTATGGAGAATGGAGACACATGGAGACTATGGGGCCCACTCAAGCTAGAATTCCTATGTTAAATAGCATCCTCCTCTTGTAATTTTGAATATATGGGAAGCCTAATGTTTTGGGATGGATTGTGAGGTTAATATAATTTTCCATATGCTTCATAGGTCAAATTTGGGATGGATTGTGAGGTTAATATAATTTTCCATATACTTCATAGGTTGAATTTGGGATGAATTGTAACTTACATGGGAGAGGAAGAGCCAAATGGGAGTTTCATGGACACTTGGCTAGATTCCCCTTACATTTATGACATCTATGACACCAATGATGGAGATTCTATGATAGTTATGACACAAGTTAGATATGAAGGCTGACATACTGACATACTAACATGTCAGGACTGAATAGAGCATATTAGAGGTCGAATTTGGGAGTTGGAGAAGGCCAAGAGGTTCCTACTCAAATTTGGGAGAAGAGGGAAGGTGAAGAGAGAGGCCACATGGCATAGCATGAGCAGCCACACCAATTCGACTTGGATTTGGTTTATGGATGGATTTGGAACCTTAGAATACCAATAATGTTTATAAAATACATGGATCAACCATGAGAAGAAGCTTTTGCTCATTTGTGAATTGTGAGAGCTAGTGGATGACTAGTTTTCTTGCCTTAGCCAATTTCAAGGGTGAAAGATTCCCATCCAAGTCGGTGTTTGGAGAGGCAACTCAGTTATTTCATGGAGCTCTAATGGATTCTTATTTGTGGGTGTAATCTATAGGAAATCATGTGGATTCTTTTATTGCAACACTCTCTCTCAACTATTTCCATTTTTCACACCATATTCATGCGAATGGAGGGATTGCGCTTTGGGTGAGCTATTGATCTCTTTGGGGAAGATTATAATGCCCATTATCTTATGTTATAATGTATATTATTTTTATTTCACATCCATAATAATCTCAGGTCGAAATACCCAAAAGTGTTCATGTAAAAATGTTGAACAATGAAGAAATAGTGTCATTTCCCCACTATCTTGTTGTGAACCATTGTAATGCTGATGATTTCGAATTGGGAGAGACTTTAATTGTCCATTTATGATTGTATTCAGTTCAATATTCTCTGTTATTCATTCCCAGAAAGTTTCAAGTCAAAATTCCGAAGAGTTGTATGTCAAAATGACTTTTGATGAGCAAACAATGACCATTTCCACTCTATTTGCCATGGTAATGCTTATTATTTCGAATGGAGAAATGTATATATGATAAATGTATGATGTATGGAATGTAATTAATGTGTATTTCAAGTCTCATGTTCATTAATTAAGCATTGGAAGCCATTTTACTCATTTTTATTGCATTGGGAGAAGATTTGGTGCATTTTCCCCAAGGGTCAAAATTGTGACTTGGGAGTTGTTTTGGAAAGAGCCATAACAGCCTGCATAAATTAAACCATGATGCATATGAGAATTTGAAAATTACCCTTACACATACCTAGACTCTATTCAGAAATTCAAGTGAATTTTGGATCATTTGTGAATCCATTTTCGGCAATTACCCAAGGGGAATTGGAGCCCCAATTTGCTAGTAAATACTCCTATTTTGAACAGAACATTAAAAAAGTTTGCAGAAGTAATTGGGAGGTAAAAATACATACATGAACATCATATTTAATTTATATTATCTATCATGTACCTTCAGAGAAAATTTGGAAGCATTTGGGTCAATTTGGAGGTCTAGACATTAAAACTAGTTAGGGTCAAAATTGGGGAAAAAGTGAAAAAATGGTCATGTAGTAAAAGTTCAAAAAGGGACATTACACTGCCTCACCATATTTAAGAAGCTGAATTGTATTTATGAAGTTAAGTTTTTAGGTATAAATTAATTACAGTCTTTAATGTTGGTTGGTAGCTTCCAAGAGAAGCAAGTTTTAGTCTTTTGTATATGAAGAGGAAGTAGAATGAAAAATAGTGAGAGAGTGCGAGAGAGAGACAGAGAAGAACATATCAAGAAGGAAAGGAGAAGAAGAAAAACTTTGAGAAGACTTCAAGAGCTCAAGCTCTGTGTTTTTTTGGAAAGTGTTGAGAGCCAAAGCTCTATAAAAGGTGAAACATCCTTGTAAATTTTCAAGTTTGTAACTGCGGTTGTACTTCTTTGTTATGTCCCAACAATATATATAATTCCATAGTTTATGGTTGAATACATGTTTTATTTATGCCACATGTCTTCTCCAAAATTACTTGAGTGAGTTTTGTTTACATTTATTGTCTTGTGAAAGACACAAAGAATCCACAAATATTTCGCTATGTAAAAGTTTGAGTTTTAACAACAAGTGCTCGACACAAGTATTGCTATATTTTGATTATATGATATTGTGACATTGTCACAATATATTTGTGTCGAGGTTTACCCAAGTTACGGGTTGGTGAAAAGTATTTTCATATTATGTCTTTAGACTAAGAAATATTTTTTATAAAGTTTCGTTAAAAGTGGTTTGGTTGAAGTGGGAGTTGGTCGCAACCTAAATCCTGTCGTGGTAAAATCCAGTCGAAGTCAAGTGGGTGATTGTTGAGGTAAAAGTGTGTTGGGTCAAAAATTTGTAACAAGTGTCTCAACCAAAAGTGAAGTCTATCCCACACAAGTCTGTCGCAGTAAAATTCCATTGCAGTAATCTTTGTCGCAGTAAATCTTCGTCATAGTAAAATCCCGTCGCAAGATTTTTGGTCGAAATAAAAGGTGGGGTTTCCAAAGGCACTATGTCGTAGCCCCCAATAGTAAGGAAACAAAAAATTTCTCATTGCTCGATAATTCAAATTAACCGTTGCACCTTCCTCTCACCTCTCCACTCCATCATTTTTCTCCCAAGATCTGGTATCAGAGCGAGTTTCAGGAAAGAAACATTCTCTTAAAAAGAAAAAAAAAAGCATTTTTCTAAGGAAAATTAAAAATGGCTTCCACTTCTGGTGCACACATGTCAAGCTTACAAACTCCAATTTTCTTGGGAAAGAACTATGAATACTGGTCTCTAACAATGAAGGAATTGTTTAGAGGTCAAGATGTATGGGATATAGTATATAATGGTTATATAGAACCAATAGATCGAATGACATATAATAATATCACACAAGCTAAGAAGGATGCCTTGAGGGAACAGAGGAAGAAAGATGGAAAGGATTTGTTCTACAGACATCAATCCATGCATGAAATCATACTCACAAGAGAAACAACAACAAAGACCGCTAAAGAGGCATGGGATACATGGGAAACCACCTATCAAGGTATAGACAAGGTAAAGACTTCTAAGTTGAAAATTATTAAAAGAGATTTTGAATCTCTGTCAATGAAAGACACAGAGTCAGTGGAATCATTCTATACTCGTGTTATTGGGTTGATAAATCAATTGAAATCTCATGGAGAAAATATAGAAGACAAAAGGGTTGTTGAAAAAGTTCTCAGAAGTCTTTCCCAAAAATTTGAATCCTTCGAAGAAAACAAAGAAATGTCATAGTTTACCATTGATGAGTTACAATCCCCACTCATCAATCATGGACACAAAATTAGTAGATCAAATACATCATTAGAAGGTGCATTCACAACATAGTCATCCATAATCCTTGGAAGAGGCAGGGGAAGATATAATTATAGAGGTAGAGGAAGAAGTTTTTCTAGAGGAGGACGCACCAATAGTCACACGAATGTCATTGGTAGAGGACAAAATCAGAACCATAGTCAACCAAGTGGTCACAAGTTTGATAAATAAAAAATACAATGTCATTATTGCAAGAAATTTGGTCATTATGCATATGCATGAAGGAAGAAGCAATATGACCAAGGAAAGCAAGGTCAAAACCAGTTGAGCAACACTAGCACTTCGACACGCTCAATGTTTTTGTCATGTGCATCCCTAATTGAATGCAATGTTGTCCAAGAAAGTCCACGTGACATATGATACTTAGATCCAGGCTGTAGCAATCATATGAGTGGTAATTTAAATTTGTTTTCTAATCTAGATAAATTAGTTCAAACTGATGTCACACTTGCAAATAATATCCAAGTCACTGTTTTGGGAAAAGGTATTGTTGGTATTCTAACCAAACAGGGGGAGAAAAAGACTATGCCTGATGTATATTATGTCGAAGGTCTAAAACACAATTTGATGAGAATTGGACATCTGATACAAAAGGGTTATAGAGTCTACATGGAAGACAACCATTGCGTGATTAAAGAAATACGGCCAAGCAACCAACTAATAGAAAAAGTACCAATGACAAGCAATCGCTTGTTTCCTTTGAGAATAATTCCAAGCATGAAAGGAAACTTATTAGAGGAAATTTCAACTCAAAATGGGCCTTTTAACTTTTATTCAAATTCCATGTCATCATGTGTTAGCCAATGAAATCGCTTTAAATTTGAAATACCGTATAGGTCTTAAACACTTTTTTAATATAAATTTAGGGTTAGGTATCATAAAAAAAACTACTTTTTTTGTTTGTATTTTTGACATATCTCCTTGTGTTTTTACTCAAATTTTGATCGGGAGAGCTCGTTGGATGTGGAATTAAATTCTGCATCCAATGAGTACCCACTCGGCATGCTTTTGACGGACCCCGCTACCCCAAAAACAAGAAATACCTGAAAAAACGAAATGATGATGTCATCATTGCATTTTTTCAGGCATTTCTTATTTTTGGGGTAGCCGGGTCTGTCAAAAGTATGCCGAGTGGGTGCATCCAACGAGCTCTCCCGATCAAAATTTGAGTAAAAACACAAGGAGATATGTTAAAAATACAAACAAAAAAGTAATTTTTTTCTTTTCTTCCTCCAAAATTAATAAATATTATTTTATTATTTTAACTATTATTTTATTAGTTCATTTTAGGAGGCCCATTTTGAGTTGAAATTTCCTCTAATCGGGTAAATTCAGGAGTTGCATTCAAGGAAGAAAGAAAAGAAGCATACAAGCATTGTGATAAGGAAGAAAAAGACAATGCTTAAATTCAAGCAGCATTTCAATCAGAGGTTCAGGATGAGTCCTGTCTATGGCATTTCAGATTTGGACATCTGAATTTTGGTGGGATGAAGCTACAACACATGAAGAATATGGTGAAAGGATTGCCATTGATTGACAAACCAGAGATATTTTGTGAAGGATGCATTTTTGGCAAGCAACATATAGATATTTTTCCAGTCGAAAAGTCATATAGGGAACACACACCACTTGATATTGTGCACTATGATATTTGTGGCCCAATGCAGACATCATCCATGGGAGGCTACAATTATTTCCTCACTTTTATTGATCACTTCACAAGAAAAACATGGGTATACTTTCTAAAACATAAATATGATGCATTTAGTTGTTTTCAGCAGTTCAAGGAACTTGTGGAGAACCAAAGTGGATACAACATCAAAATACTAAAGACGGACATAGGCGGTGAATATGTCGTGAATGCCTTCCTAATTTTTTGCAAGACCCATGGCATACATAAACAATTCACTGTGCGGTATACACCTCAATAGAACAATGTCTTAGAGAGAAAGAACAAAACCATTACGGATATGGACCACATCATGGTGGAAGCCAAGCATTTGTCAAATGAATATTGGGTTGAAGCAGTCACAACTGCTGTATATATTATGAACCGGTGTCCAACAAAGAGCGTGAAGAACAAAGTCCCTCAAAAAGCATGGACAAGTATGAATCACAGTGTTTCTCATTTAAAAGTTTTTGGCTATGTCACATATGCTCATGTTCCAAATGAGATGAGAAGGAAATTAGACAATAAGAGACATAAATGCTTTTTTGTTGGTTACTCTGAAGACACAAAAGCATACAAGTTATATGACCATGTCACAATAAAAGTAATAATGAGTCGCAATGTTCAATTTGTTGAGAATGAATCATGGGATGGAACCATCGAGAAGAATGTCAAGATTGTGTCGACTGTAGAGCATGATGATAGACAGAGGAAGTGGTTCAAACACCACATGTAAGTCAAAATGTCGCAGCACCGTTGACTCCCAGGACACCGCAACATGTTTTAGCACATGGAACATCCACACAAGCCACGACTCAATCTATGCTGACAAGCACACAAAGAGGAAAAAAAACTCCATCAAGCAATTCGTCGAGGTCGACGTCGATAGATCCAATAAAGACATGAAGTCTGCATGAAATATATGAAGTTGGTACACCAAATTCATTCTTTGTTTTTGCATGATTTTCTCAAAGAGACAATCCTCTAACATTTGAGGAATTTGTCAAAGAAGAAGCATGGACACAAGCCATGTATGAACAAATAGAATGCATTGAAAAAAAACCAAACATGGGAGATGGTAGATGTACCAAAAGATAAAGATGTAATTAGCATCAAATGGATTTACAAGACCAAGCAAGATGCTGATGGAATGCGCAGAAGCACAGGGAAATAATTGTCGCAAGAGGGTTCACATTGAAGCCCAACATAGACTTCAATGAAACTTTTGCACCTATCGCATGCATGATACAGTCATAACAATTTTGGACATTGTTGCACAAAACAAATGACATGTTTATAAAATCAATGTCAAATCGACATTTTTGAATTGCTATCTGGAGGAGGTGGAACAACCACAAGGATACGAAGTTCCATGACAAGAGCACAAAGTATACCTGCTAAAAAAGGAACTATATGGTTTGAAGCAAGCTCCTAGAGCTTGGTACAATCGCATTGATTCCTACCTCACTCAGAATTGTTTTCACAGAATTGAAAGTGAACTAACGTTGTGCACCAAAGTAAACAAGCAAGGAAACATGTTAATTGTGTTCCTGTATGTAGATGATTTAATATTTATTGGTGATTTTGGCATAAAGGATTTTATAACAGTCATGGAAAGCGAATTTGAAATGAATGATTTGGGGCTTATGACGTTTTTTTTCTGAGCATTGAAGTCCAACATTCTGAAAGTGGTATATTCATATCACAGTCGAAGTATGCAAGTGCAGTTTTAAAAAGATTCAATATGTCTAATTGCAAGGTGGCCCCGACACCCGTAATAACAGGTTTAAAACTAAGCAATGATGATGGATCAACTATAGATCCTATGTTGTTTAAAAGGCTTATTGGTAGCCTTATGTATTTAACCGTGACAAGACGAGACATCATGTATGGAGTAAGTATGATCTCAAGATTCATGGAGTCACCAAAAGACTCTCATTGGCAAGTAGGTAAGAGAATTCTGAGGTATGTAAGTGGAATAAAGGACCTTGGCATAATGTATTCAACCTCTAAAAATTTTAAACTCATTGGATACACTGACAACGATAATGAAGGAAACACAGATGACAAGAAAAACACATCTGGGTGCACATTTCATTTTGGTCCAGGTTTTGTGTCATGGGATTCGAAGAAACAACCCATTATAACTCTGTCTTCAGTAGAAGCAGAGTATGTCACAACTACAAGCGTCACATGTCAAGCTGTTTGGATGCGAAGAATTTTAAAAGACATGTCGCAGAACCGGCAAGAACCAACAACCATTTTCAATGACAACAATTCAACCATTGCATTGTCAAAGAACCATGTGTTCCATAAGAGAACCAAGCACATCGACATAAGATATCATTTCATAAGAGAATTGGTGAACAACAAAGAGATTTGTTTAGAATTTTGCAGGTCTGAAGATCAGCTGGAAGACATCTTTACAAAACCATTAGCAAGGAATACGTTCTAGTATCTGGGAAGTTATTTAGGAATGACAACTTCTGCTCATTGAACTCTGTCATGCACAGAGCAAGCTTCCGTTCTAAAATATTTTTGTAAAATTTTGTTTAAAGATCCCCATCTGCTCATAATTAAGGTGGAGTGTTGGAAATATTAATTACTCGCAGATCTACAACCGACTCAGTCTTAGTTCGTAGAAGTACATTCTCAATCAGTCAGTCTGTCAGGTGGAGGAGTTCATGCCTCACCATATTTAAGAAGCCGAATTGTATTTCTGAAGTTAAGTTTTTAGGTAGAAATTAATTACAATCTTTAATGTTGGTTGGTAGCTTCTAAGAGAAGCATATTTTAGTCTTTTGTGTGAAGAAGAAGTAGAATGAAAAACAATGAGAGAGTACGCGAGAGAGACAGAGAAGAACAAAGCAAGAAGGAAAGGAGAAGAAGAAAAACTATGAGAAGAGTTCGAGAGCTCAAGCTCTGTGTTTTTTGGAAAGCGTTGAGAGCCTAAGATCTGTAAAAGGTGAAACATCCTTGTAAATTTCCAAGTTTTTAATTGCGACTATAGTTCTTTGTTATGTCGCAACAATATATATAATCCCATAGTTTAGGGTTGAATACATGTTTTATTTATGCCGCACATCTTCTACTTGAGTGAATGCTGTTTACATTTACCGTCTTGTGAAAGACACAAAGAATCCACAAATATTTCACCTTGTAAAAGTTTGAGCTTTAATGAAAAAGTGCTCGACACAAGTTTTACTGAAATATTTTGGTTATATGATATTGAGACCTTGTCGCAATATAGTTGTGTTGAGGTTTATCCCAAGTTATGGGTTGATGAAAAGTATTTTTCATATTATTTCAGTCTTTAGACTAAGAAATATTTTTTATAAAGTTCTGTTAAAAGTGGTCTAATCAAAGTGGGAGTTGGTCGCAACCTAAATCTTGTCGCGGTAAAAGCCAGTCGAAGTCAAGTGGGTGACTGTCGAGGTAAAAGTGTGTCAGGTCAAAAGTCCGTAAAAGTGCCTCAACCAAAAGTGAAGTCTGTTGCACACAAGTCTGTTGCAATAAATCCCCGTTGCAGTAAAAGTCCACCGCAGTAAATCTCTGTCACAGTAAAATCCTATCGCAAGAATTTTGGTCGAAGTAAAAGGTGGGGTTTCCAAAGGCACTGTGTTGCAGCCCCCAAAAATAAGGAAAATAAAAATTTCTCACTATGCAGTAACTCAAGTTAATCGTCACACCTTCCTCTCCCCTCTCCACTCCATCATTTTTCTCCCA
>LPNX010985584.1:10154-70320 GCA_001517045.1 Pseudotsuga menziesii
AAGGACTATACAGAGTAAAAAATATCGGAAATAGCCACTGATGCTTGTTCAATTATATTAAAATTAAAATGTAATGGTAATATAGGAGAAACGTATGTTGTCTTTTCTATTTAATCATCAGTTTACCAATTGGTTTTCCATTCGTTATATCAAACAAACACTACCTTATTGAAACGCTCTTTTCTACCAAAAGAATTTGTTACGTTCACCAATAATCAAGCAACAAAGCCGATTAAAGGCAAAAGAATTCGTTACGTTCACCAATAATCAAGCAACAAAGCCGATTAAAGGCTATACACTTAAAGTCGGTTTTTTGGTAAGCCTTTCACATACGTCGAAGCATAAATGAAGCTAAGAAAATTACTTAAAACAACTTTCAATTGAGGTGGATGGATTCAAGGAAATGTATGAATTTGATGAAGATTTTGGAGAGGTGTGGAAGGTTTGGAAAGAGTCACTATTGATAGATATGACAATCAATATGGACTTCTTGCTAGATGGATTTTTGTTGTTCCCATAGGTCCATGAGGAATGATTAGATTCAAAACACTATGGAGGGACAAAAGTAAAGCTTTGTTAGCTAATATTATTGAAGGAAAGATATTATTTGCAAGTTTGATAATAGTGTGTTAGCTAATACGTCATTGGACTAAGCTTATCATGGGCGAGTTTGATGTAGTGTGTTAGCTTAATGTTATAAAAATATTTGATAATAATAATAATATATTTTTAAGGTCATCGCCAAACCAGACACCAATTTGGTGTATGAGACCCCCTTGTTTGTGGGATAAGGGACCCTCCTTGTGACTTTATAAGAAGAAACACATGCTCTTAACCATTAGACCCACTCAATACAAATGCCACTGATTGGACACTTAGAAAGAGTGTCTCTGAAGAAAATATTTTATTGGCTGAAATTGAAGCAGAATGTTATCAAATAGAGAAATAGAATGTCTGTTATACAATGTAAGAGACCACATTAATGGTTTATATAATCCTTTGAAAGTCGGGAGGATTCAACGATGGATTTTGTTTTAAGTTTCAGTGCACTTGTATATTTCCATATTTGTAGCCAGTGCACTTAAACATTTCCATCCGTAAGTTGAAAGTTGCTTAAGAAAGTCAAAGCAATGGTTTATATAATCCTTTACATGTCCCAAAAGCACAATGGGCGGATTTATCCATGGATTTTCGTTAATTTAATGCAGGGGAAGAAGACGGGGCGAAAGTAAATTGAAGACCCAAAGGAAAGACTGGATATCATATCTTCCAGTGAAGACCCAAAGGAAATTGTTGGAAGTGCTGGATATACACTAAAGGAAGTCCCTGGACCTTAGACTGAACATTGTAGAAGAGAAAGGAGAGGCCCACCAAACTCACACTTGGCCAGACTAGCATGCAAAAATTATCATATAAGCTTGCATAGAAATAGTTAGTTGCAAAATCAGCAAAGTCAGAAAGGGAAAAGAGGCTACAGAAGATGTGCCTGAACTTGACAGTGAAAAACTCTCCTACACCTGTATTTAGTATATTAAGACAATGTGCCTGTAGACTTGCTCCATGTGTTATGCTCCTACACCTGTATTTAGTATATTAAGACAATGTGCCCGTAGACTTGCTCCATATATTATGCTCACTTACAGTGGAATGTCACAGCTACTTTTTTTTAGTTTGAATGGAGACGGTGTATTGGTCGATCGGGATGTATGTCTCTCCTATTGGTCAATCCTGATGTATGTCTCTCCACAGCCCTAAGTTCGACTCCCAACTCCTGCAAAGCCTCGACACAAAAATAAGTTCAAGGTCCCATACACAAAAATAAATTCAATGTCCAACACACATGTGTGAAAAAAAAAACTATTTGTGCACTAAAAAAACTACTTTTTTTGCACTATGGGAGATATTGTTGTTCAGTGTAATGTGCACTATGGGAAATATTGTTGTGCACTGTAATGACCAATTGAGAACATTGTTCACAAAATTGAGGCCCACATAAACAGATTTTTAATAGGACATCGATCATGTTACCAACAAGTTGTAATGACCAATTGAGAACATTGTTCACAAAAATGGGGCCCACATAAACAGAATTTTAATAGGACATCGATCATGTTACCAACAAGTTTTAATTCTAGTAGAAGTTACTTCGAGTAAAAGCATCCCACCAAAATTGATGATGTAAGTAGGCCAAGCTGTAAGAGGTTTTTTGAAAGGCAAAGAAAGATATAGGGGTGGTTGAATTCTGGGACAAAAGCTTGGAATAATGACATAAGGACTGATAACGGCATAAAAATGATACTATGGTTGCTTGCGCTCGACCAGTTCTGCTATTCTTTTTAAGTGCCCACCAGTAACGTCTTACAGGCAAAGTTCTACAAATAAAGATCTAGGCAGTTGGAACACAAACAATTTCGACATTCAGAGATTATAGGCAACACTCACACCCAAATAAGATTGGACACGCAAAAACTCAAATTGTAAGATATAAAAGGGAGCTTGTTCATTTATATTTTAATAACATACAAATCTTTAAAATTTTGAACAAGATCCAAATGAGAACAGAATTCATTCAATGGTAAACTAATGCATATAAATTTCTGCTTGTATACTGAATCTGATACCCAGGAGGTTAACCCTGAGATTACGATAATAGTAAGAATCTATAGCCTATAGGACGAAGCACCACAGGCTGAATCTTAAATTCAATTAACAGAAAATATGCATCAATGATGATAGCAAACCATTGATTATTACCTGTGAAAGTGCAAAGTTAGACAGACGATGTTCCATGAAAGGAAGCTAGGCACTGCTTGTCCGCATGAAGGATGCACGGGAAGAGCGCTGAGAGTAGCCAATAAAGAATAAAGCAAAATAAAATATGCTACGGCCACGTTTAAGCCATGCAATAGCTGCATGCAGGCCAGATTTCTGCCTGCTACGGCCTGCCACTTACACTATATTGACAGACGGAGGTCCTATGTTACCAACTTGCGCACAAGTGTATAGCATTTACTCTTTGCCAGGATCGACTTCTATTAACTAAGTTGAAGATATTGACTCGTGCAATTTCGGTATATAAAAAGAAGCAGACCATGCAACGCTCAAGAATTGCATAATAACAAAACAAGTTTTCTATCAACCCGTATCAGACTGAAAAAAGCGAAGTGAGTTGGACTGCTGGATCAGGCGAAGGAGTTTGGTTATGGCCAACAGGGTGGGCTTGAGCTCGCCTTCCAATGTACTCACTGTGAGGCATCTTGACATGGTTGTAGTTAAGAAATATATGCCTGTGACTTTCTACCATGAGCTCGCCCCTCTCCCTGCCAGTGGTTGCGCTGCCGAAGTCTATCGGCTGTGAACGTTGGAATATATAAAATTTCATTTGAAATTTGACAAATTTGAAATCTAAAATAGCTAGGGTTTCCGCAGCAGGTGTGGCTTTTGTTGCCGCGACACCTACTGCAACTAATATCAATTAACTGTACAGAGGAGGGGGAGCAATAGGTGTAGCCACGGCAATTTCAAAGCTTCTAGCTATGGCTAAACAGCAAGCAGAAATTCCAACAATCCACTCACATGTATCGATTCCTCTTTTGAGGTCAAGAGAGCATAGGATGGAGAGGTGAACCAATGCCATGTATTTGACTTGGACGATGCATCCACACGGCAAATGCACTTATGATAATTTTATTAGTGGTTGAGGTATATAATCTTATTTTTGAGGGTGATGCCAATGTTAAATTTTCTTAATGATGTAGACGTTGGACCAATCCATTTAAGAAATTTATAAAAAAAAAAAGTGATGTTGATCACTACTAAAGGATAAGCCCTAATCATATGCATCTCTAATACTATCACTTATCAAGCTTATTGACCCAATGGATGTAGGATCCATACTCTTAGAGGTGCAACTAGACCTCAATGATTATGATTTGAATACTAGAGTCCCTCTTAATTCCCTTGGTGACATTTCCTTGGTGACATTCTATTGGGCATATAGTTCCAATTGTTGGGAGTACCTTCACTATGGCAATTACTCCTAAGGCATGTGTTCTGGAGCCTTTCCTATTTACCTTGGCGACATTATATTGGGTCTATAGCTCCATTTGTTGGGATTACCTTCACTATGGAAATAACTCATAAGGTATGTCTTTACATAGATTCTCTGCTACTAGGATGATCTTGTTGAGCATTGATCTAGAGGTTAGACCTACATTTTGTACTATTTATGAAAGTATGCAGACCCACATTTTGTACTATTTATGAAAGTACACAGACCCACATTTTCTATCAATGTGGGCTATTTAGCTAGTTTTGTACTATCATCACACATTTTGGATAAAGTTGTTATGCTATATAAAGGGTGTGTGTGTGTCCTTTCAGTGCTACGTATGAATGCAATCATGATGTGACTTAAATTTTCCATGATTACGTACACACATGATTTATGTCATTAATGTGAAAAATGACAATATAGGAAATAATAAATTCAAAATGGTGCTCAAGGAGTCTCACACAATTTATTTTTTGGAGAAGAGTAGAATCAGACACATAGAGACATTGTTTAACTAAACAAACCTGCATGTGAATCCAGGTGGAAACTTAACTGTTGTATATTGAGTGTAATTGCTTCAGTTATGAGTTTGATGACTGGACTATGATCATTAACATTATTGGTCATAGGACCAATGCAAATTCCTCATAATTTCACTAGTTGAGCAGTGGGAGAATAAATCAACCATGCCATCAACACAAGGTTTTGGGTGCATCTATTTACACCATATGTAAATCAAATGTATACAAAGAAGTCTAACAACATATTCCAACTAATAACAAAGCATGATATACTTGACTAATAATAATAATAAAACTTATATTACAACATTTAGGAGAGTGTCGAACAAAAATATAAAAGAAAATGAAAAGAAAAGAAAAGTAAATAACTTATATTACAACATCTAGGAGAGTATTGCAAGGTATATCTACCTATGTATAATATCTCTTTAGATAAACCCCATTGTATTGTAAGGTATTTCTACATATGCATAATATCTCTTTAGATAAATCCGATTGCGGGGCTCATCCACTGGGATCCTTTTATAATCCACTAACTTGTAAGCTCACCTTTTTAAAACACACCACTCAATATAAGGACTGCACTACATTGATTCAAACTTACATGGCCTTAGCATATATTTATCATATTTGTAAGAAAGGACCACGTCTCCTTAGAAAAGACTCCAGGGTGAAAATTATTATCATGTTGATCCTTACCATGTATCTTATGATCCTCATTCATGGTGGATTCATCTCAACAATGTTCATTGAGGTGTTTCAAATAAAGAAGACACTTCTTTTGTGATAAGGTGTTAGGTAGGAGTTTAATTTCTAACTTCAAAGAAGGGATTTCACATTCAATTGAAATAAAAGATTCTATGCTTTACACACCTTACACCAATTAGAATGGGGTAAATCCTATATCAGTCTTGACTAAAGTATGGTATGCCCAAATAACCAAAGAAATAATTATATTCCAATTGGACTTATTATTATTAATCATCCCTTAAATCATAGTCTTCAAGGACCTTATTATCAATCAGTATTTGACCATTGGCTTGAGGATAATACAATGATTATTTATCTTGGTGAAAACCCAACTAGATAATTATGTTTGTCATCATTCTATTTTGAAAGTAACAACCATGGTGAGAGACAATATATTTGGATATGCAAAAAAAAACCAGTGATTACATGATTGAATATGAACAAAAATGTCATTATGGTCATTTAAAAATGTTGACATAGCCATAAACACAATAATGTACATATTATCATTTATAGAGGAAAGATTGCATGTCATAAAATGAACACTCCACTTGGTTAAGAGACAAATAGTAATGAAAAGGTGCAATGGAGTAGTGATAACACACATTTTATTAAAAAATTTTTGATTAGGATGGTTCTTCTTGATAGCCTGGATACAATCTTTAAAGTTCGATGACTACAAGTACCCTACATGCAAAATTTCTAGTGTTTTTCCATCTTAGAGAGATGAAAGTCACTCACTTCACTATTGGAATATTTAAAACATATTGGCCTCCTCATTGGTAAGGTACCAATCTAATAACAAGTCTACCCCTTGACGAGAAAAGGTGTCACCAACGATGAGGTATTTGTGACCTTAGTGGAAAATAAACGTACTACCATCATGAGAAAGATGAGAATCAAAATTTTGGGTCTAAAGTTACACAAGAATATCTCCATACTAAGGATTCATGATGGAATTGAGAAAAATATATTAATTTGGTGACTTATTAACTATAGGTTCCTTAATGTCAAAGATTAACTTTGACATTAGCTTAAAAAAGGCGAAGGACTTCGTATATTTTGAGGATAAAAATTCCATATCAAAATCTTGCAATATGACTATCTACTTCACATAATTTCCCTTAAGTACTCTATGGGAAAAGATGTGTTGCACTGGGTTGGAATATGATAAGACAATAGTGTCTCTAAAAAGAATGTAATCCTAAGTCTCTAGAAATCATGGAAAACTATCAATACAAGCTTCTCATTATGATCATACTTCAAGTTTGATCAAATGAGCCTTTACTTGGGTAATATATCATGTGCTCCTAACATGATCCATATTCTTGAACCAAGACCATATTGATGGTTGATTCAGATGTTGTGAGATATAATAAGAAATATTACAATAATATGAAGGAATCATTAGTTGGGATTATATGAAATCTTTCTTCAAAGAATTGAAAGATTGTTGCACTCGAGAGTTGAACATAAATGTAACTCCTTTCAAAAGATGCATGAAACCTTTTGTGATATCAAAAAAATTTATGATGAACCTTCACAAAAAAATTACTTCCATATCAGTGAAAATTTCTTGGGGGAGGAAACTAAAGTATTGACTCCAAATTAAACAGATCCATTATAATCTCATACTTAGAAATAATGAATCTAATAAATCTCCTAGACTAAAGAAAAGATAATGCACTTCTACGGGTCTAATAAAATCACATAATGCCAAAACCTCTTGAACATATCCTGAATCTAGGTTGCATTCCCATCTCTTCTCTTCAAATTAGTCACTAACTCATTTAAATATGCCTTAAGAAAAAAATGGAACAAATACGCAATTAGTCCAATTTTTCTCCATGATTATCAGGACCTCCACCTTCATATGTTCCCTCGCTTAGTTAAATGGAAAATCCTCCCAACTTAGTCATTAAGAGACCGCCTTCTCCCAAAATTGGACTTCATGATCCTAGCTCAATCATTTAATGCAACCATAAAAGTTGACTACTGTTGGAAATATTAATTACTCATTGATCCACTTTTCATATTTGCGACTCTGTCATAGTTTGTAGAAGGTCATTTTCTGTCAATTAGTCAGACAGAATGAAGAGTTCATGTCTCTCATATATAAAGCAGTCGAATTAAATTTATGAAGATAAGTTTCTAGGTAGATAGTTATTAAAGTCTTTAATGGTAAGTCGGTAGCTTCACAGAGAAGCAATTTTTTCCAGTCTATATATAGAAGAAGAATATTGTAAATCAAAGAGAGAAGAGAAGAGAGAAGAGAGAAAGAGTGTGGAGGTGTGGACTAGTAGAGAAGAAAGAAATACTTTGTGGAGAGTTCAAGAGCTCAATCTCTGTGTGTTTTGAAAAGTATTGAGAGCCGAAGCTATGTAAAAGGTGAAACATCCTTGTAAAAATCCAATTTTGTATTTGTGAGAATAGTTCTCTATTATGTCGCAACAATATATATAAATCCATAGTTGAATCCATGTTTTATTTATGACGCACATCTTCTCTAGAATTTCTTTATTAAATGTTGTTTACAATTACCATTTAGTGAAAGACACAAAGAATCCATAAATATTTCACCGTGTAAAAGTTAGAGTTTTTACGACAGAGTGCTCGACACAAGTCTTACTTAATATTTGGTCTTTCACCATATAGTTGTGTCAAGGTTTACCCCAAGTTACACGTCAATGAAAAGTGTTTTTCATTTTATAAGTCTTTAGACTAAGAAATATATTTTATAAAAGTTTGACTAAAAGTGGTTAGGTTGAAGTGGGAGTTGGTCACAACCAAAAGGGGGAGTTGATATCTCATATAGAAAGCAGTCGAATTAAATTTATGAAGATAAGTTTTTAGATAGATAGTTATTATAGTCTTTAATGTTAAGTCGGTAGATTCACAAAGAAGCAATTTTAGTCTATCTATATGCAAAAGAAGAATATTGTAAATCAAAGAGAGAAGAGAATAGAGAAGAGAGCAAGAGTGAAGAGGTGTGGAATAGTGGAGAAGAAGGAAAAAATCTGTGGAGAGTTCAAGAGATCAAGCTCTGTGTGTTTTGAAAAGTATTGAGAGCCGAAGCTCTATAAAAGGTGAAACATCCTTGTAAAATCCCAAATTTGTATTTGCAACTATAGTTCTCTATTATGTCACAACAATATATATATAAATCCATAGTTGAATGCATGTTTTATTTATGCCGCACATCTTCTCCATAATTACTTGAGTAATTGTTGTTTATATTTACCATTTAGTGAAAGACACAAAGAATCGATAAAAAATTTACTGTGTAGAAGTTTTATTTTTTACGACAGAGTGCTCAACACAAGTTTTACTTAATGTTTGGTTATATGATATTGTCGGTGTGTCGCAATATAGTTGTGTCGAGGTTTACCCCATGTTACGAGTCGATGAAAATTGTTTTCATTTTATAAGTCTTTAGAATAAGAAATATCTTTTATATAAGTTCGACTAAAAGTGGTTAGGTCGAAGTGGGAGTTGATTGTAACCAAAAGAGTGTCGAGGGAAGAAAAACTCATCGAAGTCAAGTGGGTCTCTATCGAGGTAAAAAGGTGTTGGGTCAAAGTCTGTAAAAGTGTCTTAACCAAAAGGTATTTGTTAACGCAAAAAATTGCTCAACTAGCTCTACATGGCCTAAATCACATACGTATATCTTTTTCCTACCTTTTTTCCCTCATTTTTGACCTCCACAACTATGGTTTAACCTTATTCTCTTTCAAAAAGCTCAAAAATATAAAAAAGGGCCTAACAACCCAAAAAGGGCTAAAAAGCTCACAAAAGAGTTAAAAAGCTCACAAAGGGGCTAAAAACACCAAAAGAGCTAAAAAACATAAAAAAAAAAGAGGATTAAAACCCTAAATAGGGCTCAAAACCCCAATTAGGGTCCAAAACCCTAAAAGAGAGAAAATGACAAGAAAAAACTATAAAATAGTGTGGAGGTCTCCATCACAAGATTCACTTATTCCTTCTGTCATTATTATATTTCCGTGAGTACGCTGAGAAACCATCATTCTCAAAATACTCACATCATTTGCCAATCATTCCATTTCCCCATCTCCTCCCATCCTGTATGTTGAGGCATCCTCCACACTAACAAGCTTGTGGAGAGGCAATATCATTCCAAGTTAGGGCACGATGGCCCACTTTCAAGGAAAACAAAAGATATATTTGTCTCATTTTTGTTTAGTTAGTTTAGTAGTTTTTTCTTATTGTTTACTGTGTTACTGATATTTTATTTGCAACTAGCTCTATTCCATTGAACTCTACCCTTCAGTCCCTTTGACGGAAGGGAGGTGCTTTTGCACGTAGCCACGGTGAAAACCTGACTACAATATTGGTTGAAGATTAATCGGTTGAATTATTGGTTGAAGATTAATCGGTCAAAGTATTTTGGTCGAAGTTTAACTTGTCGAGTAAAAAAAAGAGAAGGTCGAGTTTCCCAAGGTAGTGTGTCACAACCCTAAAAGTAAAAAAAAAGGAAAATTGTTATTGCATAGTAACTCAAGTTAACTGTCGTCGTCGTCTTCCCCAAGATCTAGTATCAGAGCGGGTTTAGGAAATAAAACTTTTCCTAAACAAAATATTTCTCTAAGGAAAATTAAAATTATGGTTTCCACTTCTGGTGCACACATGTCGTGTTTGCAAACTCCAATATTCACAGGGAAGAATTATGAATATTGGTCTCTAACAATGAAGGATTTGTTCATAGGTTAAGATGTATGGGAGATAGTCCAGAATGGCTATACATAACCAACAGATCATGCGGCATATAACAATCTCACGCAAGATGTTATAGATGATTTTACCACAATTGGTGGATCATGTTTTTATGGCCTTCCTTGTCCCTATGCAGACTCTTTGGATCCCCCTTTGCCCAATATAACTTTTATGATCCAAAAGATCCATTAAAAAGTCTTATTTATGGGTATACACGGTTCACCAAATTACAAACCACGTGTCCACGCAGCTTGCTCCACTATGACCCGCGTACATCGGGAAATGTGCTCAAAAATAAAATATTGGGAGTTGTCCTCATCAAGTCATGAATAAATTGACTATTGGCCTTCCATATGCTTGGAAATGCTACAAATCGACCCTTAACTTCCTATTGAAGGGCTATATATTGAGCTACTTGGATGCATTAGAGGAGGAGACTTGGTGAGAGTAAAGGAACTATAGTGGATTTGTGCCCCATTCTTGCATACTTGAGTCTGCATCCCTTTATCCTTTGATCAACCATTTATGCTCTTCCCAATCTTGCCATTGTCTTGTGAGCTTATTGAAGTGGTGGAGGCCCAGGTGGAGGACTCGATTTCTCTATTTCGACGAGGTGCCGATAGAGTTTGTCACTTATATCTCTGTTTATACTTAATATAAAGATCCATTTCTTGTCCATTATATGCGTAACTATGAATATTTTTCATACATGGATGTAGTTGTTTTGATTATATATTGGATTTATATATGCTAGAGTAGGTTCTAACACTTAATATCTATCATGCCTATATGTTTCGTTGTTGCTGAGAATGAAACGTAGGTGCAAGTGTGGTTGAAAGCTCAACGAGGATCTACTACAAACATCGGGAACAAGGTACACTTCACATCCCTTAGTGTTAGAATTGTTTATTTCTTTAGCATATTGGAAGTGGATTGATATCTAGTGTCATACTGTCTATTGTGGTCCACCCCAAGCCATAGGAATTTTTCTCTGTAACAGAATTGGCGACTCCACTAGGGATTTCATTTTTGGTGGGGTTTTGGATGCACTTTTTCACTCAATTTGCTCTCTGTTTCTCCCTGTTTCTATGTCGCATTTAGTAGTATTTTCATCCATTAATAGTCCCCTAGAGTGGTTTGACCCTTGGCCTACGTTTTACCTCTTTATTCTCTGTATACGCGGGTTGGAGTACATACAGTCGCGTATATACGTGGGCTATCCTCTACCTAGTCGAGTACATATGCTACTGTTCTTTGAATATTCATGTACATCCTCCCTTTTGGTTGATTTATTGATGTGGGAAGTTGCTGGATGGGTTGTGAGTGTAGTTGAGTCTTCCTGGGTTCCTATGTTGTCTGTTGACTGCTTCTTTTGTGACCAGAGACCATTTTTTCATTGATTTTTATTTGAAATAGTTCTAGTCATTTATCTCCTTTTTTTGTTTTGCCATTAGTGCATTAGTCTTTTTGTCTTGGTGTCTTTCTTGGGTTATGTTTGATGCTTGCTACAGTGACTGAGAATTTTAATGACTTTTATTGCATTTTCATTCTTTTATATTGAAAATACAAAATAATTATATAGTTGCATCCTTACTTCCATCTCACATATGGATTTAAGGAGGTGCTTACATTGGATTGCTTGGATGAGAGTAGTGTTTAGGCTTTCATATAGGAAGGATTGCATTGGAATTTGGAAAGGAATACCAATTTTTTGCATTTCATGTAGTGGCATACCCCCTTTTTCATATTTAAAGACAATTGCACTTGGCATTGTTTTTTAAGTGTTCATATTTATCTCACCGCTGATCATAATATCGATAGATGCACCATAATTATCCTTGAGTAATCACAGCCCTTAAAATGAACACTTAACTTAAAATTGATTACACATTTTTATTTGATAGAGGTGCACCAACAAGCTTAGGTTGTAGAGTCTTGGAATAGGATGTCGTGAGTAAATTTTTCCAAGACTATGAAACAAAACAATTAGGTGTATGTCCAAGTGAGAAGATATAACCTTTGTTTTATAATTGGTGTTCATGGGAGGCTCCTCTTACACAAGATTTAAGCACGAGGCAACACACATGTTAGTGGCGGGGATATCCCCTTGCCACTTTCTTTTGAGTGCCAGAGATATTTCCAGGATCTTATTCGTATCTAGGGGCTTTTGAGGTACCTTTGGTGCTTTCGAGCTTCGGGATTTGTTTCCCTGTCCATACGGTAGATCCCACCTGTGACTCTCCGTCAGAGCATTGGTTATATAAGGGTGACCTCAGTTTCCTTACCTAGGTATCGCAGGGGGTACTTGCATAGGTTATTCTATGAGTGTCCTGGCTTGGTAGGGGTCGGACATCACAATCGCTATACGCATTGAAGCTGAGGGTAACTATAATTGGTTACACACCTCTGCTTATAATGTATGGGAGTTTCAAGCCTTTCTTAGGTGAGACATACCTACTGCATTCGGAAGCTCACATATCCTCCCTCTATGCTTGTTTGCATATGACCTAGTTTTATTCAGGGGTGTGCTCTTTGTGTGCTAGTTGGATTTAGGGATCACGATTACTTGAGTCTCTTTATGTTCTCTTAAGTTCTGATTATATTATGTTCAACATGCCTTCCATCACTACTATTATTTTTTATATCCCAAAATGACACATCTTTTCCTGTGACCACTTTCCCATGATTTAGTTGCATGTCAACACTTCGATGACAACACTTCACGAAAGTCATTGAAACAACACCTATATTGGAGGGCCCATATATGGAGTTTTGTAACTCGCTTTGACCTCTTCTCTACACCGCTGGAAAGGTATTTAAGCCAGATAAATCTTTCTAGAAGACATCAAATTCTGAAAATTCCCAGAAGTACCCTTAAAATGAGCATCTTTGACCTATATGCGACTTTTCACACATGGTACCCGTGTATTGTACGCGACTTGTTCTACATGGTACCTGCGTATTCCCTGTATTTGTGACTATTTCCATTGCAACCCGTAAATCATACGCACGTATTGTCACTAAAACCCACGTATATCGACTTGCATACGTGACTATTGTCACTGCAGCCTGCAGATTTTTCTCGTAGTTGTAAAAAATGGATGTTTCTCGAATTTTGGGTAGTTTGGGTGGTTATACAACTGAATCCTTCAGTTGTAACCACTTTTTATTCAACCCTATCTCTTCAGAAACATATAAATAGAGGTAGAGAGGTCCATGAGTGGAGATTGCAATCTTTGCATTGTTATGATGGAGGAATGGGGACTCTCTTTCCCCCCACTTTTTCCCTAGAAGCTATCTCCTTGTGTTGTAGAGCCTGGAGGCTGAGTTGCCTGGAGAAGAGAAGCAGTAGAACTAGATCAAGGTTTTGTGAGGTGCCCAACTTCAAGAGAAGGTATATTTTTATTTCTTCTCATGATTAATAAAGATGTGATGTCCTTCTTCTTCCCAAATCATTGTTCAATGTGTGATTGAATCTTTGTTTATGATAAGATGTTTATGTTAATAAGATTAGGATTTCATATTACTTTGACTATCATTGTTTTACATGTGGTCATATTGGTTTGAGGAAGGTATAATGTGTTTTGCGGGTCTCTTAGAGCAAGAGGAGAAAGAGGAGGATTGAAGGGCTGCTTGGATCAAACTTCGTTTATAAAGGTATGAACCATTCTAATATTTGAACTTATTTATATATACTTGCAAAACCATTCGCATCTCTCTTTCAACCCCAGTATGTTGATGACCTCTTAAACCCTAGCGGGCCTAGCCATATGAAACTTTCCTCTACAATAGAACCGGTGACTCCGCTGGGGAGAGCCATGTCTGCTTGGGGTTTCTCTGTATTTATTCCAGTCTTTTTCAAGGTTTCAGGTCCTTCTTGCCACCTAGAAACACCTTCTCAGTCTGATAGTACACCTCCCCTTCCTTCCTAAAGCAGTTTTTGGCTTTTTTGGGGCCTTTTCCCACCCATCCGTGAGTTACAAACTCCACAGTCGTGCATCTGGGATGTACACACGACTTGATATACTGTCAAACTGTGTATGAAACACAACTTTTCAGTAGGGAAAATCGCGTATGCCCCTAAAACAATGTTTTTTCCTCATTTTTGTGGTTTTTTCTATTGTTTAAGGGTTGTTTGGTAGGTTTTTTGGGGTCCTCTTCAGGTGCATGAATCCAAGGATTTAGTGTCATCCCTTTTGGGTGTTATTTATCTAGGTTTCAAGTCCTTTTGTAGCATTAAGTTCTGCTCTTTTCTCGTCCCCCCCACCCCCTTTGCTTGGCATGAATTTTGGCTTATGTTTCTGGTCAGCCTATGTTAGTGATCTTTATTTGAACTTAGAAGCTTATTGGTATTTGTTTCCTTCTTCTTTTTTTGGTTAAATTCACCTTTCCAAAGTAGTTTACTTGTCTCTTATGCAATCCTTCCTTCCAAGTAGGGTTTAGGCTGACTTTAGGGCATTCTAGAGTCTGTTTGGTGGTTGTATAGCAGATTTCCTTTTGCTTTGATCTTGTCATCTGCATACTTTATCTTGTAGGTAGTTTTTCTTTTGCATTTATAAAAGAAAAAGAAAAATAACATATAGTTTTTTAATATGCATGTATATTAGGGTTTTGTCTTAATGCACTGCATATATTTATTCTTGAAAAAATAAAAAGAAAGTGTTTTTTTGTGGCTTTCAAGTTTCTATTTGAAAAAGAAAGAGAATAGTTTTTTATTTTTGCATTTCGTTTCTCTTTGCTTAGTCATTTTGCTTCAACATTGAGTAAAAACACCATTGGTTTCACCTCCTCCACCCCCTTTGAGTAATCATCAACCCTTTAAAATAAACACTTAATATTTAAAATTTATTAGTAACTGTTTGTTTATAGGGACGATACACACAATCTAGGCTAGTGTTTTCGGTTAGGGATATATTAATTTCCCAAAAATTCAAACTCAAACATAGTGTCCTATCTATTAGGAAATCCAACTTCGTTGGGAAAGACATCAGAAAGCTCCTCTCACACAAGAGTCAAGCATGAGGTCGTGCAATGTTGAGTTGTTGGAGATACCCCTCCACTTCTTAGTAAAGCATACACCAGAGCTATTGCACATTTGGGGACTCATCCAGTACCTCCTCCTGAACCCATGTGGTTCCTGGTACTCTTTAGGTTTTGGGATTTTCTACCCTACCCATGTGCATTAGATGGATTGATGATTGTTTCGTTGAACTTTCTCCGCGATTTTGGGAGTTTTAGTATCTTTTCTGCTAGGATCTTGCATGGGTGGAATTGGAAGTATATTTCCAATTTACCTAGGGTAGACTTGGAAGGTAACCTCGGTAGACAATCTAGGAGGGTGGTTGGGTGATTCCAGTGCTTGCACCCAGAGGGATCTTCATGAGACGCTAAGTAACTACTCTCCTTCCTTCATTGGCTAGTTTCGAGCCCTCATCAGCCTAGACTTTCCTTTGGAAGGAATCTTTGTTTGCTTGGATTGATACTTAGGTATTTTTCTAGTGGTGTGTTCTTTGTACTACTGGTTGCCTATCAACCTCAAAATTTGTCTTATTGTTTGAAACTATTGCTAACACCCCTTTGAACACCAACCAAGAGATCCCCATGTTGGCAACTCCTTGTACTATTCCTCTCATAGGGAATGTTGGTGTTCCTTTGATGGCCACCTTGAATATTCCTGGATTCACCCTAGGGATACCGGTGTGGTTATTTTCCACTCCAGCTGTCCTGAATACTAATGATGCTTCTCAAGTGAGCTCCTTATATCAAGGTCATCAAAACATTGCTTCCCCTTCACCTATAGCTGCTTCTCCCCCTCCTTCTACCTCATGCAGTGAAAGTACTGATACTAGTAACCAACAGTCTAAAAGGAGTAAAAGAAGGAAGAATAGGAAGAAGACACATAAGCAAGGGGGAACATGTTCAAGCTCTACAAGTCAAGTTGAACCTCACTACCCAGCCTCTGTAGTTCATGCTGGGGGCACCTATCCAACCTCTGCAGGTCATGTTGGATCTAAGCACTCAACCTCTGCAAGTCAAGTTGATCTTCACCGTCCAGCCTCTGCTGATCATGCTGGTGGGACCCTTCCAACCTTTCTAGGTCATGTTGGATCCAGTCACTCGGCCTCTGCAGTTCATGATGAGGGAACCCATTCAACCTATGTAGGTTAAGTTGAACCTCCCCATCCAACCTCTGTGGGTCATGTTGGATCGATTCACCCAACTTCTGAAGGTCATGCTAGGGGCACACACTCTACTGCTACAAAGAATATTGATCCTATCCATCTAACCTCTATAGGTCATGTTAGAACCGATCTCTCAACCTCTGTAGGTCATGCTGAGGGCAGTTTCTCAACCTTTGTCATTCATGTTGAGGGCAAATAGTTAGCCACTGCGAGTCATGTTGACACTGTTGAAAAGACTAACCATTCAAAACACAAGTCCAAGTTTCCTTGTAAGCTTTGTGAGGGAGACCACCTTACTTATCTATGCACTGCCATCACAGAGGTACGAAGAGTTTGGTTTCATGGTCATCCTATTTTTGAACGTCCTGAAGATTTTCAGCAACCAACCTATCTTAGTCAGGTTGGACCCACTCACCCAGCCTCTAGTGGTCATGTTGGGGGAAAACTCTCAGCCTCTGTTGGTCATGTTGAGAGAAAACAGTCAGCCACTGCTGGTCATGTTTACATCGTTCAGAAAACTGGTCATTCAAAGTGAAAACTTAAGTTCCCTTGTAAGCTATGTGAGGGAGATCATCTTACTCACCAATGCTTTGCTATCACAGAGGTGCGAAGAGTGCGGTCCGAGACTGAAGGATTTCCTTCTCCTGAACAACCTGTATTTTCTCAACCATCTACTCAACCTTTGGTTGATCTAGTAGTCGAACCTTCCTAGTCTTTGGTTCACCCCACTCTTCTTCTGGAGAGTGATCCTTATGTGATTGAACCAATGTCATCTTTGGTCAATCCCACTCTCCCTTTAGAGAATGAATTTCATGAAGTGATTGAATCGATTCCATTGTCGATCAATCCCACTCTTCCTTTGGAGAGTGAAGTGTCTGCTAGTCACATTTTCTTCACTGCCAGTTCAAAACTTACCGAACAAGGGGGCATTCAAATCGCCTCAGATGAACCCCCACCAAGCTCTTATATTGCTTCCTTTGATTGGGAGAGCCTAGTTGAGTTGCACCTTCTTTCTGATGTACCTTTTTAGATAAAGGTAAAAGTTGAACAATACATGATCACTCGTTGTATCGTTGATGAAGGAGCCTCAATTAATATATTGTCTTCTCGTGCTTGGCAAGGCATGTGATATCCCAACCTTATGTCGACTACTAGTCTGTTTCTAGCGTTTGATAGAAGAACTAGTATAGCCTTAGGTATTATTGCTCAAACACCTATTAATTTGGGTGGGAAGAGAATATTAGTTGAATTCATGGTGATAGAAGACCCCTTAGACTTCAATATGCTCCTTGGACGTGATTATGTATATGCCATGCAAGATCTGGTGTCAACATTCTTTCGTGTGATGTACTTTAATCATGGCGAAGGAATTGTCAATATCGATCGGTTGGATTTTCTTGATCCCTCTCTTGACCCAACTAGAGACCAAGTCTTTCCTTTATTGATTCCCAATGTTTCTATATACATTACCCTACCACGAGTGAGATATGTGGTCTCATGTACTTTGTGTTTAATTGCCATTGAGGAGAAGCCTCTCTATTCATGCTTAGCTTCTCGAGACTAGGTACTAGTAGTTGACCAAGTGATTCATCCTATAAATATTGTGGAGCCCGCTCTCCACTATGTTGATCCATTTGGAAGTTTATATATGTATCCTTTTATCCCTAAAGTTGAACTTAGACTGCAGGGGTTCAAGCTTAAGAAAATCTTGTTCTCAAATGTACAAATCAATGAAATGAAACTGAGAATCAAGCTGATATACAATCAAAGCTATTGGAAAAGTTACACAACTATCAATGAAATAGGTTGGTATAACATGAAAGATGTAGGTAAAATCAAACAATCATTGAAGAACTAAACTGATATGAAATCAAGGCTATTTGTACAGATCACACAATTATCACTGCACTATGTTGGTATATTATGAAAGCTATCAAAGAGTCACAGAGTTATCAGAAAACTAGGTTGGTATCATATAAAAGCTATAAGAAAATCAAAATATTGCTGGAGAAGTAGGTTGGTAGGTCGATCAGAGAAACAAGAGAATCAACAGGAACTGTATAACATAAAATCAAACACAAAGTTCAATATCAAGGTTACTATGATCATAAAGTCAAGAAGTGAAACTGCCTCTGTTTTTAGAAAATATAAGGATAATTGCATTTCACAATAAGAATTAGTACAATGGGATTTAATGGACCATATGCATAATAAAATTACCAGAAAAACAATTCATAAAACACATAGGCAAATCATCATCATGCTCATTCAAAAACAGAACCTGTTACTGAAGCTGTAGAGTGTTTATGCTACAGAAACAGTGCTCAAAACTGGGCTTGCATTACTCCAAAATTGCCAACCCTGAGTCCCTTCTCGAGAGCTCCTTTAATACAAAATAATATCTTTCTAAACTAATCATAAGATCCTATATCTAAGGATCGAACCTCCTAAAAAACAGAGAAGTCAATCCCTTTTAAAAAGTAATAAAGTACAAGTGTAATACATGTGTCAAATAACAACATAAGTTCAAAAGAAAATTACAATTTAACTTCTAAAGGCTTCTAGAAGCCTCTGCTAGTGTAGCTAGGTCATTCAGAACCTGTGACCGCTTCTGCAGTCTAGCGAATTCAGCATCCTTATTGTCTTCCTTGTTCTGAGCTTTGACTTGTTCCAACTGTCTCTGCATGGCACGCTTCTCCTTGAGAATATCTTTGGAAATTACCAGCAGCTTTTGGTATTCTGCTCCTTTGTCCTCCATGTCCTCACGGAGTCTTTTGTTAGCCACCATCAATTTCTCATTTATGTCTTGCAGATACCTTATTTATTCTTTATATTTTTGCAGAGAACTCCTACACTGGCTTAGTTCTGGGGAGATTTCCAAATCTTCCTCTCTTATGTGGACTCCTTCTTCATGCAAACTTTTTGATGATGAACCATCATCATTTAGATCATCTTGCTTGTCTGTGCAAAAATCTATTGGTATGGAGCCTGCTACACCCTGCATATCAATAAACTTTTCCATATCTATACAGTACTGGTCCTTTGTTGTATGCACCATTCCCTCACTGCCAGCATCTTCGATCACTACAACATCTATGTCCTCTACCTGTGTTGCTCTTTCCTCAATCTGCATCTTCTTCCTCAGCCTGGTTCTTGGCTGCTCTGTCTTGAATAAGTGTTTACAAATCTTATTCTTTGAATCTATGGTTTTCAGCATATCACTGAGTTTCTCTGGGTTTTCATTTGTGCAGGAGGCTTTAGGGCACAAGCCTTCTTGGATGGTTTCCTCAGCAGTATGCTTTTCTTCATTCTCAACAGTTTTAATAGGCTTCTTAGGACTTATTATTGGTTGTTCAGTATCATCCATCATTCTTTTGCCTTTTTCCTTAGGGTTATCTTTAAACCCTAGCTCTTTTAACAGGGATTCCCATGTTCTCTCCTCCTTTTGCAATTGAGCTAGAATCAATAGTTTAATTAAGCCTTGGTGATAGACCGAGCGAGCAGTATGCTAGGGATGGTTTTGAACTCTAGAAATCATTTTTTGAAGGCTTTTCAACAAGTAAAATGGTAGATTTACATGTATATTTCCATGAATATGCATTAGCAATTTTAGATGGCACTTTAATACTCTGTCATATCTTCCATCATAGGTGATGTAATTCTGAATCACCTTCAAAGGAACCTTCCATCCTGGCTTCATTCTGCTAATGTGGGCACCATTTTTCCAGTCAAGTTTTTCACATCCAGGCATTAGAAACTCACTAAAAACGCTTTGGAAATCCTTCTGTTTGAACCATTTCTCACCCTGTGTAGGAACACCTATTGCCTCAGCAATAAACTCCTCATTTACCCTGACTATTAGGATTTGTAGTTGAACCCTCATCTCTGTAATTTTCAATAAATAACATGGTCACTAGTGAATGGTAACCTTGCAGTTTTTCACAAAAATTAAACCAGCCAGACTTTTGCATTAGCTTGGTAGACCTGGGAAATTGCTTTATCCAGTCTGTGTTGTTTGGTTCTAGCCTGCAAATGAAGCCTCTAGGCTTTCTCTTCACTATAGCCTTTGGCTCGTCCTCGTCTAGTGCCTTTGACATTGAAAACCCTAATCAAAATTTCAACTTTGTTGTATAGACCGATTGGGCTTTAAATCTCATACCAAACAGCACATCCACTAAACTTCTTTGCAATTACCTCTGTGGACGGTCTTCACTCCATGCTAGCTCTGGCCTATCAATAATGCACTTATACCCCTAAGCCTCCTTAAGCCTCTGTTAGTAATGCAAATCAAAAAGGCCTTCACCCTATGCTGCGTCAAACAGGAAATTATGTGCTGTAGCTGCGTGCTCTGAGATGTAGGGAAGTATATACACTCTAATCCAAAACCTTAAACAAAAATCCATAGAGTTTGAAAACAAACCCTAGCCACTTAAAACCTGCATGTTGCTGCTTGTCATCAATGGAGATCGACGGTATACCAACAGGCCTTCGAATCCCCTTCTCCAATTAACCAGCAGAGTAATGAGAGAAATTTTGGGGAAAAATGTGCATTAAGTTGATTTTGCCATGATCAATCCTAGCACTCATTACATGAACTGTTCAAATTTTGAAATGACAACAGGTGTATCCTTCCATAAATTCCACCATACAACTCATCATTTCGTGGACAGGGGTGCATTTTTGTTTAAAACATGTCCATACCGAATGCCACATAATTATGAATATGACCAAAGTTTATTATCCTTTCACATTCCATGATATTAATAAACAATAAATTTTTCAATGAAATGCCATTTTGACATTCTGCTATCAGTAATTAAAATGCTGCCAGTTCATGATATGTTGCCACTTTGGATAAATGCTGCCAGCTATAACAATTCACCATATAACATACAATCTCTTGCACATACATAGGCTCATGGCTAATGAATGAAGATTTTGATGATTCTAGGTAATAAAAGAAACCCTAATGGCGATCAATCAACCATAAGGTATAAAACAAAGCAAAATTAAAACAATAAAAACAAATCATAATCAATTTTTTTAAAAATAAACAGGTGAAACAACCTTAGATATAACATCTGGCTCCGTCTGGGGACAAAGTTTTCCTGAGAAACTTTGAGAACATGCTGATCAGTGCCTTCAAAAGTCTGGTAAGGTCATTTCTGTCTTATTGGGATGGAGTCTTATCTGAAGTAAACTGATATATACAGTGACTCTGTACAATAACACTTTGTCTTTCAATATGTGTAAAAATTCTTTAAGAAGCATCCATTGACTGGACCTGCAATCTCTTCACCTTTTAGATTTTGTAAGACAAAAGTATTATTTCCAAGGAGATTTATGATTGAAAAAGGTCCTATCCATAAGTTTTCAAACTTCCCATGCTTACCAAGTTTTCATCTTTTCTTGCATCCCATCTGAGAACGAGATCACCAATTGTAAACATTTCTTTTTTAACTTTTTTATCAAAGCTGTCTTTCATTCTTCTTTGATGTTTCTCAGCTGTGTCCTTGATGGCTTCCCTCTCCTGCTGCAACTGAACTATCTGGAACATTCGTCTTTTGATATCATCTGGTTCTTCTTTTATTTCCTGCATAAAATTAATGACTGGGGTCACTAATTGAACAGGGAAAACAACATCAATCCCATATACCAATTGGAAAGGGGATGTCCCAATTGACTTTTTAATTGTTACTCTATCAGCCCACAGAGCAAATTTTAGTTTGGTATCCCAACTCTATTTGTTTTCAAATAGCATTTTCTTGATACTGTTTACAATGTTTTTGTTGCTGGATTCTGCTAATCCATTTCCCTGTGGATAGTATGGTGTGGACTGTTTTAGGCTAATATTATTTTCTTGACAAAAATTCACCATCTTTTTTTATTTGAAAGTAGGGGCATTATCAGTAACTAATTTTCTAGGGCATCCAAACCTACTCAGAATGTTTTCTTGAAGGAAAGTAATTCTAACATGTTATGTTGCTCTCCTTGTTGGAACTACTTCCACCCATTTTGTGAAAAAATCAGTAGCAGTTAGGATCCATTTATGCTGTCCACTAGAGGGAGGATGAATTTCACCGATGAAGTCTAATCCCCACTGCTGAAATTGGCCATTCACAGAAATAGGCTTTAGAGGTAAGGACTGAAGCTTATGCTTACCTGCAAATTTTTGACATTCCACACATGATCTAACCTGATGATATACATCTGAAAAAAGGGTAGGCCAGTAATATCCTGCTCTCAGGATTTTGAAGGCAGTTGCCTTCTAGTACTTATGTCCTCCACAAACTCCACTATGCAATTCTGCAATCACAGCATCAACTTCGTATTTCTCCAAACATTTCAACAATATTCCTCCCGGATCCTTCCAATACAAAATCTGATCCATTAAAACATACTTCATTGATTTTAGTTTTAACGATCTGCATTCATTCCTATTTAACTCGAGAGGGCATTGTAAATACAACAGGAAATATACAACATCTTTATACCATTCAGACTCACCATATCTGTTATAAACCTGCTGCTTACTATGTTCTGTTGCCAAAACCTGCTTTGGTTGTTCTGCCATTACATGAAGATTCAAAACCTGACAATTTGACTCTGTCAGAAGTTTAGCTAATCCCTGTCCTTTTATCAACTTTGTTGGTTTAATTTCTACGTCATATTTCATGACCTTAGCTATCCATCTGCCTCTTTTCCCTTCACTGTCAGGCTGTGCTAAAATCTCCTTAACTGCTGCATTTGGGACATATGCCACAACCTTAGAATGTAAAACATATGTTCTAAAAAATTTAAGGGCTTTAACTAAGGCATATGCCTGCTTTTCCATTATATTATATTTCAGCTCAGAGTCTCTTAATGTTTTACTGAAGAATGAAATTGGATGTTCCAAATTATCTGAGTTCTTCTGTAACAATACAGCAGCTATAGTGTCTTCTGATGCAAATGAAAAGATTACGAAATCTTTTGTATAATTAGGAGCCATCAACACTAGGGATTCTATCAATGCTTGCTTTATGGCTTCAAATGCTTGTTTAGCCTGGTTAGACCACTTAACCTCCCTATCTTTCTTAAGCATTTGAGTGATATGCTTTATTATTTCTGCAAAATTTGGAATAAACCATCTTAAAAAGTTGATTTTTACAACAAAGGATTGAACTTCTTTTTTGTTTTTGGGAATGCTGATTTTTAAGATAGCCTTGACTCTCTTTGGATCTATCTTTATTCCCTCAGCAGAGACAATATGGCCTAACAATTTGCCTTCATTCAAGGCAAAGTGAGACTTTTTAGGATTTAGTGATAAACCAAATTTTCTACATTTAAAAAAAATTTGTCTTAAATGCTTAAGATGATCTTCATCAGATTTAGAAAATACTGTGATGTCATCTTGGTATATCACTACAAACTTTTCATTTTCACCCACAAAAGCTATATCCATAGCCCTCTGAAAGGTAGCACCTGCATTCATGAGCCTAAAGGGCATTTTGTCATACATAAAGGTCCCCCATGGCGTGGTAAATGTTGTTTTTCTCGGTCCTCCGACTGAACTACAATCTGGTTGTAACCAGAAAATCCATCAATCATTGAAATTTTGTGAGCACCCACAACCCTCTACAAAATCTGATTTATTTTTGGCAATGAATAGTTGTCCTTGAGGAAAGATCTATTCAAGTTCCTAAAGTCTACACATAACCTTATCTCTCCATTCTTCTTACGTACAGGAACTAAATTAGCAACCCAAGATGAATACCTTAGAGGCACAATAATTTTTGCATCTAGTAGTTTTTTCACCTCTTTTTCAATTACTGGTAGCAATGATGGGTTAAGCCTTCTAAGCTTCTATTTGAAAGGCTTAATGTTTGGTTTTAGAGGGATTTTGTGCTGAATTATGCTGGTATCATATGTTTTTAAATCCTGATATGACCAAGCAAAAATATCCTTATATTCTTTCAGTAAAGCAAGATATTTTCTTCTTTCTTCATCTGACGGCAATTTTGACAGTTTTATCATCTTAGGCTGATTATCAGAACCAATGTTATATTCCATAACATTTTCTTTAGTAGTCTGCAGGGTGGGTTTTATCAGTGTATCATCTTTTGAAAACAGTCTTTCTAAAGGAACAAGTCCCTTAGGAATGAAATTCCCTTTTAACTCAACAATTTTATGATCAACAATTGAATTATTATGCAAGGTTCATTTTCTACCCATTCTGAATCTTGTTCATGATCAACAGTATCATCTGAAAATTCAGCTACCAATTCCAGAAATTCTTTTATTTCCTGATCATCATTAAAGACTTTCTAATGTTTAATATTATCTGGGACAGCAGGTCTGTATCTTACATCAATTGGGTATTTCAGATGAGTTACCTTTGGGACTTTGAAATAAGTTGCTGCTAAAGCTAGGGAATCAGCTATCTAATTATATTCTCTTGGGACAAAAGTGATATTGAAGGCTATGAAGAAATTTTCAATTAGATCCCAGACCTCATTCTTATAAACTTTCAATAAATGCTTCTTTACTTGGTACACATTTTTTACTTGCTGAATTATTAATTCGGAGTCGCCAAATACAACAAGTTCCTTAATGCCCAAGTCTTTTGTTGCTCTTAACCCAAGGATCAAAGCCTCATATTCAGCAGTATTATTTGTTGTTTTAAATTCCAATTTGTACATAAGGGAAATAACCTCACCTCTAGCTGAAATCAATAATACTCCTGCTCTTGCCCCTTCTTTACTTGATGCACCATCGAAATACATCTGCCACAACCCATCTGGTTCCTCTCTCTTTACCTGTACTGCAATATCTTTCTGAACTTGTAAAACTCCATCAATTTCATCATTTAGTTGCAACATACAAGAACTAAGATTTTCATCAATCGAATAGATCGGATGATTATTAGGGTGTTTACTATCACTTACCAAGTATGTCATCTGTACCTCTCTGTAAAGTCTTCTGAATTCTCCTCCAAATACTGGAATTGTAGCATATGAAAGATCCATTTGCAGAGTTCCTCCCACTTTCTTTGCCAAGGATGTAGACAATAACATACCAAATTTGGGAGAAATATATGCTACAACAATATCCATCAATACACTCTTCATAGGTACTCGAGTTAAATTCACCACTAGATCCTTGATTACCCCAATACACTTCACTGCCCTAGAATCAAATGCATACAAATCATGGTATGGTTTAGCAACACTTAGTCCTAAGGCTTCCATGACTAATTTTGGCATGAGGTTATGTGAAGCTCCTGAATCTAGTAAACAATTATGCAGTAGTTGATCATGTACTGAAAAGGTTACATAAAATGGAGGAGGATATTCTGAATTATCATCAGGTTGATCAAAATTTTTTGATCCCACAATAATAGTAGGTTTTTCATCCTGCAAATTAATCTCATCAGAAGGGATAGGATTAGAATTCACTGCATTGCTGAAGGTTTTAAAGGCCGCCTCCCTGTAAACTTTACTTTTAATCAATTATGTTAAAGGCACAGGGATCTTCACCTTATTAAGCTCATGTTCAAAACTGAAACCACTAACAGATTTATTAATCTCCTCAGGATTCACAACTTCATCTTTTCTTTGATTTACAATTTGTTTTTGATTTGCAGGCATATTTTGTTTAAGAGGAAGAGGTTTCACCACTTTCTTGGTTTGTGCTGCATGTTTTACCCTTGACCTCAGACCATATGATTTTTGTGGCATTTCCTGATAGACCTCCGGCATAGACATTTGATAATCATCTTCTTCATAATGATCTATTTCTGTAGCATATTAATAATCATATCTAGTTAGAAAATGAGAGGAAGAAGTACCATCAAATTGACTAATATTATGTTCTTCTGTTTCCAAATCATCTAACTCCCCTTCATCTATTTCATATGATTCATCATCTCTGACATTATTGTTTTGAAAGGGAGGTTGAATCCTTTGTTCTTAATTTTCTCGTCTGTCTCTCTGTATATCATTATTTCGTCTTTCTCTTGGGAAGAACCTAGGGGCAAAAGGTCTTCTGAACTAATTCTAATTTCTATCACCTTCAAGCATGGGTTTATTTTGATTTCTATTTCCCATTTCCAAGCTATCAATCTTAGCAGACAAACTTTTTATGATTTTACTCATTTCATCCATTTTTCTATCTGATGACCTTCCTACATGATTGGATGTAAGGATTTCTTTCTTTCCCTTTTTGTCAACAATTTGGTGTTCTGTTTCCTCTTTTAGTCTGTTTGAAGCCAAAATATTTGACTCTACTTCTAATGCTGCACTTTGCATGTTTTGAAGTGACTCAGATTTTCTTTCTCTTAACAGCAAAGAAAACTCAGGATTAAATGAATTTGCATAAGCTAATTTTGCTGCTGTCTCAGTAGGTTTTATTTCAGCTAGAATCTTGCTGTACATTTTGTTCAATCTTTTGGAAAAGTCTCCCATAGCTTCATCCTTTTTTCTTTTTAAAGATGCAAACTCTGCCATATAATACAAATAATGTTTAGTGTCCCCCCACTGTCTCATAAATGCTTCTTCTAAGGCATCAATGCCATCTATGGAGTCTAGTGGTAATTCCCTAAACCATTTTCTAACCTCACCATCTAAACTTTGAACAAAAACCCTCATCCAAACATCTTGATGTTCAAAATTTTGATTATCTTCATAACTACAGAATGTATTCCTGTGTTCTTCTGTAGTAGCATCTCCCTGGCCATTGAACCTTGGCAGGTACTTTTGATAATCTCCTCCTGGGAGAGCATTGAGAGGCTAGGGAAAAACAAGTGGGGCATATCTTGTTGCTACCATAGCAGCCATTCGATTTTGAGCCATTCTAGGGTTTGTATTAGAATGAAAGCTACTTGACTGTTGTGATGAGGGAGACAAACTACCAGGATTTGGTTGACTCAATGGGATAGTCTTAGCCAAAGGAGTATGGGCTGAAACTAAAGAAGAAGTTCCTGTCTGCAATGCTTCAAGCTTAACCTTCTCTGACGACAAAGGATTTGTAAAAACACAGAAATTGTCAATTTGGGAAGGGGTAAATAACAGGTCCAACTCTTCTCTTCCTTTTTCTGAATGTGGATTTAAAGGAGGAACTGGAATAGATGCAGATTCAGGGATCTCTAAAGTTGTAGGCTGTTTGAATTTTTCTGATGAAGTAGAACTTAAATTTCTCCTAGCCTCCTTTAACAATTGCTCAGGATCTGAGACTCCTAGATTCAAAGGGGATGAGGGATTTCCTCGAGTTCCTATCTTCTTTGAAGCCACTGTAACTTTTTAAAAGGTGACTGCATGTAGTCTATATCAAATTTGACTGATTTTGTTCACCCTGCAAAATCAGTTCATGAAGATGTCGATTACCCAGGGAAGATATCCTTTCCTTTGTCCGTCCCCGGCAACGGCGCCAGAAGATGTTATCCCTAAAGTTGAACTTAGACTACAGGGGTTCAAGCTTAAGGAAATGTTGTTCTCAAATGCACAAATCAATGAAATCAAACTGAGAATCAAGCTAATATACAATCAAAGCTATTGGAAAAGTTACACAACTATCAATGAAATAGGCTGGTATAACATGAAAAATGTAGGTAAAATCAAACAATCATTGAAGAACTAAACTGATATGAAATCAAGGCTATTTGTACAGATCACACAATTATCACTGCACTATGCTGGTATATTATGAAAGCTATCAAAGAGTCATAGAGTTATCAGAAAACTAGGTTGGTATCATATAAATGCTATAAAAAAATCAAAATATTGCTGGAGAAGTAGGTTGGTAGGTCGATCAGAGCAACAAGAGAATCAACAGGAACTATATAACATAAAATCAAACACAAAGTTCAATATCAAGGTTACTATGATCATAAAGTCAAGAAGTGAAACTGCCTCTGTTTTTAGAAAATATAAGGATAATTGCATTTCACAATAATAATTAGTGCAATGGGATTTAATGGACCATATGCATAATAAAATTACCAGAAAAACAATTCATAAAACACATAGGCAAATCATCATCATGCTCATTCAAAAATAGAACCTGTTACTGAAGTTGTAGAGTGTTTATGCTACACAGACAGTGCTCAAAACTGGGCTTGCATTACTCCAAAATTGCCAACCCTGAGTCCCTTCTCGAGAGCTCCTTTAATACAAAATAATATCTTTCGAAACTAATCATAAGATCCTATATCTAAGGATCAAACCTCCTAAAAACTAGAGAAGTCAATCCCTTTTAAAAAGTAATATAGTACAAGTGTAATACATGTGTCAAATAACAACATAAGTTCAAAAGCAAATTACAATTTAACTTCTAAAGGCTTCTAGAAGCCTCTGCCAGTGTAGCTAGGTCATTCAGAACCTGTGACCGCTTCTGCAATCTAGCGAATTCAGTATCCTTATTGTCTTCCTTGTTCTGAGCTTTGACTTGTTCCAACTGTCTCTGCATGGCACGCTTCTCCTTGAGAATATCTTTGGAAATTACCAGCAGGTTTTGGTATTTTGCTTCTTTGTCCTCCATGTCCTCACGGAGTCTTTTGTTGGCCACCATCAATTTCTCATTTATGTCTTGCAGATACCTTGATTGTTATTTATATGTTTGCAGAGACCTCCTACACTGGCTTAGTTCTGGGGAGATTTCCAAATCTTCCTCTCTTATGTGGACTCCTTTTTCATGCAAACTTTTTGATGTTGAACCATCATCAGTTAGATCATCTTGCCTGTCTGTGCAAAAAGCTGCTGGTATGGAGCCTGCTACAACCTGCATATCAATAAAATTTTCCATATCTATACAGTACTGGTCCTTTGCTGTATGCACTGTTCCCTCACTGCCAACATCTTTGATCACTACAACATCCATGTCCTCTTCCTGTGTTGTTCTTTCCTCAATCTGCATCTTCTTCCTCAGCCTGGTTCTTGGCTGCTTTGTCTTGAATAAGTGTTTACAAATCTTATTCTTTGAAGCTATGGTTTTTAGCATATCACTGAGTTTCTCTGGGTTTTCATTTGTGCAGGAGGCTTTAGGGCACAAGCCTTCTTGGATGGTTTTCTCAGCAGTATGCTTTTCTTCATTCTCAACAGTTTTAACAGGCTTCTTAGGACTTATTATTGGCTGTTCAGTATCATCCATCATTCTTTTGCCTTTTTCCTTAGGGTTATCTTTAAACCCTAGCTCTTTTAACAGGGATTCCCATGTTCTCTCCTCCTTTTGCAATTGAGCTAGAATCAACAGTTTAATTAAGCCTTGGTGATAGACCGAGTGAGCAGTATGCTCGGGATGGTTTTGAACTCTAGAAATCATTTTTTGAAGGCTTTTTAGACAAGTAAAATGGTAGATTTACATGTATATTTCTATGAATATGCATTAGCAATTTTAGATGGCACTTTAATACTCTGTCATATCTTCCATCATAGGTGATGTAATTCTGAATCACCTCCAAAGGAACCTTCCATCCTGGCTTCATCCTGCTAACATGGACACCATTTTTCCAATCAAGTTTTTCACATCCAGGCATTAGAAACTCACTAAAATTTCTTTGGAAATCCTTCTGTTTGAACCATTTATCACCCTGTGCAGGAACACCTATTGCCTCAGCAATAAACTCCTCATTTACCCTGACTATTAGGCTTTGTAGCTGAACCCTTTCATCTCTGTAATTTTCAATAAATAACATGGTCACTAGTGGATGGTAACCTTGCAGTTTTTCACAAAAATTAAACCATCCAGACTTTTGTATTAGCTTGGCAGACCTGGGAAATTGCTTTATCCAGTCTGTGTTGTTTGGTTCTAACCTGCAAATGAAGCCTCTAGGCTTTCTCTTCACTATAACCTTTGGCTCGTCCTCTTCTGGTGCCTTTGACATTGAAAACCCTAATCAAAATTTCAACTTTGTTGTATAGACCGATTGGGCTTTAAATCTCATACCAAATAGCACATCCACTAAACTTCTTTGCAATTACCTCTGTGGATGGTCTTCACTCCATGCTAGCTTTGGCCTATCAATAATGCACTTATACCCCTGAGCCTCCTTAAGCCTCTATTAGTAATGCAAATAAAAAAGGCCTTCACCCTATACTGCCCTGAACAGGAAATTCTGTGCTGTAGCTACGTGCTCTGAGATGCAGGGAAGTATATAGACTGTAATCCAAACCCTTAAACAAAATGCCATAGAGTTTGAAAACAAACCCTAGCCGCTTAAAACCTGCATGTTGCTGCTCATCATCAATGGAGATCGACAGTATACCAACAGGCCTGCGAATACCCTTCTCCAATTAACCAGCAGAGTAATGAGAGAAGTTTTGGAGAAAAATGTGCATTAAGTTGATTTTGCCACGATCAATACTAGCACTCATTACATGAACTGTTCAAATTTTGAAATGACAACAAGTGTACCCTTCCATAAATGCCACCATACAACTCATCATTTCGTGGATAGGGGTGCATTTTTGTTTAAAACATGTCCATACTGAATGCCACATAATTATGAATATGACCAAAGTTTATTATCCTTTTACATTCCACGATATTAATAAACAATAAATTTTTCAATGAAATGCCATTTTGACATTCTGCTATAAGTAATTAAAATGCTGCCAGTTCATGATATGTTGCCAGCTTGGATAAATGCTGCCAGCTATAACAATTCACCATATAACATACAATCTCTTGCACATACATAGACTCCTGGCTAATGAATGAAGATTTTGATGATTCTAGGTAATAAAAGAAACCCTAATGGCGATCAATCAACCATAAGGTATAAAACAAATCAAAATTAAAATAATAAAAAACAAATCATAATAATTTTTTTTTAAATAAATAGGTGAAACAACCTTAGAGATAACATATCCTATCTTGGATGATCTCCTTCCTTTAGATGAAGTCTTCCTAGAGTCTTTGATACAGTCTAACCTTCTTTTGGATTTTGGTTCAATTGTGACTAAGTCTAACCCTGATGTGCTTTGTAATACTGATCTTCCCATGGATTGGTCTTCTTATGTTGGTCTTGTTGAGTCTTTGGACTCTCCCTTTGAATAGCAAGTCAGTGATCCTGATGAGTTTGATTTTTCTTATGAATTTTTCAACTCCTGTGATACAGAGTTTGTTCCTTCAAACTCTATCTCCCTTATTGATTTTTTCTTTTCTTTTGAGGTTGATATTATTGATCATAAACGCTCGGATATTGGCACTATAGAGTCCTCTTTCGTTGATTCTACCTTAACTACACCTTTTGTAGAATATAGCAAAGTCGCATGTGTTTCTACCAAAGTGACCTACATCGAACCTTTTCTTCTGAATATGATTATGATGTTGTTGTTTCTTGGAGACATGATTTGTAGTTGGATTCACAATTATTTATTGACCTCACCTTGTTGTTCAAGTTGTAACTGCATTTGCATGTGTTCTGTTCGAGCTTATGAGCCCGATGTTGGTGTCCATGCTTTTAGCTCGTTGTATAAGCCCTCATCTTTGCTCTCATCATCGCTCAGCCTTGTATCATTTTACCCTTGCAACTTGAGACCTTTTTCCTTGAGGAGACACTCCTGAGTGTCTTTATCTTGATCACTTTCTTTGCATTATGCATAGGTTTGTTCCTTGCGCTTGGAACTAGTTTCACCTGCCTCTGACACTCGTCTCCTTGCATTTAGAGCATTCTTTTTGCTCTCCTTCGAGCTCGCTAAAAATAGTAAGGAGGCCACGAGATGGATTTTTCGGACTTGTTAAAACTCCATGGGAAATATATGGAGTTACCTTTAAGCCTTGGTCTGACTCCTTAAAATTGACTAGATTGTCGAGTTAACTTGTTTGTTCAGACTCGTCAAGGTAAATTAAACAATCATCCACATAGGTATAAGTTTACCCCCTTTTCTGGCCTTGTGGATTACTTAGGAAAAAGGAATAATCTGTTTTCTTCGGAGGATAGAAGAGTATCTTCAGTCATAGGTTTATCTCTTTTCCGGACTTGAAGTACTAAAATACGGAAAAGGAACCTTTTCGAGCTTAGTTTCTCTTTTTTCATGCTCTAGACCTAAACATGAAAAAGATTCTGAGCGTACTTTATGTATTTGTCTTGCTCGCTAAAACCTAAAGAACAACGCATCGAGTTTATTGTTGTAAGCCCCATTTCTCGTAATCAAAACCAGATTAAGGTTTCGTGAGGTGCCCAACTTCAAGAGAAGGTATATTTGTACTTCTTTTCATGATTAATAAAGATGTGATGTCCCTCTTCCCAAATCATTTTTCAATGTGTGATTCAATATTTGTTTATGATAAGATGTTTATGTTAATCATATTAGGATTTATATTACTTTGATTATCATTGTTTTACATGTGGTCATATTGGTTTGAGGAAGGTATAATTTGTTTTGCAAGTCTCTTGGAGCAAGAGGAGCAAGAGGAGGATCAAAGGGCTGCTTGGATCAACCTTCGTTTGTAAAGGTATGAACCATTATAATTTTTGAACTTGTTTATATATATATTTGCAGATCCATTTGCATCTCTCTTTCAACCCATGTACGTTGATGGCCTCTTAAACCCTAGCCATAGGAAACTTTCCTCTACAACAATATTCTGTAACCCGCTCCAGGTTCTAGTGCAGACCCTGGTGTTGGATTGGGGGGGACCAAAACCCCTTACCTTTCACATAGATTCATAAGTGGTCATATTTCACCTTCTACTCCTTTTGTGGGAGGATGATTTCCCTTCCTTCACCCAGTCTTGATACTAGTGTTCACTCCCATGGGGGTGGTAGTGAATATGTGTGTGTTAGGTTTACGGTTTGCATTCCTTCTTATGTCTCATCATACATTGCATCGATTCATTCAAATGCTTTTCTTATGACCAATCCTACCTTTATATTATAGTCTAGACTCTTTACTGACTATTTCTAGTTGTTTTGGACTATTATTGTTGTGTAGGGTCCATTTTTTGCACACTCTCGCTGAGGCTTTGACCCATTCGTACCCATGACAGGTATAACATTGAATTGGCATATAGAATAGGACCACTTTTCTGCATGCATAATGCATTGTACTATGACCATGTCACCTTAAATATAGGTACAAACCCACTTCATGATGTTATAGAACCTTCACACTACTATTAGAAGTGGCATTTTGTAAGTGGTAGAGCCTTCCTACACATGTGTGCCCTAGATAGATCCCATTTTCCCATTTGGTACGCATGTTGAGAGTCCTCCCTTAGGTCTAGGAGTCCCTTGTAGTTACGCCATGTCTTTAAGCAAGAACATCCTACTCTTTACTGAACTTTATGCTGGCCATCTCTCACAAAGACTCCCATTTATATCAAGTTGTAATTGCATTTCATGCGCTCGCTTGTTGTATTGAGCCTTATGTCGCCTCCCTGCTTCAGTTTTATGAGGCATAAAGACCAAGCTTGTCTCAATCCTATCCAAGTAGATTCTTCCATATATCTTTTGCAGCTTGATTACCCCATACCTGGAGGAGACATCCCCCTAGTGTCCTTGTCCCGCACATGCTTCCTTGCATTGAGCATAGGTATGTTCCACTGCTTGGAACTAGTTTGCTTTCATGCGACACTCATTTCCTCCTAATTCAATATTATAAGCAATTTTATTCTTTTTCAAGCTTTCCAATATGAAAAAGACCAAAAAATAAAAATAAAATAAAAATCCAGACGGGAAATGATATTACTTTGCCAATTGTCATGTTGTGTCTCCTTTGAACAAAGCACTGTATATTCCATCCATTAGTTGGGTGATTAGTATGACTTTAGGAGCTTCAATAATTACTCCGAGTTTCTCCACCGACTGATTATGCTTCCAGTCCCTATGGAGCCTCTGTTGATGCCTCCCTTGTCGTAGAGTTGTCCCAGTTTTCATGTTGAGTCTATGTTTCCTATGGGTCTCCATCTGCCTTATGCTCTTATTTGAAGGAAGTTTTAGCCTCAGTCGGACACCCCTCATTTATCTTGTCTTTGCATGTCGGTCATTCCTGATACAATTATTGGTTCGTTCCCATCTTGTTCATCCGAGTTCTTCCAAATTATCCACCATTGTTGTGTACCTCATGTTGGTTGATGGGGGATTCCTTAATTCCCTCCTTGTAGCGGATTCCATTCCATCGAATTTAGATCATTTATTATGGAATAGGGATATAGAGTCCATTGAGTGCCTTGAGACTTGTAGTCATTAGTAGAAGGTTCTCTTGCCATCGACATTTTTGGGAATACATCAATGTCCCCTGATCGATGGACTCTCTCAAGTGTTCGACCTAAACACATCTATTCACACTTGTTTGATTGCACTCTGTACCTTGACTCCCATTATCATTATCAGCGGGATATCTCGTGTCTATTAATGGTATACATCAATGACTTCGTAATCAGATGATGCTCCATCATGTTAGACATGACACCTTTATTCACGTGATGGGACATGTACTAGTGACGATTTGTGTACAAGACCTCTAATCTTGGTGAAATTACATTTATTCTATCTCCTTAATCAATCTAGTATCTATGAGATCTCAGTTCCAATGACCAGATTCCAGTGTACCATCAGATGTCTTCATTCAATATGAAGATCTTATTTCATTGTATATTGTACGTGGCAATGACCACATGTGACATATGCCTATTATGCCTATTCATGGCCATTGTACTATTATGTATCCGGGGACTGCTACACTTCATATTTGCAGTCACATGTTGAGACCTATCATTGTATTATACTGATGAGTGACCAATTTTTCCACTTGGGTCTTCATTACTCCACTTCTGTGATTATTATAATGTATTTCAGTGATCATGTTACCCCTCTGACTTCACACATTAGGGGGCATCTGTTATAGCTGATTTTACAACACTTGGTGGATCATGTTTTTATGGCCTTCCCTATCCCTATGAATACTCTTTGGACCCCCCTTTATTCAATATAACTTTGATGATCCAAAAAATCCCTTAAAAAAGTATTATTTATGGGTATATGTGGATCACCAGGTTACAGACCACATGTACACACATCTTTCTCCACTATGACCCACGTACATCGGGAAATGTGCTCAAAAATAAAATTTTGGGAGTTTTCCTCATCAAGTCACAAATAACTTGACTATTGGCCTTCCATATGTCTGGAAACGCTTCGACTTGGCCCTTCACTTCCTATTGAAGGGATATATATTGAGATACTTGGATGTGTTAGAGGAGGAGAACTGGTGAGAGTAAAGCAACTATAGTGGATTTGTGCCCCATTCTTTCATACTTGAGTGTGCCTCTGTTTATCCTTTGAGCAACCATTGATTCTATTCCCAATATTTCCATTGTCTTATGAGCTTTCCATCGATATGGAGGATTGAAGTGGTGTAGGCCCAGGTGGAGGACTCGGTTTCTCGATTTCGATGAGGTGCCAACAGAGTTTGTCACTTATATCTATGTTTATACTTAATAGAAATATCCATTTCTCATCCATTATATGCATAACTATGAATCTTTTTCATCCATGGATGTAGTTTCTTTGATTATATATTGGATTTATATATTCTAGAGTAGGTTCTAACACTTAATATCTATCATTCTTGTATGTTTTGTTGTTGTCGAGAATGAAACGTAAGTGCAAGTTTGGTTGAAAGCTCAATGAGGATCTACTACAAACGTCCAGAACAAGGTACATTTTGCATCGCTTAGTGTTAGACTTGTTTATTTCTTTAGCATATTGGAAGTTGATTTATTTTTGGTTTCATACTATTTGTTGTGGTCCACCCCAAGCCATAGGAAGTTTTCTTCGTAACACAAGCTGAGAAAGATGCCCTGAGGGAACAGAGGAAGAAAGACATAAAGGATCCGTTCTACATACACCAAGCCATGCATGTAAGTATACTCCCAAGAGTAGCAGCAACAAATATCGCTAAGTAGGCATGGGATGCATTGGAAATCGACTATCAAGGCTTGGATAAGGTAAAGATTTCCAAGTTACAGATTCCTAGAAGATATTTTGAATCTCTATCAATGAAAGACACATAGTCATTGGACTCATTCTACACTCGAGTTGTTGGTATGATAAATCAACTGAAATCTCATGGAGATAATATAGAATACATAAGGGTTGTTGAAAAAGTTCTTAGAATCCTTCCCCATAAATTTGAATCCTTGTTCGTGACCTTGGAAGAAAACAAAGACATGTCACATTTTACTATTGATGAGTTACAAGCCTTGTTCATCAATCATGAACATAGAATCAACAAATAAAATACATCATTGGAAGGTGCATTTGCAACACAGTCATCTATAAGTCATGGAAGATACAGGGAAGATATAATTCTAGAAGCAGAGGGAGAATTTTTTCTAGAGGAGGATGCATCAATAATACCGCAAATGTGTCTAGTAGAGGATAAAATCAGAACCCAAGTCATCCAAGTGGTCACAGGTTTGATAAATAAAAATCCAGTGTCATTATTGCAAGATATTTGGTCATATGCATATGCGTGTAGAAATAAGCAATATGACCAAGGAAGGAAAAGCCAAAACTAGTCGAGCAACAACAACACTTCGTCGAATGCAATGTTAATGGCATGTCCATTACCAATTGAATGCAATATTGTCCAAGAAAGTCCAAGTGACATATTTTATTTAAATTCAGGCTGTAGCAATCATATGAATGGTAATTCAAGTTTTTTTCCAGTCTAGATAAATTAGTTCAAACTGATGTCACACTTGGAAATAATGTCCAAGTCATTGTTTTGGGAAAAGGTACTTTTGGTATTTTATCCAAGCAGGGGGAGCAAAAGAACATGCCTGATGTTTATCATATTCAAGGACCGAAACACAATTTGTTGAGCATTGGAAAACTAATATAGAAGGGTTACCGAGTCCACATGGAAGACAACAATTGTGTGATTAAATACATATGTCCAAGCAACCAGTTGATAACAAAAGTTCCAATGACAAGAAATCACTTGTTTCCTTTGAGGATAGTTCCATACATGAAAGGAAAGGCAAATACATGAGTTGCATTCAAGGCAGAAAGAAAATAAGAAGACAAGCATTGTGACAAGAAAGAAAATGACAACGTTGAAATTCAAGCAGCATTTCAAACAGAAGTCCAGGATGAGTCCTAGATCTGGCATTTCAGATTTGGAAAACTAAATTTTGGTGGGATGAAGCTATTGCACATGAATAATAAGGTGAAAGGATTTCCATTGATTGACAAAGCAGAGAGAGTTTGTGAAGGATGCATTTTTGGCAAGCAACATAGATAGAATTTTACAGTAGGAAAGTCATATAGAGATACACACCACTTGAGATTGTGCACTCTGATATATGTGGTCCAATGCAGACATCATCCATGGGAGGTTGCAATTATTTTCTTACTTTTATTGATGACTTCACAAGAAAAATATGGGTATATTTCCTAAAAATAAATTTGATGCATTTAGTTGTTTTCAACAGTTAAAGGCACTTGTGGAGAACTAGAGTCTATACAAGATCAAAATCTTAAGGACATACAGAGGTGATGAATATGTCTCAAATTCCTTCCTAGATTTTTGCAAAACCCATGGCATACACACGAAATTCACTGCACGGTATACACCTTAGCAGAACGGTGTCGCAGAAAGAAAGAGAAAAACCATTATGAAGATAATGCACAACATGATGGCAACCAAGAATTTGCAAAATGAATATTGGGCTGAAGTAGATGCACTTGCTATATATATTATGAAACAATGTCTAAGAAAGACCGTGAAGAACAAATTACCTCAAGAATCATGGACAGGTATGAATCACAACGTTTCTCATTTAAAAAATTTTGGTTGTGTCGCATATGCTCATGCTCCAAATGAGATGAGAAAGAAACTAGACAACAAGGGACAACAATGTATTTTTATTGGTTACTCTGAAGACACAAAAGAATACAAGTTGTATGATCCCGTTTTAAGGTAAGTAATGATTAGTCACAATGTTCAATTTGTTTAGAATGAATCATGGGATGGAACTGTCGAGAATAATGTCAAGATTGTGTTGAATGTCGAGCATCATGACTGTTATATTTTTATCATTCAAGCTAGCATTATGATCTTAGGATCTTTAATTGAGAGAATAACATGCACAACAATAAAACACAAGAGACAAGAGACACAAAGAATTTTCCTCGGGGAAACCATAAAGGAGAAAACCTCGCAACTTCCTCAAAGATAGAATCAGCAGCAAAAGTAAAACCCGAAAAACATAAAGATGATCTCCCGACAGTAGTATCCTCTCTCTTGACCCAGCAACTTCTCTCTCACTCACGCACCCCAATGAGTGAGTGTGTGTGTGATAAATAGAGAGTGTCACTCTCTATTTATATTCTTTCATTCACTTAATTTCCTCTCGAACATGTCGGCCTCACTTAACAATTACTTACTAGAGCCAACATCTCTAGGAGAGTCTAATAACCCTAGTGCCCCACAACTTGTGGGGACTTTTCCCCTCCAACCAACAAGGAGGGTTATCCTTAACACAATGGTGGGTACTATTGCCCTGACTTACAATAACTCACCTAGGGTTGAATTCTCTGGGATAGTCTAATAAGCCCAGGGCCCCGCAACTGTGGGGACTTAAACCCTTGATCAATAGGAGGGTTACCCACAATGACTTGACATGACTTGTTTACATTATAGAACCTCTCGATGGGAACATCGGGGCATGAAATGACTCAATTACATTACAGATACTTCCCGGAGTAAACATCAGGGTACAATACATAAGATATACAAGTGAATACATTCCTATGTTACAATTACAGCAACACTCCCTCTTAACTAGGAAAATATTCTCTCGACACAAATTATCAGCACAAGTCTTCTTCTCTGTATCATCTGGATCATCATCGATTCCTTGTCATCTTCAAGTCATCTTCATCTTTAGGTCATCTTTCATATTCAATTCATCTTCATTTGGATATGGATCATCACTCGACCTGGATCATCATCACTGGATCTGGATCATCACTCGACCTGGATCATCATCACTGGATCTGGATCATCATTCAATCTGGATCATATCCTTTGGATCAACATCACTAGATCTAGATCATCACTCGATCTGGATCATCATCACTAAATTTGGATCATCACTCGATCTAGATCATCTTTGCTAGATCAACATCACTCGATCTGGATCATCACTACTGGATCATCATCACTGGTTCTATATCATGATTCTTCTTGTCACAGGAAGTTCTACAGAGTCAGCCCTTTTTCATGCTGGTTGTAGGCCTAGCCTCCATGTAGGTCTTCTTCAATGCTTATATATGACCCTAATGCAGAATGGACAGCACTCACATTTGACCATAAGAGGAACAAATCCAACACCATGTCAAAAAGGCACAACACTTACATTCACCAACATGATAGGACACAACTACTATCATCTGTGAAAAGGCACAGCACTCACATCCACCAGCATGATAGGACACAACTACTATCATCTGTGGAAAGGCACTGCACTTACATCTGACCTTAACTCTTCAGAAAGGCACAGCACTTAAATTCACCAGCATGATAGGACACAACTACTATCATATGTCAAAAGGCACAACACTCACATCCACCAGCGTGGTAGGAAACACCTACTACCATCTATGGAAAGGAACTGCACTTACATTTGACCTTGACTCATTAGAAAGGTTCTCAGTCCCAGACTGAGGGTTCCTGGTAACTGACCAGGTGCCTCCATTCAGAGAATGGCAACAACCCTTATATCTGATCAAGTGGGAACATATCCCTCAATCACATCAGAATGGTCCTGCACTTATATATGATCATGTGAGACTACATCCCACAGTCATATCAGAATGGCCCTCAGTCCTAGACTGAGTATTCCTAGTAACTGACCAAGTACCTCCATTCAGAGATTGGAAATAGCCCTTATATCTGATCATGTAGGAACCAATCCTACAGTCACATCAGAATGGGTCAACACTCATATCTAACATGGAAGGAACCAATCCTCTCACCATGATAGAATGGCTCAGCCCTTACATCTGACCATGGAAGAAACCTAATCCTCTCACCATGTCAGAATGGCTCTAGGTCTCATCATTTCCCCTTAGAGGGAACCTCAATCTGGAGAACACCAAGATTCTCCCTGAAGTACTCAAACTTCACTTTGGCCATTTCAAGCATAGAATCACATCAAGGCTGATTACGTTCAAGGATAACCTGTGAGCTTCGCCAGGACTGATTACATTCGAGGACAACCTACAGGTTTGTTTACATCTGAGTAACCTACGAGCTTCAACAGGATTTATGTTCAGACAACCTATCTCATTGACTATGCTATAACTCCCTCTTTCAAGAGATCTCAATCTGGATCACATATTGGAGCTTCATTGCTACTCTCTGCATCATACAAAAATGCAAGTAAGATCAAGCAAATCAAATAGTATTTTTCAAAAGAAACATACTACCTCCCAAATAGCAAGTGGCAACATCTTTTTCCTTAGATGTACTCAGCACCATGCAGGACTCCATCCTGCCAAACCAAGAGATCACACTTGATCTCATACTGATGTACCACCTTGAAGTGCTCTTCCTATCAATGGCACTACCTTCCCAATACGAATCCACATAACCCTCCAAGTTAATCTTCTAATTCGCGTCATACTTGAGCCCATAATCAATTGTACCCTTCAGGTACCTCACTACATGCTTTGTAATTATCAGGTGAACATGTCTCAATGTGTTCACAGCAAAGCAAATATCTGGTCTTGTATTCATCAGGTACATCAAGGAATAAATCATTGGATGATACATCATGGAATCAAGTGACTCTGATGAAGCAACACTCAATAGCTTCAAGTTCGATGCCATAGGTGTGGTCATGGCCTTGCAGTCCATCATCCTGAACCTCTTCAGGATCTCTACTGCATACTTCCCTTGTCCACACCTCCATGCCTATAACATAGTGTATTATTCCCAAGTCCTTTATCTCAAACTCAGAAGTAATTATTCTTCTTGCAAATTTAATGAGTTCCTCTTTTTTGTCAGGAACAAGTCATTGACATATAACAAGAGCATCACTGGTCTTCTGCCTTCAAACTTGAAGCAAAGGCTGGAATCCTCTTTACTCTCAGTAAAGCCTAGAGTCATCAGTAATCTTTCCATCCTGTCGTACCATGTCGAACCTCAGGATATTCTATAGTCACTCCCCCTGAAGTGGAGCATCATACTCCCTCTGTCTTCCATACTCTATGCACTGAAACATTCTATACCGGAGTGACAAGTAGCTTGCTATGCTACTAATATTCTATGTATCCATCTAGTGTATATACTTTCATCTTCAACTTTGTAGCAAAGGTTAAGATCTTCATCAATCTCTTCATGTATGTGTTTCAACTCCCACTAGCTGCAAATGTCTCTTCGTAGTCTATGCCATCTTTTCGTGAGAAGCCTATGGCTACGAATCTTACCTTGTATCCCACGATGTTTCCATCTACTGCATGATGGAACTACAAACTTCCCTTCACATATCAATACTGCATCCTAGACATCATTCTTCTTGAATTGGTCTTCCCTTTCTTCTTGGTTACTTCTTCATAGCTGGAAGGTTCTGCATCAATGATGTCGTTGCATTCATCATATTATTATTCCTCTTGAACTGTCGTCACTTGTTCTTCGGAACGAGTCTCATCCTTTTTTGCTTGTAGGCGATTTTATGTGATATTTCCTACAAGTCAAATGCATTAGTTGTATGGTTAGAAACATTTCATAAGGTATATTCATAATGAAAAATTCTTTTGCATCAAGATATATGATTATGCAACTATTTTAGCCAATACAACATTCATCCATATCTCATGGAAACTTTCTAGATGCCTTCCATCTCTACCAGGAAAACATTGAGATTGTGCACTAATCCAATATGTCAGCAAAGAGGTTTCATTCTAGATAAGAAACAATGGAGAGTTGTATAGCACCATGAGCTACTTACCCCTCACATGCATATTAGTAGTATACTGTCATTAATGCAAATATTCTATCATGCATAATACAATAACTGAATATAAACAAATGTATAACAAAACAATATCACGAAATGACAATTGAATACTTATCTTTATTTGTTTCATGGGTAGACTCCTTCTTGAGCCTTCAGCTTCATCATCTTCATTCATAATAGCATCGTTTCTTATCCAAATGCTAAGATGGATAAGAGGTTCTTCAAGAGTTGAGATCTTCATATTCCTCATCATTTGAGGTATCTTCTTTGGATGGTGAGAGCTTGATCTTCAGTTGCTCCCATCTTCTCTTCTCTTATTATGAGTCAAGCTTCTTCTTCTTCTTAGAGTCTGTTGAAAGTAATCACTTCCTTTTGGCACACATTCCTTGCATGAATGAATCCCATGATCCTAGGAGGCCATTCAAGGTGGCTATCACCACTTCTGCATTGTCCACTTCTTCTTCTACTACTATAAGTTGTTCTTTGATTTGAGAGACCCTCGTAAAGTATGACTGTATGGTCTCTGCATTCTAGATCTTCACATTCTTCAACTGCTTTCTCAAAGTCATATTCTGATTTATGTTCTTCCCTTCAAATAACTTGGTCAAGGAATCAAACATCTCTTTTAGTGTCTTTAGGGACGACACTTGTGGTACAAGGTGATCCATGACTGAATCAACAATGATCTTCTTAGACTTGACCAAGTTCTTCTTGTGAAAGGCTTTTAGCCTCATCTCCCTCTGGAACTGGAACCTCTCTACTTGTGTAGGTGTCCAATTCATTTTCTTCAAAGATATCATATACTTCCATGCTTGGAATTTTTCAACTTCACCAAGCTTATCATTAAGTTGATGTGATAGATCACTTTGAAATGAGAACCTCAAATGAAAATAGCAAAGAATTGGATCTTACTGATTTGAGGTGTCCGTCCTAGTTCTGGAGCTGGCTAATCTAGGGTTTGTCAGAGAAAACCTAATTTTCAAAACTTGGAATATTTCAGATTTGATTGGCTAGAAAGATAGTTCTCTTCAAGGTGAGCTGTCCAATGTACTCCTTTTCTGAAAACAGTGGAGGGAAACTCCTGGAACAGGAAGCCCTAGTTTACCAATTTATTTTGCAGAAATGCCTGCTACTGTTTCTGCAGTATCTCCGACATTATTGCTCTTGTGTGTCTGACCCTTTGCACTAAGGTAGCCTCTCCTACCATATTCCAATACCACAGGTTTCATCAGAATTGGTTTCACCAATTGGGACTCATGAGTGTTTTCCCAAGGTGACCTGTTTCCAGAGTGTTCAGCATAGAGAAGTTGTACAGAATTCCATGTGTCACTGTTTCATCTTCTGGGTCTGATAATTGGACCATAGAAATTAAATTCTATGAAATTTCTGGAACATCTTCAGAAATTGCATTTGGACCTTTGTATCCTGAGATATAGCAATTCTCCCCAGGTGTCCTGTTTAGGGATGAATCCTGGAAGAGGCTGGAACCACAACTTGGAGGGATCATATCTCGTAGAATATAACGATTCTGAGGCTGAATTTTGGACACAGGATAAATCAGGATTTAATGTTCGTCTTGGGAATGTTTTAGCTCCTGAGCCTTCTCCAATCCCAAGATATATCGAATCTACCAAAACTTATCAGTTTTAGTATTTTAGGGTTTTTCCAGCTCGGGGTCAATCTAGGGTTTGACTTTCCCAGAGTTTCACCCAACCAAAAATATTGACCTAGGTCTCTAAACTTCGATTTTGATGAGGAGAGAAATCCTATGCCGGGATCACTAAAAAATTCCTCTTCTATAAGAAACCCTAATTTCCTGCACCAAAAACTGAAAATGTCCAGAATCGAATTCTGCTTCGACAGAAAGATGCGCCCTTCAATGGAGAGTCATCCTAGCATATTTTTGCTAATGGATTGTGGAGAGAGACCCAAAAAGTAAGAAGCCCTAGCTTTTGTAGCTGCACAATGTCTTCTTCTCAGGTTAGCTCTGATACCATGTTAGATTTTTATGATTCAAGCTAACATTATGATCTTAGGATTTTTAACTAAGAGAATAACATGCACAGCAATAAAACACAAGAGACACAAAGAATTTTCCTCGAGGAAAGCATAAAGGAGAAAATCCCACAACTTCCTCAGAGATAGAATCAACACCAAAAGTAAAACCTGAAAACATAAAGATGATCTCCCGACAGCACTAGCCTCTCTCTTGTCCCAACAACTTCTCTCTCACTCATGCACCCCAATGAGTGAGTGTGTGTGTGATAAATAGAGAGGCTCTATTTATATTCTTTCATTCACTTAATTTCCTCTCCAACATGTCGGCCTCACTTAAAAATTACTTACCAGAGCCAACATCTCTAGGAGAGTCTAATAACCCTAGTGCCCCACAACTTGTGGGGACTTTTCCCCTCCGACCAACAAGGAGGGTTATCCTTAACACAATGGTGGGGACTATTTCCCTAACTTACAATAACTCACCTAGGGTTGACTTCTTTGGAATAGTCTAATAACCCCAGGGCCCCACAACTGTGGGGACTTAAACCCTTGATCAATAGGAGGGCTAGCCACAATGACTTGACATGACTTGTTTACATTATAGAACCTCTCGATGGGAACATCAGGGCATGACATGACTCAATTACATTACAGATACTTCCTGGAATAAACATCGGGGTACAATACATAAGATATACAAGTGAATACATTCCGAAGTTACAATTACATCAACAATGACATGGTGGAGGAAGCGGCGCAAACACCACATGCAAGTCAAAATGCCACAACACTATTGACTCCCATGACACTACGACATGGTTCAACACAAGTCGTAGCTTAAGCTACACTGACGAGCACACCAAGAATTCAAAAAAACCCATCAAGTAGTTCATCAAGGTCAACATTGATAGATCCAATAAAGACAAGAAGTCTGCTTGAAATAAATGAAGCTGGTACACCAAATTCATTCTCTCTCTTTGCATTATTTTCTCAAATAGACGATCCTCTAGCTTTTGAGGAAGCTGTCAAAGAAGTAGTATGGGCACAAGCCATGGATTAAGAGATATAATGCATTGAGAATCATTAAACATGGGAGCTAGTTGATGTATCAAACATGGGAGCAAGTAGATGTACCAAAAGATAAGGATGTAATCAATATCAAATGGATTTACAAGACCAAGCAAGATACTGATGGGAAGGTGCATAATCACAAGGTAAGAATGGTCGCAAGAGGGTTCACATAGTAGCTTGACATAGACTTCAATGAAACCTTTGCACCAAACACACACATGGACACAATCATACAATTTTGGCCATTACTGCTCAAAACAAATGACATGTTTATCAAATGGATGTTAAATCGACATTCTTGAATTGCTATTTGGAGGAAGAAGTGTATGTGGAAAAACCACAAGTATATGAAGTTCTAGGTCAAGATAACAAATTATATAGGTTGAAAAAGGCACTCTATGGTTTGAAGCAAGCCTGGTATAGTCAGATTGATTCCTATCTCACTCAGAATGGATTTCACAAAAGAGAAAGTGAACTGATGATATACACCAAAGTCAATGAGCAAGGTAACATGTTAATTGTCTTCATGTATGTAGATTCTTTAATATTTATTGGTGATTTTGGCATAAAGGATTTTAGAACAGTCATGGAAAGTGAATTTGAAATGATTGATTTGGGGCTTATGAAGTTTGTTTTGGGAATTGAAGTCCAACAGTTCGGAGGTGGTATTTTTATATCACAGTAAAAGTATGCAAGTGCAATTTTGAAAATATTTAATATGTCTAATTGCAATATATCCCCAACCCCAATAATAATAGGTTTAAAATTGAGCAAGGATGACGGTGAATCAATTGTAGATCCTACGTTGTTTAAAAGGTTGCTTTGCAACCTTATGTGCTTAACTGCGACAAGACCAGACATTATGTATGGAGTAAGTATGATATCAAGATTCATGGAGTCACCAAAAAACTCTCCTTGGCAAACTGGTAAAATAATTATGAGGTATGTAAGTGGCACAAAGGATCTTGGCATAATGTATTCAACCTCATAAAATTATAAACTCATTGGATACATTGACAATGACAATGGAGGAAACACAAATGATAGGAAGAGCACATCTGGGTACACATTTCATTTTGGTACAGATGTTGTGTTGTGAGCTTCAAACAAAAATGCCATTGTAACTCTGTCTTCAGCAGAAGCAGAGTATGTCACAACTATAGGAGTTGCATGTCAAGCCGTCTAGATGTGGAGAATTTTCAAAGACCTGTCACATACCAACAAGAACTGAAAACCATTTTCTATGACAACAACTCAACCATTTCATTGTTTAAGAACCAATTGTTTCATAAGAGAACCAAGCACATAGAAACAAGGTATCATCTCATAAGAGAATTGGTGAAGAACAAAGAAATTTGTTTAGAATTTTGCAGACCTGAAGATCAACTAGCATACATCTTTACAAAACCATTGGAAAGGGATACGTTCTAGTATCTACAAAGTTATTTAGGAATTTCAAGTTCTACTCAGTGAATTCTGTCATGAATAGAGAAAGTTTCATCTCTGAAACATTTTGTAAAATTTTGTTTTAAGATCCCCATCTGTTCATAATTAAGAGGGAGTGTTGGAAATATTAATTACTCATTGATCCACTTTTCATCTCAACTGGATCTGTCATAGTATGTAGCAGGCCATTTTCTGTCAGAATGAAGATTTCACGTCTCCCATATATAAAGCAGTCGAATTAAATTTATGAAGATAAGTTTCTAGGTACATAATTATTATAGTATTTAATGGTAAGTCGGTAGCTTCACAGAGAAGCAATTTTAGTATGTTTATATATAGAAGAAGAATATTGTAAATCAAAGAGAGAAGAGAAGAGAGAAGAGAGAAAGAGTGTGGAGGTGTGGAATAGTGGAGAAGAAGGAAATACTTTGTTGAGAGTTCAAGAGCTTAAGCTCCGTGTGTTTAGAAAATTATTGAGAGCCGAATCTTTGTAAAAGGTGAAACATACTTGTAAAATTCCAAATTTGTATTTGCGGCTATAGTTCTCTATTATGTCGCGACAATATATATAAATCCATATTTGAATGCATGTTTTATTTATGCCACACATCTTCTTCAAAATTACTTGAGTAAATGTTGTTTACATTTACTGTTTAGTAAAAGACACAAAGAATCCATAAATATTTCACTGTGTAAAAGGTTGAGTTTTTACGACAGAGTGCTTGACACAAGTCTTACTTAATATTTGGTCTATTGCAATATAGTTGTGTCGAGGTTTACCCCAAGTTACAGTTCAGTGAAAAGTGTTTTTCATTTTATAAGTCTTTAGAGTAAGAAATCTCTTTTATAAAAGTTTGACTAAAAGTGCTCAGGTCGAAGTGGGAGTTGGTCGCAACCAAAAGTGTGTCGAGGGTAAATCCTGTTGAGGGAAAAAAAATCATCGAAGTCAAGTGGGTATCTGTCAAGGAAAAAAGGTGTCAGGTCAAAGTCTATAAAAGTGTCTTGAACAAAATGTATTGGTTGAAGATTAACCGGTCGAAGTATTGGTCAAATATTAATCGGTCGAAGTATTTTGGTCGAAGGTTAACTTGTCGAGCAAAAAAAAAAGAAGATTGAGTTTTCGAAGGTAGTGTGTCGTAACCCTAAAAGTAAAAATAAAGGAAAATTATTACTACACGATACTCAATTTAACCATTTCCTTCTTCTTCCCAAATAACTAGCACCATTCTTAGTCCCCTAAGGATGTTCCCAACACATAAGTAGGTCAAGAAGTGTTCTACCCATTTTTAGACATGATTTGGAAAAATCCTACTTTTCCTCCAAAATTAATTTCTTTTGATGATAAACAAAAAACACTGGAAATAAAAAAAAACATATGTTTTGAGATGAAAACCCAAGGATAAGTAAAAATACACAAAAATAAAGCTTTTTTCCCTAATTTAACTAAAAAATAGATGATTTTTCTAGGTTTCAACTTATAAGTCCATAAGAATCCATGAGAGGGGGCATTATTAACTAGTTCGTCTTTCATTCATTAATTCATTCCCTTCGATTCCATTCTTTCATTGAGAAATTAAGAGGCCGTTCTTTCCTACTTTCCCCATCCATCTTGCAGGTACCAGAGAAAGGATCCAAGAACATTCGAAGAAGCAAAGGACCCACCCAATGGAGAATATTGGAGATCATTTTTTTCATCTTCAAGGCACTCTAAAGGTGTAAGCATTGTAAGATTACATTCATTGGTAAATAGCAAAGGTGAACCCATTATTTATATGTTGAAATGTCTAATTTTATGCATGCTTTTATGAGTAATTTAATGTATATTTATATCTTTATCCTTTTTATATTTAATCATTTTTCTTTTCTAACACTAATCTTGTATGTTGTCTAAGCTTGCAACCCTTAAGCTAGGATTTTGATAACCCTTGTTATAGAAAATCCACCATTATCTTATTGGTTGCATTAAGTATCTTGATATTTTTTAGCTCCATTTCTCCGTTCTTCTCTTATAGGTCTTCCTCTAATATGCACATCAATTTTTGGAACTTTCTAGCCCAATCAAACCTTAGAAACCCCCTAAAACCATTTCCCCTCTGTTTTTTGGCCATAGCGCACCTATTAGGACCTTCTATGCACTATCCAACGTAGAGATTCTTCATAACAAGGGAACTGTGCCTTTTTCAATGGAAATTTGCAGTGTTCTACTTAGATTCTGCTCTAGACATTTTATTTTTCTTACCCTTAGGTTCTTCACATTCATTTTCATTCGGTCCTTTCTTGTTGAACATTATTTAGATGTGAAAAATTATCCCTCTTTGTCTCTCCCTTTGCTATTTTTTTTGTTTGCTTGCAGGTTACATGGTTCTTTAAGCTTTAGAGGAGCAGGCCACTAGGAGCATTGGATCTAAAGCCTTGAATTAAGAGTTCCTTGATCATAGTTTTGTAATTATTTTTCCATCCTTTTTATCATATATTGCTCCATTTTGTACACATTGGCCTTCATAGACTACTCTTTTCATGGATAAAACTAAACCATTGACATCAGGTATTCTCTTGGTTATATTACTTGCATTATGTATGTATAGTTATAGGGGTTTCATATTCTTCTAACTATACTAATGAAGTGATATTAGCCCAAGGGTTCATTACAAAATCCATAAATCGAGCAAGTGCCACAAATGTTGTAAAAAGATGTTACAAGTGTCAACAAAGTGGTTCTATTCATGAAAGTCCTTAGAATGAGCTCGACAACCCAACAATTGTTTGACTTGATAGGATCCATAATTAAAAGGTTCGATGGTACAACTTCATCTTGACTTTTCTTGAACGAACATGCAGTGCTTGTATATATTTAACACTTGTACTACATTATAGATCAGATCAGTGCATGAGTAAAGTTACACCTGGCACATACAATGTTACAACCTTGAAACAAAAAGACTGGCCCTAGTTCAATACATTATTTGATTGTGTAATTTATTTTTCTTTAAAACAATTAACTTGCCCAACATTTTGGTGTCATTTTCAAGGAGTTTATTAAAGGTACAACAATATAATTCAACATTGATTACTTTCTAAACATTGTGTTAAAAACTCCTTTGGGCCAATAATTGTTCGACTATAACCCCCGAGATACCTCACACATAATGTTTTCTTTTGCATTTAGTAGCATAAGTGTGATGACTTGGAAATGGGGAAATAAGAACTCTAAGATTAGAAGTAAGAACCTACACTCTCACTCTAATTCTCTTTAGCAGTGAATACCTACTTCTCTTTATTCAAGGTATGTATAGTTGCATGTAATATATGAGCGATTTTATAATAGCACATGGTGCAACTAAAACCACCCACAAGCATTAACTATTTTTTATGTAGAAGAGGACAAGGTGGAAGATCAAATATCCAAGAAGAGGAGTTTCCCTACCAAGAATGTCAAACCTTATAGGGGTTGAATCATTTGCATTAGCTGAAGTAGAGTGATACCCTCACATAGAAGCACGATGAACTAATTAGTAATTACTGGGAAGCAATATTTTGAACCGCAAATTCAAAGAAATCCCATTAATGAAACAACACACTCTACCTCCTCACATGAATCAAAGGTGTAAATTCCTTTTCTTGGGGTACCTTTAGAAATCTTGAGATTTTGGAAGAAACTATGGATTAAAATGAAGAAGTTGGATCCAATGTGAATTTTGAGTTTCCAATGAAGGAAATCAGAGGAAGGAACCCATGAAGAACATTCATCTTTAGTGTTTCCCATCTTTCATGGGTTGTCTACACAGGATCCTGATACTCACCTCTTTGAATTTGATGTCTTGTGTTCGAGTTATGACTATCTTCCCAATATAAATAAGCTAATGTTATTTCCTACTACACTCAAAGTCACAACACTATAGTGGTTTATGTACTTGGAGGCCAAACCATACATACATGGGATGACATGAAGAAGACATTTCTTCAAAAGTACCAGGACTACTACAAGGCCAAGGATCTTCGGGAGGAAATTTTCACAATGACTTGAAGGGATGAAGAGAGTTTAGAATATTATGTCGAGATATTTCAATATAATTTGAAGAGATCTAAACATAAGGACTTGGATAAAGAATCATTGAGTAAAATTCTAATTAGAGGTATAAAGGATGAGTATGTTGACATATTGAACCTTTTGGGGAAGGGTGATATTTCGAAGGTTGATTATAATGAAATATGTGAACTCTACAAAATTTATTCAAGGGGGAAAACAAAGCGGGGAAAAGAATTTTAGAAGATATAGCCACAAGATCAACCACAATAGGATTCACACACATTGAATTAGGTAACTTGTTGGATAACTTTAAAACTGATATTTTAAGTTCTTTAGCAACTCAAATTGACACCTTGTAGATTAAGCATAAACACGTAGAGATAGAAAAATCCATGGCTATTTTCTATCCCAAGTGCAAACAAAAACACCCCTTAAAGGAGTGTCCTCTAAACAACATTGAAATTTGTGACATTTGTGAGTTAGAACAAAAATTTACTTTGTGAGTTGTATGTGTACAAACTTATAGTGGACCAACCAACCAATTGAGATCCAAACCCTAACGTAGGAAATGTTCAACTAAGAGCATTTGCCTCATTTATGCGGAATCATGTATCTTGGAGCTCAAATCCATATTCTTCTTGAGGAAGATTGAGAAGTTATGGGTGCAAGGTGAACCCATTACAAGAGAGATGCATAAATAGAAGGAACAAATGCTACAAAACTTATATTTTTGTCCCCCCTTTACAACATTACTTTTTGTGAATATTTGGTAGCTAGAAACAAGTTGGGAGTCATGCTATGTATCAAAAGACGTCATGAGACCTCGCTTCCAAAGAAAATGTCTACGGACCCTTTCTCTCTTTCCATATGTGGTATTTTTCTAGAGCAAGTACAAAAAATACATAAACTATTTGAAATTCCATGGAACTAATTGGATTGGGTTAAACTTTCATGATTTGATAATGTGGCATCAAATAGAGAACTAGGATGACTTCTGGGAAACCGCATAGTCCAAATTAATGCTTTATACATATGATGAACCAGGAAACCCAACATGAGAAAATAATAAACTCTATTCTAATCTCTTCCCCCCTATAATACTAAACAATTAAGAATGATCCATTGCATGAGGACATGCAAACCTTTTAGCCCAGGGGGATGTTGAGTTATAGTTTTGTCAGTATTTTGCCATCCTTTTTCTCATCTATTGCTCCATTTTGTCAACATTGGCCTTCATAGACAGGTCTTTTGATGGATAAAACAAAGTCATTGACATCAAATATCATCTTAGTTATGTTGCTTTCCTTTTAGATATATTTTTTATATATAGTCCTATTTCACTTAGTCTTGTAATATATTTAGTAAATTATCTGGTCATAAATTTGACAACATCTTTACTCATTTATTTGGTCATTAATTGTCACAATTAGTGACCAAATAAACGAGTAAATATATTACAAAATGATATATCAAATCAACCCATTAATGACTAGTGAAATATAACTAAACCTTAGTCACGTTATAAGAGACTACAAATTATCTATTAGTCATTGACGCAAAAGGCATATATGCAATTTTTAGTTGGTACTTTTTAGTCTCAAATTTGTCATTTTGTACTAGTAATTAGCTCTAGTTTAGTAGTTCCATATTCATTATATTTATTACTAGTGTAGCAGTTTTATATTTATTTTATTTTTAGTTCATCATTATTATTCAATATAAATTGATTAGTATGATGTGAATACTTAAAAAAATGTCATACACTATTCATGCTCATTTAATATCAATCTATGAAAAATGACCTATTCATATTCTTTGGAAATATTAGACCTCCATTAACACTGCAACATTTAAAGTAAACTTTGAACAAGTTAACCAATTGCAAAACTACTTGGAGTTTTTTGCAAGGACACATGATAAAACCATTTTTCTACAAGGACACAAGAAAATACCTTTACATATTTTATTTCATGAAGAATGAATTCATAATTGAAAACATAGTGACACTTGTATAAATCCATCTTAAACTCAGAGATGTTAAGAATTGAGAAAGATCATAAAAACAAGGCACCAACCCCTCGCTCCATAAAACATCTTGGGTTAAGATGGATATGTGCTAGTTTTATTATTATTTTTATTACTATTATTATTGTCCATTCTTTCTTTCTTCTTCTTTTTAACATTTTACATTGCATGTCAAAATTTTCCCATTTTATTTTAGTAGTGTGGAAGACATTATACAAATGTTACACATCTCATCCAACAATACTATGAGAGTATAATAGCATCGAGAATAAATTGAAAGGATTGCACTGATTCCAAGGTCATTTTACCTGGTCAATTGAAATCAAACACATTAATGAGAAGACACAATGAAACTCCAATTTCCCATTTCTTAGTAAATAAGGAATAATTAATCACGGATCAACCCTATCACTTTTCTAGTTACCTGCAAACAAGTTTATCAGTGTTCCCACACGCTACAAAAACTCTTGAAACCTTGCATTAAAATAACCTAATAGTCTAAATCTATTATCAACATCATGATAACGATTCCTAAATCTCCATTATTGGGAATAAATAAGTGCCACGATGGAATATAAAATTATTGAATTGCTATATATACAACAATACATTAACAAAATGACTCAGAAGGATAGTGGCCCATGTTATGACAACCAAGTCTTTACCATGGTACTAGTTGAAATAACTACAAAAAACTCCATTTAATCACCAAGGGTGAAATCCACCAATGTTTGGATGTATAATGTTCGAACCATCTATATTCAGAAATGCAAATGTTTGAAGAATGTATAAATCGTAATCCTGACAAAAACAAAAGAGTGAGGGATTAGTATAGGACACTTTGAATGATAATTATACATAGAGGCAATCAAAATTTGACAAAACATTCATTTTAGATGAAAACAAAAGCATAAAAAAACAACCAAAATATAAATAATTTTCAGTAGTTCAATTCAAAACACTATGGATCATAATTTTGTACAATAGTTCAACTTATCACCCTTTTGGAAGTTTGAATATCATCACAAGTTACTTAGAATATGTTTGAACTTCTCAGCAACTAGGTTGTAAGGGATGTGATTACCAAGGATCACATATTTGGTGCAAATAATGTATAATCCCTTTCATGCACTAGACCACAAAAATCACATCATGTTGAATTTACTTGCTAGTTTCTTAAGTTAATAGACAATTACGACTGTATATTACATTTTAGATGTATATTTAATGTCCAATTCTTTTACAACCTAATTTGCATGGAAATGGATCGAAATTGGAATACATACCCTTGTGATTTTTTGAAAAACCAGTATCTCGGGTCATTACATATATATAAATAGTCAAAATAAACATGAACAAAAAACATTGAAAATTCAGATCTCCAAATTGGTCTCACAAACTCAGAAATGCATTATTGTAGTGCCCCATTTGTGATAGACTATAGAATTTGATTATAGACCATAGATCCGGTTATGACTTATTATTTGAGGGCATTTAGTTGTGAATGCCCTGGTTATGTGTGAATTAGGATTAGACTATGTGATGTTTTATTTTGAGGACATTCAATTTTAAATTATCCAATTATATGTGTGAGACTAGTACATGACAATATCTATGTGCTACTGATGACGATTCTATATGACTGTGTTATAATGATGATCATGTTATGATTTTACTAATGATTATGCTATGATGTTGATCTAGATAGACAACTCACGTGATTATGATATGATTTGATGTTGATAAAATGTTGTATGTCTTTGTTATGATTATGAGGTGGTTAAGATGTTATATGATTTTATCATGATTTGAAATGATTAAATGAATGTGCGATGTGAAAATGGTGATTAATTCTTATGCTTAGATATATATCAAGTACTCTTATGAGTTGTTGAGTGTGACAGGTAGAGAAGGTACATGTGATGCAAATAGACGTCGATATGCCATGGACTCGAAATGAGTAATAAATCGGTAACAAATATTGATAACTTGATATATATGTATGATTATGTGAAAATATTAGAAAGATATTTGATGCATGTGATGTGCATGGACTTTAGATGAGTTGATTACATTGACAGGTGATGCCAAGATATGATTCATGTTTTATTTGAAATATTATTTTATAAGATTTGATGCATGTGGTGTTTACGTGTAGGTGTGGGATACGATTGCCAATCAATCCACATCGAGGGACAGGACTGAACATGATTCAAGCTAATTATAGCCAATGTCGACGCGATTAGTCAAATAGAGCAAGAGAGACTCTAACTAGCTAGGTGCATGTTGTCGTGCAGATAGGCTATAGTATGATCACTCACGAGGTATATAGCTGGGGGCGTGCAATAAGGACTCATACTTATTCCTCATGAACCACTGGTCCCTGAACAAGGTAGGTGGGTTGAGTTAACGATATCCCCACCTGAGAGAATATCTTAAGGGCATGCAGAAAGCATGGCACCTTGATATCCTTGGTTGCGACAAAAATGCAATGGCTAATTAACTAATAAGCATTGAATAGGTAAACCCAAATTAATAAAGTATAGCCGGACAAGCTATTAAATGAGCGTGAGTTAAATAATTTTAAATTAAATAAATAAATCAAATAAAAACAAAAACAAAAATAATAGTGATAAATAATAAATATTTAAAAATTAAATAATAAAAAAATAACAAAATAAAATGTTAAGAAAATACGAACAACCAAATTTGGTGGGATTTAAAATAAAGCAACAAAATTGGAAAAAGAAATAAATCATATAAAAATAAATAAATAAATAAAACCCAAAGAAAAGAAAAAGAAAGAAAGAAAGAAAGCAAGAAAAAAAGACCGACGATTAATATAAAGGGAAATGAGCTTGAGGCTCCCATATTTTATTTTTGGTAGAATTTGTAGGTAGCTTGGGTTGTGGCTCTTGTCAAGGTGATTGTTTGAGGGTGTGGTAAAGGTTCACTATGATACAAGTAGGGTTGGGAGCCCCCTCATCAGAGAGTTTGGTATCATATTTCATTGGCTAGCAGAGTATTGACAACCCCGTCACAGCTCGAGGGTCCTAGAGGAAGAAGAGTACTCTAGGGTATGGTTGGGAGGAAACAGATGGATCCATCTAGATGGGTAATCTTAAAGACTGACCTTGTGATGGATTTGGTAGCAACATCGACCTTCAAATTCATTCTTAACTTTTGGAATTCTAGCAATTGAAAAGTAACTCTTAAGTTGTTTAATTGCAATTATAATTTGATGAAGTTAAGTTGCATAAGAAAATATTTTTATTTATTTATTTATAAATATCTCATGCCATGTATCACATATGACTAGTCTCTCCTACCCCACTAGAGCACCCAAAATTTAAATCATATTAGGTAGATTTGTTTTCAAAGTTCCTCGTTATCTTATTCATTGGTTTGATTCGGCATGTGTTTTTATATATATTAATGAAATTTAGATTTTGTAATTTATGGTAGCAAGTTTTTATTCCATCTTTTAGAAATGTAATTAAATTTTTTTTGGATCTCTAAATTAATTTGAAATATCAAAATTACAAGAATTGTTGACATTGCAAATTATCTCATTAACCTATTCAAAGTTGAGAAGTCTTTGGCAAAACCTATTTTATGGGATCGTAGCATTATGCATTTTAATTTCGGTACACAGTTCACACATACAAAGACGATTTTTACAGATCTCTAAAAGCTATATTTGGAAGAGGGACTTGAAAGAAGGACTTGAGTGCAGTAAGGGATCTAAAGACTAGGTGTAGTATGAACCACTACCCAAGATACCAATGTTTCTATACTTAGCAACCCTATTTTAAACTTAAGTATGATTTAAATATGGTTAGTGGTAGTGTGTGCACACCTTTTGAGAAGGGTGCAACTCCTCTAGGAGGAACTTGCTCTGCATAAATTATTTTAGAGATTGTTCCCCTTATAATAAGCACTGACCCTTGACTGATAACTTGTCCTTGTTTTATTTCCTAGACGACCCGCCTTAGACCGAGACATATGTGTAAATTGTAATTATAGTTGAATAGATTTGAGTAAGACGCTATAGTCCAGATAAAAATAAATCTATAAACAATTGTAATTACACCATATTTAAGTTTCTTTTTCACCTGCTCCGCAAAAACCATCCTTATCTTGGAAGGCTCCATCAAAGAAAGCAATGAGAAATTCTTTGAGTTCATGTGAATATTCAATAAGTCGAAGCATTACTTTATTATTAATTTTCCTTAAAGGATAAAGTGGACCTAGCCTTTGGCACTGCTAATTTGGATGGACATCTCTATGTATGAGTTAATTAAAATGTTAACACGTTGTTTGTTAAAAAACGGAAAAGAAACTTTATGTTAATAATTTATGATATATTAGAAAGTAATAACGAGGTAGGTTAGTGAACTTTGGAAAATAATGATTTCATGACTTTTATATATAATGGAAGTATTTCGTACTTCGTATGAACTTATATATACCGTGCGTAAAATTTATTTGATTAACTTTAGTTGAGTGTAATTTTTTCTTATTTTGACACATTATTAAGTTTTTTTCAACATTATAGGTTGAAGATAAAAAAAATTGTGTGCTAATATAAAATAACAAGTGCCTAGCTAAGAAACTTACTTGTGTGCTTGAAGGTTTTTCCCTTTCTTTGGTGGGTTTGTCCTCCTTATACGATTTGAAGAGGATTATCGTTTTAATGGTTTCTCTCCTAAAACTAGCTACAAACAAAAATAAAACACTTCTCCCAAGTGAAAGCTAAAAGAAAAACTAAAATTACAACTTCGATTAAATGTCACCAAAGTCTTATACTATTTTCCAACATGGTACCAAAAATCCCTTTCTCAATTGGTTATAGTGTTTCAGTGTTTTATGGACAATGTGCGAAACAATGAAATGGTGGTATGATTTTCTTAATTTTTTTTAATTTATATAGTTTTTTTTATTTTTTTTGTTTTTAAAGTTTTGTAAATTTTTGTATTTTTATAAAGTCTTTTAAAATTTTTATACATATTATATTATAATTAAAAATATATATTATATTATATTTAATATACTTTATAGCTAATATATAACTTTAACTTATATTACTTAGTAGTGTAGCTATCCTACATATATCAAAGTTATATTATAATTAATATATAATTTAATGTAATTATATTATTATGAATTATTAATATAACTATGTTTTGTATAATCTTATTTTATATAACTTATTAATTATATGTTAAAAAAATATAAAAATAAATCACCAAAAACAATAATAATAATAAATAAGATTTACTTAAATAATATATCTAAATAACCTATAAATAATATATACATTAATTTAATATATAAATCATATAAAATAAAATATACTATATTGTTTTCCTTTTCATTCTTCTCACAAACCATATCAGTCCAACCTCTCTCTATATATGTTTAAGATAAAAGTATTATAATTAAGTTAGTATATAAGATTAATACACAAATTTAGTATGTTTTTTTTAACCACAACCGAAGATGTATTATATTAAAAAATGCTACAACTGAACCGTCCAACAAAAAAAACCCGAAATAAATGTACAAGATTTCCAGTCTATGTAGCTTCAAGAAAACCAACATCCGTAACTTTTAACCATCTATTCTTGGTATTGGTTCTACCTTCCACTAATCTACTTGTATATATTTAGATAAAACAGTTTCTACAAAATAGACATTTACAAAACATAACATAAAGAAAGACATGATAGTTGGAAAAACCCGGAGGTCTTGAAGTTCCCAATATTGTAGGATGACAAGGTGTTGATTAATGCCCTGTGCTGCTTTGAGGAAACCAAGTTTGCTTTGCTCTGTTAACATAAGGCTAATCTCTATCTAGACCTTGCAAGGTGGCGGAAAAGCTAACGAATGAATTTGCACGATGCATCACCCTCCTAATCCAAGGTGCTACTTCTCTGCATAATTGCCACACCATTTCCCACAATTCTCTCATCTGAACCCCCTTCTCCTGATCATGAATTTGAAGGTTTCGTAGTTCATCCTCCATCATTGTGATTTTATTGTTTTCTCTATCCAATTTGTTGTAAGCCTCTTTGATTTTTTAATTAGCTCGACATACTTCATCCTTAGTGCGTGATCCCATGTTGCTTTTCCAACGGTCCAAGTAGCTAATCATAAACCCATATTTATCCACCAGATGTTATAGCGGATTTCACCACTCCAGGTGAATCACACTTTGTATGGCCTTCCCCTGTCCCGCTGCAGACTCTTTAGACCCCATGGACCATATTTTATCCTTTGATGTTACCTTGATCATCCCTAAAAACTATATAAAAGATGATATACGTGGCTTTTTCCCCGATAACCACGTACATACGCGGGTTTGACTCCTATAACCATGTACATCGAGATGTGTGCATAAGTCCAAATACTTTTGGAGTTTTCCTTGACTTCGATCCAACTCATTCAACTCCTGGCCTTCCATATGCCTTGAGATCGCTCGGATTCGACCCTTCATTATCCCTTGTGAAGCTATATAAGGAACCTCTTGGTACATTGAAGGCATATAGAGAGATTGAAGCAACGAAACTATAGTCCATTGCTACTAGAACTATACTTGAGTCTGCATCCCTTTGTCCCTTTGGAGCACTTTTGTGTTCTTCCCAAGCTTTCCTTTGCTAGTGAGCTTGCTATCGAGAGATGGAGGATTGAGGTGGTGGAAGCCCAAGTGGGGGATTCAGTTTCTCCGATTCGCAGACGTGCCGTTAGAGGTTGTATCTATCTTGTAATCTCTGATTTATATTAATAAAAACTATCTTTCCGTGTCCAATGATGTGTATTTGATTGAATGTTGTATCCATTGGAATATGTCAAATGCTTTTACATTATTGATTATATATGCTAGAATAGATCTAACCCCATGATATATAGTATGCTTGTATTGTTTACTTGTTGTTGAGGAAGTATTATATCAATTCAAGAAGAAGATTGGAAAGCTCAACGGAGATCTACTCCAACCGTCTGGAATAAGGTACGAGGTCTGATCCTTTAGTGTTAGACATTTTATTTCTATTGCATATTGGGAAAGATTGATTTCTGGAGTCAAGTCTGTCTGTTGTGGTACCCCAAAGATTGATTTCTGGAGTCAAGTCTGTCTGTTGTGGTACCCCAAGCCATAGGAATTTATCTCCGTAATAGAATTGTCTGTTTAGCCATGCAGATCCATTTTTATATCCTTCGCAGCTTGATGCCCTTTTTACCGGGAAGGGATTTTCCCCCGAGTGTCGATATCCTACACATGTATCCTTGCATTGAGCATAGGTATGTTCCTGTCACATACCCCAATTTTGTAAAATTATGTAATTGTTTTATTTAATTTTCTGAGACATTATGATAAACTTAATCCTAAGTAGGGATTGATGACTCA
>LPNX010985584.1:74598-171835 GCA_001517045.1 Pseudotsuga menziesii
GGATATCATGTATTATGCCTATTCATGGCCATTGTACTCTTATGTATCCGGGACTACTATATGTAATTGTAGTTATATGCAGAATTGTATCATTGTACTATGCTGATTGGGTGGCTGGTCTTCCATTTGGGATCCTTCATCACTCCACTTCTGGGATGGACTTATAAGGTATTTCGGCCATCGTATGACCCCTCTGACCTCACACATTAGGGGGCATCTGTTATAGCGGATTTCACCACTCCAGGTGAATCACACTTTGTATGGCCTTCCCCTGTCCCGCTGTAGACTCTTTAGACCCCATGGACCATATTTTATCCTTTGATGTTACCTTGATCATCCCTAAAAACTATATAAAAGATGATATACGTGGCTTTTTCCCCGATAACCGTGTACATACGCGGGTTTGAGTCCTATAAATGCGTACATCGGGATGTGTGCATAAGTCCAAATACTTCTGGACTTTTCCTTGACTTGGATTCGACTCATTCACCTCCTAGCCTTCCATATGCCTTGAGATCGCTCGGATTCGACCCTTCATTATCCCTTGTGAAGCTATATAAGGAACCTCTTGGTACATTGAAGGCATATAGAGAGATTGAAGCAATGAAACTATAGTCCATTGCTGCTAGAACTATACTTGAGTCTGCATCCCTTTGTCCCTTTGGAGCACTTTTGTGTTCTTCCCAAGCTTGCCTTTGCTAGTGAGCTTGCTATCGAGAGATGGAGGATTGAGGTGGTGGAGGCCCAAGTGGGGGATTCAGTTTCTCCGATTCGCAGACATGCCGTCAGAGGTTGTATCTATCTTGTAATCTCTGATTTATATTAATAAGAACTATCTTTCCGTGTCCAATGATGTGTATTTGATTGAATGTTGTATCCATTAGAATATGTCAAATGCTTTTACATTATTGATTATATATGCTAGAATAGATCTAACCCCATGATATATAGTATGCTTGTATTGTTTACTTGTTGTTGAGGAAGTATTATATCAATTCAAGCATAAGATTGGAAAGCTCAACGGGGATCTACTCCAACCGTCCGGAATAAGGTATGAGGTCTGATCCTTTAGTGTTAGACATTTTATTTCTATTGCATATTGGGAAAGATTGATTTCTGGAGTCAAGTCTGTCTGTTGTGGTACCCCAAGCCATAGGAATTTCTCTCCGTAACACAAGATCAATAATTCTTCTTTCGTGGTGCATGATTGAGACCCCATAGATACTACTTGTTCCTTCCATTACTCTCGAGCTATGCCCATGCTATGCCATGGTAAAAGATTCAACATATGGAGATGGAAGATGCGCCCCAAGAAGAATTCATAGGAAACAAGCTATGGAACTGCAATATGCTTGATAGCTGCGACACCTCTACTAGAGAGATGATTTTTCTTGCTCTCAGATTTCCTCCTTTCTCCCAAATTCCACATAGCAACATGCTTGAAAATGAATTTTCCACCCTTCTTCATTATATCCTCCCCTCGCTCGCATGCTTGACTTGAAGATCGACAGAACCTTTCCAAATTTTCCATTATGATTAATACTTTCTCTGTACTTGGATCCACCAAGGAGTACCTTTGAATGCAACCACCTTGCTGCATGATTATCAAAAAATGCTTCACAAGTAATTTTTCCATGTTGAAAAGGACATATGAGTTAGGGGATGGGATGATAAGTGGTGATGTCCCCTATCAAACATACACCTTGGTTCATATGAAAAGAGAGATTTGCTTGTCTATTGGCTTCTTTGTCAAGATTTCTCAAAACATGGAACACATTGAAATGAAGGAGTTTGCACAAAACATAAAGGTTATTTTAATAAGTCTACTTAAAAATGGATATCTAGGAAGAGATTTTTCAAATGAGAGTTTGAACCAGCATCTCTGAGTCCCCAATTATGATGAGACTTTGACAACCTTTGCTTAGGGCAATGTTTACTCCCATCTACAAAGCTATAATTTATGTTTGATTGTTTGTTGCTATTCGAATTCCATGGTTATATTTAATTCGTTGTGATTCTTTAGAGCAAAAGAGTATCCTTCCTGATCTTACGACCCATGGATTACCTTTTGAAGCTCCATAAAAAATAGAATGTTTTTTCTTTCTGGATTGCACATAGTTTTGAAAATCCTCTTTCGACATTATGAGCGCGCAAATTTTCACTACTGGCCTTGCTAGAGATAAAGTGTTAGGGAGCATTATGATATTCTTCAATCGGCCCCTCTCTCTGACTTCCATGACATCCAAATACAGACTTGAAAATCCTCTATGATGTATGGTTTTTGTCATTAATCACTAGGATTGCGTTGCAACTATCGTTGTGCTTACTTCTTGATCTTTGAAAATTATAGCATTTATTTCTAACGAGATCTTCCATGATATAAAATATGGAAGGGACTTCTACACACTTTTCAATAATTTCTTTCCCTTGAAGGATCCAAGATAAAAAAAATTGCTAGGAAGGAAAACAATCCAATAAATTTTGAGGGATTATAGGATGTGAGAGCAAACCTTACTGAGAAGTTTTCGCTTCGGTTGGATAGAGCACTAGCTAAGAAAAATATTATAACCACTTTTATTGTATGTTCACCTCCTTTTGGGCCTCATCCACACTCGTATGGGATCAAGAAGTTAATTGGATCTTTTCCTCTAAGGTTTTCTTGAAGCTTGCACCAATTTTTTTCTAAATGAGTTGGTAATGACTCCAATTTACATCCTTTCCAATCATCATCGTCTCCCCCACTCTAACATGTCATGGAGTGTTTTGATTACTTACTCATTCATGCAATTTTTTAATGGCTCCATATTTTGGGCAACAACAAGTAGATGGTTTCCTGCAATTCTGTCATTCCATATTTTGATTCTCTTCACATTTCTAGGGATCTAGGAAAAATGATCCTTAATGAGATTGAAGGAGGCTCAACATAAAGTCCATACTGGGGATCAAGGAAAGACTTTTAGGTCTTTATCCAGACATTGTAGGTAGTTATTGGAACCTTGATAAGACCAACATCCACCAGGATTTACCACCAGGTTTATCTAATTATCTCCCTAATGATTCCTTTTTATTTTTATTTTTTCCTCTATATGGCTCCAGTCTTTCGATTTTGGTTTTCTATGGAATATAGGTATGCCCAAGTATTTGAAAGAATTCCACTTCTCCTGAAATTTGAACTAAAGGGATATTGCAATCATCCTTGTTTTTCTAATCGTAGTGTTCCAACTATAGATTCCACTTTTCTCTCTGTTTAACTTGGCACCATATGCATCTAAGTACATGTTCAAAATTTACTTAAAATGATTTATATAATGGAAGAGTCACCCCACAAAATAAGGGTATCGCCCGTGAATTGAGAATGGTTGATCTCTTTCACCCCATGCACTATTAAAATGCTCAGAACGTTTCCTTCCACCCATTATTTTTCTATATTTCTACTTAGGTAATCAACCATAATGGCATATAACAGAGGAGAGAGAAGGTAGGCCTGCCTTAATCCCCTTGAGCATTTAAAGAAATCCATGGGATGCCCATTAACCAAAGGATCAATCCAAGGACTTCCAAAACAATCTTTGACCCAGGCAATGAAATGTTCTGAGAAACCAAAATTCTAATACAACAAATAAAAAAGATTGTCATACTCGATCAAAGTGTTGGCCATGTCAAGCTTTATCACCAAGCTGCTTTCTTTTCTAGCCTTGCAAGAATGGATAGATTTCTACACCAAGACAATATTGTTCGGGTACATAGGGTACTCCCAAAAGACCAAACACCTAGAGCAACCACTGATCACACAAACATATCACAGATCAACACACCAATGTTTTCACGTGGTTTAAACCCTTGAGAGGGAAACACTCCACGCTCCCACCCAAATAGCTACTTGAGGCAGTTTATTATGCAAAAGAAAGAAAGTTACAAATGAACTTCTCATAATCAATCAACTAGCCAATGACCCTCCATGCTCTTTAAATAGATATCATGGAACGATTGGGTGTTAATCCATTGATCAAAGGTAGTTATGATCTAAGAGAAGATGAACCATCAGATCACTCTATCACAACCACTGATCATGGATAATTTTAGGGCCTATTTATAGCCCATGAGTTATATTAAGGGGGTTACACAAATTTTGTGGGCTATTTTCTTTTATGGAAAAGATTTTTTTAGCTAAAATATATTTTCCCAGTATTTATTAGAAAAGAAAGAAATAAAAAATTAATAGCCTCCCATATATTAATGAGAAAAATGAAAAAAACTATTTTTGCCCTAGCAGAATCTCCCTCCAATCTATCTTTCGCCCCAAATTTCTAGAGAAATTATAGTGAAAACATTCCTTCACCCCGATTTTCAATAATGGAGGCACCCAAGGGTTATTTAGTTCTCCATTTACCTTGAAATTTAGTCATATGGTTGCATTCTCCTATATTTTTACTCAATTTCAAGTGACACCTTCTTTGAGCCCTTGATTTCCAGTATTGGAGGGAAAATCATGGGCTATTTTGTTCTACATAAAGCCTACAGTCATTCATGGTTCACCCACATCAAATTGCACTTGTAGGGTGAAGGTTCTAGTTGATTTGATTTCACTTTTCATTCTTAGTTTTCTCGACATTCTAATCTTCACATAACATCTCCATTGTCAAAATCTCAAGTCTTCAAGGGCCATGTTGCACATGTAATTTATCAGAGAATACAAACTTGCATCATACTTTTTATCCAATAATTAACGTGGTATGCTTTTTATCATGCTTTTTTATGTTTTTTATCCACAATTACAATAGATTATTATATTGTAAATTTATCTTTTATCATGCTTTTTTATCATGGATGCTTTTTTAGGTTTGTTCAATTCTAGGGCACTTTTTATTCGTAGGGATCATACAATGTTATTAGGGTTTTATTCTATCCTAGAAGTATTTGTTCCGTGAAAGTGTTATAGAGCTCAAAATATATGATTTATTGTTTGCCTTCTAATGTTTAAACTATTGGCTGGTATTTATATGTTGTTAGTGGATGCTACTCCAAATGGATATCCGCCACATGGTTTTTATATATTCAAACTTAATTTGACCAAGTTATTTAAAATGTGCTTTTATTAGGATCTTTCTCTGCAATTATTATTGGATCTAAGACATTAATGAGACTATATATGTTCATATTTATGTCTGTGATTATTGATGTTTGGTATGTTTGTAGTATAAATGAAAGTACGCTAATTATAATGACAGGGCTATAGTGGAATGTTCATTATTTTAGTTGTCTTCTTGTAGATTCTTTCAAAGCGTTCTAGTAGATTCTTTTATTTGTATTGAGAAGTTCGTGACTAGTAGATTTTTTTATTTGTATTGCCAAGGTCGTCAATTTTATTTATGACCTAATATTGTTGGATCCAGTGCTTGTTTTACGATATTTTGTTTTTGGTAAGGGTCATTCAAAAGTAAAATGTTTTTGGTGATTTGTTTTGATGTGTAATTGCTATCATCATCCAAAAACTTATTTAGTTATGTATGATAAATCTATGATTTAGTTGAAACATGATACTTCATTTCCATCATGATGATGTATAATATGTACAAGGCATGTCTGATCTGAGATGTAGACATAATGCCATTTGATATCTAGTATTTTTCATTTAGTGAGGGTGCTAACATTATGCATGCTTTCAAAAATTTCAAGGACATGGATACAAACACCTCCTCAATTTATCTGAGAAAAAATAGTCTATAACAGAGTAGTTCAAATGATATGTGTGATGATGCATTAATGCGCTTTCTATTATTGTTAGTTTATGTTATTATTTTTAATAACCATTGCAAGTTTATAACTAACTCTAAAATTCTAAATCAAATGACATAATTCATATTTTGATTGTAAACAAAAGAAGGGAAAAAGTGACATGTATCTATAATTACATAAATGTGTTACATTTTTCTTAGAGAGTAGCATAAAAATGAGAGATTTGGATAAGAATTTAATTGGTAATTCATACACTATATTAAGGTTGTGAGTCTCAATAATACTCCACTTTGTAATAATCGTTGGTGGGTTCCTTAATCACTCCATCGTGTAAAGTGCTCAATTCTATCAATTTATCGGTATTGTCAAGATTTGGGTCCCCACATGACCATTGGACCATTAAGGAAGGAGATAAAAAGAGGAGTCCCCACTTCCCCTAAATATAGTTAGTGTATTTGTGTTTTACCAACTCCTGTAGTTGTGAGTGACCCAATACTGCTAGTGAAATGTATAAATAAATCCTTACTCTCCTCATTCATGCATTTGCTTGTTTGAGGGTCTAGGAGCCAAGAGAGTCAGACTCCGGTATATGCTCTTGTATTGCACTACCTTAGTAATCCATAGAATCAAAAGTTGAGTCTTCCTAGAAAACGATTAACCAATAAGTTACAAGGTTTAATAATTTGATGAAAGATTTGTGATTTTTTTACAATATTTAATAATCCAATGAAATATTCGCCAATATTTTATAATATCTTATAATTTAGTGAAATATTCGTCAATATTTTACAAGATTCTATAATAGAATGAAAGATTAGCCAAAAATTTATATCTACATATTATATTATTGATAAAATAGCCTTCTAATTTTCCAATATATTTGGGAGATTCACCCATTCATTATACATATAAATTTTGGGGGTGTTCTTAAAATTTTCCCTGCCACTGATGTATGTTGGGTCTCGAGGTGTACAAAACGGTATGGACTCAATGACCGAGAGTCAGAATCTATGAGGTACAGTAAACAACATCAAGTACTCTAGATACATGGAAGCATGACACTGAGGGACTTCCAAACACTGTCACCAACGTAGCTCAGAAATCACAAGGGACATGAAACCGTATGGGTCCCACAATAGACTCACCAATGTACTAGTGTCAAGTAACAACTGGGGTATTCGACCAAATAATGAAGGAACTAATACACCATATGAATCTTAATTGTGTGATAATGGAGTTGAACTCGAGCATGTGAGACACAACCAATCTGAAAGGAACCCAGGAATCCTTTCAAGTGGTCAAAGGAACTCATCAATGAGGTGGATAAAACCAGGATATAGGGACCTCTAGGTCTATCCTCTGGAATAGATGTGTTGATGTCGACAGAGATATCTACAACTACCAAGGCAATGAGGTTTCCTTGATAGAAGCGCGAGGGGGACAACCAGAGATATGGAACAATAATGGTGGTGAGACACTGAATGGGGAACAGGGGCAAGGGGAGGTACGGGGAACTCAGACTTCCTTTGTTCAAACAATGACGACAGGGATGACCTAGCATCAAATAATACTGACTCATGGGGAGGGAATCATACCTCTGAAATCAGGGAGATGATAGCAATGAGAGATACTTGGGGGTATCTGAACTAGTGATATCTAGGGGATCCAAGGGAGACTCGTCGCAGATTACTATAAACAAAGGAGACCCAATGGGGGGAAGATTCCATATTGGGAGACTAAATGTAATATGTGTGGGCTCCTAGATGCACCATTTGGGCCTTCTTCATAGTTTAAGGAGCTTGAAGAAGGGATGGAAGTATGCTCAATATGACACTAACTCATGGATTTTTGTCGAGCCCGAGACGATAAATGCTCAATGGTGTTTTCATGTTTAGAGACTCTGAAAATAGGAATAAGACTCCAGTGGGGTCTCTTTTTTCCTACAGTAGTCTCCTAATCCCGAAAGAAGGATAAAAGTGTACAAAGGAGAACTCTCCCAATCGAAAGGGGCATAGAGACTTCTTTTCTGTAGGTAGTCCAACAAGGCTGAAAAAGGTTAAGCCTATACTGATTGGACGGTCATTAAAATACTTTTATGAGCATGAACAAAGCTACGTTTTCTTGGTGATATTTTCTTTATGAGAGGGATGGAAAAGAGCTTAATTACAACCCATAAGTGAGATCTTTCTTAAGTTATGGTCCCAATGTGCGACAAATCAGAAAAATGATACAAAGGGAAACATTCCTAGCTGGAAGGTGCTAGGGTGGGCCTTTTCTTTAAATAGTTTATGTAGTCCAAAAAAGGATATAAAACAGGCCACATAGATGCTCTTTAAAATACTTTAATGAGCGTGAAAGGAATCAAGCATGCTTGGCAATATTTTCATTCTTGAAGGAGTCAGAAAAGAGCTTAACAGAAACTTCGTAATGGTCATTCAAGCAAGGTTGAAGTGTTTGATGTGACAAAAGGGATGATGTTGTGAACATGGCTGATACATATATAAATAACAGTGGAACATTGGTGGGGCCTCCTTGCAGGATGGACAATGGCGGTAAAATAAGGCCAAGTTTGTAGTAGGGATGGGGCAAATGCATCGTGAACATGCCCATACATTCAAGGTTTGATTTGCTTGGTGGCACATATTTCAAGGTGACTTTGGAAAATGGCATGGAAAATCATAGGGAGAGAATGAGACTAGGTCTCATGAATAGACAAAGGATGGAAAACCGAACTCGACGGTGCGAACGACGTGTAAAATGGACACTGGATGACTCTGCGGTGCACGAAAGAAATGGTTGGCCAAATGTAGACCTATAAACAAGGGGGTCCACATGAGCCTCATATGAGGTAGTGGTGTGAGATGATGACCAGGGAGGGAGGTGACCTAGTGGGACATTTCTTCACCCGAGAGATTTTTTCACAGTCGCGACAACTTCCTATCCTCATAGAGGACTATCCATACACAAGGATCGACTATCGGGTAGATCCGGAGACACCTCGACCTCCAGGACAGGTCTGGGGACCTGATGGTACGTATACATGAATCTATGTGGTTTTATTCATATATACTTTCCTAGAATAGTGGTCTCTAGATTATACATGTGATAGATACTGATGACATACTATGTGCATCTACAGACGTGGAACCGCACCTTCCAGCAGGGTACCTATGGCATAGGGGCATGGTGGAGGGTTTGTATCCACCCACTCATGGGCAGGGGAGGTGGTAGAGTGCTACATTGGACTCATTGTGGCTATATGTGGAGCGGTTATTGGAGGGGGTCATCGACGATGGGTTGCAGTACCTAGATGATGATCTGATCGTCACATGCTACAGAGCTCCTCTAAAGTGGATCTCTTTGATGAGGAGGATCACGATTTATATTGAGTATGTTAGAGCATCGAAACATGGTGACGTACCAATGGAGGAGGAGAACTCAGATGAGGAGGTGGAAACTGAGGAGGACACAGAGTTAGAGGAGGATGACTCAAACTAGCATCTGGGGGTGTTGCTCCCAATGATTTTGAGCATGGGGATTTTGGTATGATATGTATGCTTAATCGAGAAAGCCTGTGGAGCTTCTCATTTTGTACTGAACATTATGATATGATATGAATGCACGTGGGTGCATATTTTTGTATTTTTATGGGTTTTTATGAGTCTTTTGTCTATTATTATGATTATGCCTATACAATGTATATGACATATATATGCATGACTATATGATGATGCATGATGCATTTTACTTCCTATATGTGATGAATGATGTTCCACTCTAGAACGTCATTAGCCATTCGGTCTGCTACACTATTAAGACTTCTAGGAACATGCATGAATGAAATGGATTCGAAATGTCTAACCAAGTTTTTAGTGTGCAAGAAATTTCTAAAGATGCAGGGATCGCGTACCCACTAGCAATTATTCAATTGGAAGACAAGCAGCTGGGGGTCTAGGAAGACATTAAGGTGACAAATACCCAAGTGAAGGGCGATGGTCAGGAGACCAACAACATTGTCATACTCATCTTGGTTGTTGGTAGCAACACCAACACACATGTCGTCGATATGGACCAACAAATGTGATGGGGAATAAATGACCCACGCAGCCAAGGTGAGATTAGGAGACCATCTACTTGCATCGACAGTGAAACCAACATAGCAAGGCAAGGTAGGATCCATCTGGAGCAACCAAGGAAACAAACTGTGAGAATCATGGTAACAACGATGTAAAACAAGGAAGACAAACTATGATACACGGGTATGCATGGTGGGTGACTTTAGGTGTAGAATCTCTTGAGGTAGAGCCCATTGTGGGGATTCTTCAAGAGTTGGTCATTAGAGTCAGCAAGGAGGTATGCCCCCTTTCTGAGACATCAATAAATGACATAAGGGCCATACCACATGGATTCAAACTTCCATTTTCCATTCTTATCATAGGCTTCATCGTAGACAAGGATGAGCCCCCACTCGATAAAGGTGTGTGGGTGTGCATGGGAGTCATAATGGGACTTCGACCAAGTCTATGCCACTTTGATCATTTGGAGACCAACACGATGGTGATCATTGGTTTGTTCAAGCATAAGTATTCATTTTTCTAATGGTGATGTATCAGGTAGAAGTTCGATGATAAGGCGTAGTGATAGAATATGGAATTCAATGGGAATAACCGAATCCACACCCTGGACTAAGTGAAATGGGGTAAAACCAATGGCGGTCTTAAGGATCTCTGTGTCGTCATGAAATTGGTGTTGGGATAGATCGAGGGGATATTCTGCAGTTGATGTGGGGAATTAGAGATCGTGTAAATGGTATTGGTGGTGTCTAAGGAAGATGTTGGAGGGTGGATCTCCTCAAGGATAGTGATTTCAGACTCACAGGAGTGCTTGCGAAGGTCATTGAGGAGTGACCAATACTCAGGAAAGTTTGGGAAATGGTGGGAATAATGACCATATAGGAAAAAAACTGCACACAGGTGGTTGGATCCTAGCGATTTTTTTTTAACCGCATGTATGGTTGGTACGTTGAAAACTAGAGCATTGTCGGTTTCGACTACTGTGCGCATATGGGTGTGAAGGATTGGAAAATCAAGACAATTATGTGTTGTATGGCCTTGGATATTGCATAAAGCACATGTAGGAGGACGACATGGTTCCCTTGAGCCTTTGTGGGAAGATGAGGGGAAGAAGTAGCAGGATAAATAGTTGGTCGCGTACTAGGAGGTGGGTGAGACACCGTATCAATAGCTTGGACCAGTGTCAACACGATATTTAGAGTCGGGGGAGGGGTGGGTGGATCCAGGTACCACATGAGAATACCCAAAGTGAATCCTGAAAGGTTGAAAGTAGCCATGACTAGCATATTGACAATTCTAGAAGGTGGAAAAAGGAAGCGGGTCATGTGTATGGGGAATGAACCCCAATAATTCCCTGAGGTATGCAGTTGGGGTTGCAAATGAGGTTGCGAAGAGGTATGAATGTTATCGGGTGTGATAGCGCACAAATTAGATATGTCAGTCGATGAGGGAGGGGGTGCTAAGGACAAAAACATGTCCATCAAAGGATAGTTGGAAAATAGTCTCGACAAAACTACAAACATGGAAGGGATGGATACGATGTTGATGGTGGTGTTGATTGTAGCGAGGGCATGCTCTAGAGTGTCCGGTCCTTTAGGATCATACTATGTCTTTTGGTCGATGGTCACAATATTCCCATCATGGGGGAACATCTAAGAGTCAAAATATTGTAGAGGAAACAAATCACATTGCATACATATAACTACTTGCAACATGATCATCGTAAGAATGAAGGGCAGTGGTTGAAGGTTGGAGTGTTGGGGATCCAAGTTTCTACCAAACAGAGGTTGAAATAATGTAGGTGGATTCCCCTTCATTGATGATGCATCCATGAATGACCAAATTTCGAATCATGACCGAAACCTGGAAGGCGACGGATGATGGCATCCGGGGTTCTCCTTGGTTCCAGTCGAAAGTGATCAACCCCATTGTCCTAACTTAACTACATTATTGTTTTGTTCCTCCAATGAGGTTACAATGTTGGTTGAGTTAAGTTAATTTTTAATTTTTAAGTTAAGTTAATGTTGGGGTCATGAACCAATCATTTTGATTTATGGTGTGAGATGTGTGCACAAGTGATGTTTAATTTCTAAACCCCAATGACCTCATGGTCGAGATGCAAATGCAGAAAAATAAATAATAGTAAATGACAGTAAATATTTTTCAAAACAACTAGTTCTTCCAGAAAATAAAATGTACACAAGTAAATGAGCGCATAATGAACTGAACTGGTTGTAGGAAACACACAGGGGTCTCAACTACGAATCTTGACTAAGGGGGACCACATACAAGGAAAATAGGACCATAAAACAAACTAGGGGGTTGTAAGTGATCAGATCTGGAAGGAAACAGTTGGGGAAAGGGTTGAACACAAACAAGGGTTTGGAAAAGGGTCTCAAACATCGAAAAGGACAAAAGAACTACAGGTCGCACCTGTAGATGAAACATGTGCGATTAGGGTCACACAGAACTAGGAAACAATTGCGATCGGGACAGAAAATTAGTTGAAATACTCAGGTCACACAAAACAAGGGTTTTTACATGACAGGTCGCATAAAAATGGGTCACACTAGTGACTGATATCACTTTGGAAGCCTGGACAAGTGCGATCTATAGTTTTGGTACAAGTCGCACTTATTGGGGTAGAAGGTGTGACCTAGGTTGCACTTATCGGGAAAAAGGTGTGGTTTGGGTTGCAGCCTTTTGTTGAATAGGGGCGATCCAAATGTAACCGAGGGTTTTTTAAGAAAATGCTATTGGCTTGGGCCAGGGGGTGGGAACTAGGACAAGACTGGTTCGGATCTACCGTAGGAGGGTCAGATCTGAGATGGCTAAAGGTTCCCAAGTAGAACAGACCAATAAAACACCTTCCAAAACAAATATCCAATGGGATCGAGATAGTGTAGTCGCCAAAACTGTAGTTGGGATTTATACCCTACTACATGCAAAATTACCCACCCTAGATTATCTGTATCATAGGGTAGAGTTCATGGTGCGAGGGATTCCTCAACCTCGACTTGCAATAATAAAAGACAACAATAAAAATATTTTTGTGATTTTTTATGTATTTTTCTAACTACTAAAAACAAGAGCAAGCATACCTTTCAATAATATGGGCCACTGCAGCCGTATGAGGAAATGGTCCACCATCTCCACAGTCTAGTTCTCCAGTTGTCTCCACTAATAGATGTCAAAAAGGGGGAATGGATCCAAGAGGGTATGGAGCAAGCTCAACATACACCATGGGAATGATATGGAAAAAATATGGGAGCAATGGTGAAAGGTGAAAAGCTGAAAAGTTATCTCATTTAATGTTTGTGGGGAGACCTTCACAGTGTATTTATAGGGTGATATAAGGATTTTTGACCCATGGTATTTTATTGTGCATGGTATTTGTCCATGGTTTTTAACCCATTCTCATTTTAGGGTATTTTGTTCCTTTTTGGAGAAAGTGGGGATAAGTCACAATAAATACTCAACTTCCCTTCGTTTATGGGGGAAGGAATAATAATGTTTTGGACCATATTTAGTGGGATTTTAGTTGTGAAATTCAAAATGGAGGAAATAAAGGTGGTATAATGATGCATAATTATGGTTTGGACCATAGATAGCTAGGTGAACAATTTTTGGTGTTAACAAGATGTGTCCACTTGGTGAAGTTCCTTAACTTCAGATAACTCCCCACTGGATTACGTCTTCAACAAGTGAGGACCTATGTCAGCGTGCCACTTTTCACAATTCATCTTTGTGTAGTGTATGACACACATATGCCAACATCCTTGTGGGAATTTTGTACACATCAATTTATTACTTATCTTTCTTTACAAATATTTGTACTACATGCCACATAATTTGTGGGACTTTTACACACAGTTGTGCTTCTCTTTATTCATATGTCACACAAATGGTCTTTACACATCTATTCCATTTTCAATTTTATTCTATATTTATGATTATGTGCACATTTGCGACCAATTTCATGGTGGGATAATTGGTTTCATGTGAATTCCACAGTCTCCCATATGTATTTCAAGCTGGTTGCGTGAGAGGAAGTCTTTCAGCAATTCCATCTAATTCTTTTGATTTCTGATCCATATGTTTTTTATTTTTTGACATCAAATATGATTCATTTTAACTTTGATCCTTTGACCTGTTTGAATTTACTTATGATCCATCTACTTTTGATATTTTGACATCACATATTCAACATGAACCTTCTGATCTTTGATCTTTTGACACCTTTGAATTGAATTCTAATCCATATGATCTTTGATAATTTGACATCAATGACAACACATATTTGACAAATATATATAAAATGAGCATATAACAAGAGAAGAAGCCGTCAGAGCCTCGAATAAAACAAGGAGAAAAGGACACAGTGTAGAAGAAAAAACGGATGATGAATCATATGAAGAAGAAGCAAATTTTGTGAGGAATCTCAAGAAAGGAACTGGGAAATACAAAGGAAAGTTACCTTTTAAATGTTTCTATTTTGGAAGAATAGGACATTATGCTAAGAAATGTCCTTTTGAAGAAAATAAAGTCTTATGCATGAAAAATAATATTTGTTCCAAAGATGATAGTAGCTCATCAGATGAAAGCGAAGGAGAAGAAAGAGATGTAAGGGAAGTTATCTTCATAACTCAAGAAACCTAGAATGATGACCATAAAGTTTTTGAAACAAATTAAATTGATACTGATGAAGAGTATAGTAATGCAAAGACAAAATAAATTGTTGTGAATTTTTTTTGATAGAAGGTGAACATGAATATGAATATAAACTTGAAAAATTAAGGTATGCCAAAGAATAAATAGTCAAGCTTGGAAACAAAAATAAAGAGTCGAAAAGAAAATATGAAGAATATGAAGAAAATAATCATGAGCTTTAAAACATAATTGATAGCTTGAAAGAATAGTTAGAAAAAGCCAAGAAGATTGAACATTATGAGAAATTGAAATCTAAATTGGATCACAGAATAAAGGATCATATGTTGTCAATATAAAAGTTGAATGACTACATAAAATTTGAAAGCAATACTTTGAAATTAGATTAAGTTATTAGAAAACAGAAACCACCTACTGATAAAATGGGACTTGGTTATGATAACAGTTTGAATACAACAAATATAGATAAAACAAATATAAAGAAATCAATAAAGGACGATGAAGGAAATTATAGAAGTTATGCCAATGTCTTAAGAGGTGAAATAAGAAAAAAAATGGGATTTTAATAACGATAGGACATGAAATCTCTAACTGGAATAGAAGATCTGAATTTAGGACAGCTGAGACACAAAGAAGGTCCTTTTATACCATAATTTTTCTTGTTCACTGTTATGCTTGCAAAAAATTTGGACACAAAGCAATTCATTATAAATTCAATGCAAGAAACAACTAAATGAGGAACATAAATTTTTATGGATATTCAAGGGACAACTATGTAAATAGTAAATTTGGAAATGCTCATGGATTCGCTAACATAAATTTCAATACATTCGATCCACTGATGGATGAAAACATTGTATGATATAAATTTAATAATATTTGTCACAAGGAATGAGATTGCAGAGATATAAAATAATATGATCCTATCATAAAGAAAGAGAAACCAAATACAATATGGGAGAAGAAAGAAAATTCAAACAAGGAAGATTGTCGACTAGAACTGCTTGCTGAAGATGAAGAACATGAATGGTACATAGATAGTGGGTGCTCAACAGACATGACTAGGGACAAGAAAAATCTATCAGCCTAAGGAAAGGAAAAAGTGGTAGTGTTGAATTTGGAAATGACTCCTCTTTCAATATACTTGGAAAAGGTATATTGAGTCTTGTAAGTGAAAAAGTGAAAGAAAAAATATATTTCCGGTTAAATATTTGAATCATAATCTCCTTAGTTTCAATAAAATATGTGACTAGGGATACAATTTCAAATTTGATGCTAAAAAATGTGATATCTGATAAGAATACTTAGGAATATTGGTTGCAACAACAACACGAATACCAAATAACATATATATCCTGGAAAATGAGAAGAGAAAGAGGGTTGAGGCCATGAAAAAGAGATCCATAAATAACAAAAAGGAGGGAAAGGATAAGAAGAAAGAAAAGAAAATTGAAATACTATTGAGCTCCATGATTTCATAGGGAGTGCACACAAAGAAAAGAGATAGTGATAAGGAAGTTACAACAACATCATAATCAAGAATTATCCTTTACCATTGATGTCAAATGGGGAGAGAAATGATCAGAAGCATGACGATACATGGAGCATGATAATAGGGGGAGTATCTATGAGTGTCGCCATCAATGAAAAATGGGGATATTATTGATTGAAGTTGTCATTGATGTCAAATTACTTGAATCCCCTACTAGTAGTGATGAAAATACTACATTCAATGTTCAAAATAGTCCCAACAAAGCACATTGAAGATTCCTATTTGGGATACCCTATATTTGGATTCCTTTTACACCCTAAATATATGGTCAAATAAAGATATATTATATATATTTGGAAATCTTACTCCAAGACCTTTCCGACGACATGTAGAACTCCCTCTAACTCTAGAGGACTCAAAATATATGAAGGTTTTTGTGAATATTATCCAACTACAAATGTAAGGTCAAATCAACCAAAAGAGTACATGTTGGCTTGGCCCCAATGAAAAAATTTAAACCCTTGGACTAGTTTAAATACAAGTTAGAAAGTTTCATTTCTTACACAACTTCACACATCCTCTCATCAAGACAAGTGTGGAATTTCTATTAGGGATAAGAAGCCCTAGCAAGGAGACTTGGCATATGAAAGGAGTATCTTTTATATTCCCGGGTTTACTATTCTTGGACTAGGGATTCTACATGTATGGTGAGGTAGGAGAATTCTCTTGTTTTAGGGTTTGATTCTCTTAGAGAATATTAGAAAAACTAGGGATTATATGATGCAGTAATGATGATCAATATGACCCAGTAGATGTAGAGAAGATAAGTGATGAAAAGAAATGACCAAGGGTAACATATACTATGCTCTTAAATACAAGGGGTTGTAGCCTCCTTCCAATAGAATATGGAAAAACTAGAGAGTTGGAGCTTCCTTCAGGTTAGAGGCTGTAAACTAGGGGGTTGTATAATCCTTTGATATGGTGCTCATAAATATTGGATATTGGTGTCTCGTCTCTATTGATGTAAATTCTTCTATGATTTATCAATATTGAGTTTTAATACATATCTAGTGTACTTCTTATTGATGGAACTAGTGGAAAATGAGAGATTAGTGACCAAAATCCACATATCAATGACCACTTTTGGTTTGGTGATTGGTGGTGGCTAATTTACGGTCTTTTATTACGCGACCAAAATTGGTCATATTTATTTTGGTCATTTATAGCTTGTCAGTTGGTCATTAATTTGGTCATATATTTGAATCAATGACCAAATATATGACCACATTTATGACCAAATTAATGACCACATGACAAACTAGAATATGACCAAATTTGGTCGTGTAATAAAAGACCGTAAATTAGCCACCAAAACTATTTTTTGGTCATTGATATGCAAATTTTGGTCGTTTTTTTTTCATTTATATCTCATTGTTTGGTCACGTATCTCTCAATTTTTGGTCATTTTATATGCGAATTTTGGTCATTAATCTCATTTATTGGTTACTAATTTAGTCATTTTTAGTCGTTTTATGTGTGGTTATTCATATTTTAGTAGTTTTAATGCTGTCCATTATTAATCAATATAAATTTTTAATATGATATTATCTTTAAATTAAAAAAAGAATCATACATTATTTATCATCATCTAATACAGATGTGAATTATGCAATGTCACATTAATTAGTTAATTACAACACTTATAAGTAATATAAAGTACAACCATATAAGTTTTAAACTGCACAAATTATATTGTATGAAATGTCAAGTATTACAATAAATATGAGTTTTCTCAAAAACTGTCTCCATATAACTTTACATGAAAATCATCTAGTACGTTGATGACTTTTCAAAATATTACAATGGCTAAACCATGCCACTTGTACTTGGATGCTAAGCAATACTTAGATCCCGCAGCAGCTTCAATTAACCCATACTTAGTAGCTTGAAATCCTTAGCAGTAGGCTTTTCATACTCAATGGAAAAGCCTCAGCAGCAGGCTCTTCATAGTCAATGGACCACTTAGTTAAGTTCACTCTTGCAAATTCCAGTAAAAAAATATTAGTAGAAAAACAATGAACTGTAAAGTACAAAAACAATGAAGAAAATTAATTTTATTGTTCAATATCTTGTCCTCCAATTGCTTTTACCTTTTCTCTACAAAACACTTGAATTGAGCGATTGGACATTTATTTCCAAGTTTCTATTCATACTCATGTACTTGGAAATATTCTAATGTTTTAACTTAGGTTTAAAGACACTCATCGTGGTATTCTGGGAGATACCCTCAATAAGAAGGGAATGCACAATAGAAGGGAAACATTCTGAACTATCTGGTGGGTCCCTGAGCCTACCAGCAACCCATGCCCTAACAACTGTCATCTACAAGCCAAATATGACATGTTATGTAATAGGGTTAATCTTCACATGCAATTAACAACAAGAACGTTGAATCATATACAAATTGGGCAATGCCATGTTTTATCATAGCCCAACACACTTATAACAAGGAATCATGACCATAGATATAAACCAATGAGAAAGGCCAACCTGATTCAAGGTCAGTGTCCCTGTTTTGTCACTACAAATTTTTGTAGTAGAACCCATAGTCTCACACGCTGACAACCTTCGTACTTGGAATGGGGTGAATTTTAGATGTTGAAAGACCAATCACCCATCCATCCATAGCAATAAATTATTGTGAATCAGATACTAACCAAATCCTTGTCTGCCATCATCTTCTTCATTGAATAAGCTAAACTGTCAATAAAATGACAAGAAAACATGTTAAGAAGTGAAACACCACTCTCAAATAAATCATAGACAGTCACTAGATATTAATATTAATAAGTTAAATCTAGAAAAACTTCTGCAATTAATCATACATCAAGGTGATTGTCAATGGAAGTCCTTTTGGAACTGTAACAATGACAATGGAAACCTACAAACAAATAATTCCATTAGTATTAATCTTTTGTACATTTTCATATAATCCTTGGACATGACACTACTCAAAATTTTTGTAAACAAAGACAAAATATTTTATACAAACTATCCATTCAAGCATAATACTGACAAGATACTGAAAGTAGGACATGCTGACCTACCACAATCGAGAAGATGTTAACAATTCCATTAACTATGTCTCCAACCTTGGTGTTGACTGCTTGAAACATGGGTTTCCCATTGGAGTCTTGTGTATTTCCTGTAAAAAATCTAATAAAACAGAACACAAACTACAATCAATACAAAGGGGCAGTGCAAAACACAAATAATTCAGAGCAAATAGCCAAAGGTAGTACAATATCACTTACCTAATCAAGAGGATGGAAATCAAGCTACTGAAGTTGTTTGGCAGCAATGATGAGCGAATGAATGACATACACAGACTGAAACAAGAAGTCATTTTTTGTTGTTCAGGAATGCAGAACTCATTCTAGAGTATATATTGATTTTTGTAAGTCTAAATAAAACCTTCTACATAGAATGTGCCATTGTGGCCTGCATCACTATACAACTATTTATATTCATTCATAAGAATCCAACTATTTATATTCATTCATAAGAAACATGTTGGGTATAAAAATATGAATCTAACTATTTATATCGATTCTTAAGAGTTGTAGATTAAATTTAAATGTATTCAAGACATGGAAAATAATTCCTCTCTTAGTTGTACCTTTGCATGCACTCACTCATTGAGGATTTTGAACCAATCAAATTTCTTAGAAAAGAGTGAAACAAGTAACTACTCCAAAAGACAATGAAATCACAAATTTAGATTACACTATTTTGTAACATAGAAACAGATCATGCTGGAGAATGACAACAAGATCAATGCCTATGTGATATTTTTAAAAACCAAGTAGGAAAAATAATAGATTTTAATGTTTGGATCAATAGACCAAAGGAGAAAATATGCCTCAAAGAATCAACATCATTTTCCTCTAGGGTGTAGGTTTGCAGAAGTATAAGCAATCTCCTCACAGGAACAAAGTGTCAGGAAAGGATATTGGTCTCGTCCTGAAGCTAAGTCTCCAAGAGATTTGACTCTATGGAGAAAGGAAACCAATCTTAAAATAGACTCGAGATGCATAGGATGTGCCACAAGATCAACTTGAATAATGTCCTGTGGAATTGTCTTTGGACACCTACACATCTTTTAACCAGATATTTTTTTAACTAGGAAGACTGGAAAACTGCCATTTCAAAATCATAGTGCACAGGGTGGCCAGATGGTAGCATCAGATGGCCATTCAATTCAGGAATCTCCAAATTTCCACTAGATCAAATGAAAAAATACTACCTAAAGACAAATCTAGGGAATTTTTGTTGAACGCATAAGTCCTCCACAAGACAAGAAAATTGTCTTTATCTAATCTCAATCCAGAAATTCAACCACCATACTATATAAATAGAAAATTAGTTGGAATAGCAAAAAGAATATCAGCAGGATGAGAACCAGATCACAAATTTTATAGTGAGACAAAAGACATGCCACTCTTAAAACATCTTAGGAAAACAACATATGTGAATTATGCAATAGAAACAAAGTCGAAGATGAGAGAAAACTATTTCTAAGATACTCCATCTACATTTTTAAGATATGAGAACTAAGATATGCCTCTTATAACCTATTGACACCTTCTCTCCTTCATGCTTGTGAGGTATGGAGTCCACAACTGAGGCAAAGAGGTTGAAACCACATTAACAAGGTACTCATTAATAAGTTTTCAAAATGCATTAACTTTTAACACCGAGAAAATTATCGCATGCCCTATCATCTTAGCTGAGTTTGATGCTCACCCCCTCTTTACCTCAATGTTTTTCCCATGTTGAAACTTGAGACTCAATGTCACACAATATTCAATGGATGGATAAAATTATTAGAGATATTAGAGTATAGCTCTACAAATCCTACATGAAAGACAAATGGACAGAACCAAAAGAGCCCATAACTACAAAGCTTCATTGCTGCTTCCACACATACATGCACCTCAAGAACAACCTCATTTGGACACCAAGATATATTAAATTACAGTTACCTTGTAGTTTGAGAGTGCCTCCAGCTCAGCTCTGGACTCATCCTCATCAACTATTGATGGAGACAGATCACCATCTTCCCAAGGAGCATACAACCTCTAATGTGTATGCTTGAAAGAGAGTCAGAAAAGCATTTCATTTTCAGATTCCCTACTAATTATGAGATCCCTGGTCAATATCATCATTTGTTTAGACTCTCCTAATACCTTGAATACTTTTGCATGGAACAAGAACCTAAGATGCATTGAGCAATCCTTTGAGATATGCTTCACCTCCAACAATACTTGTATAATGTATAATGTGGTACAATTTGGTGCCTAGGGTGCTAGAATTGGGTAATTATAATACAACTGAAAAAACCCTTATATTTTGGAATCATCGTGATGTATTGTCGAGGACAATGAAGATTCCATTCAATGACTTTATATGTGGTTATGAATCTGACATGAATTTAACATGTCCTATCATTTACACTTTGTTAGTTGCAATAGGAGCTGTAGATCACACCATCATTTTTGGAAGAAATAAATTCTCTGCATGATAAATAACCAATCCCTAGCTGGTCTAAGGTCCCTGGATGGTGTAAGAAGAGAAAGCTATTGGTAATAGCAAGCAAAGGAATCGAAACTGAATTCAATGCAATGCAAATCCATGTACATTGTCCTCTATTACTATATTGGTTCCTTTTACTCGTATTTATTAGTTATACTATTACTGGTACTGCGATTGGTAGTACTTGGTACTATTTTTGGTCTTACAACATACTATTGGTTATGTATAATGTATATCTAAGTGAAGACTTGTTTCTATGTAGCTTTATGGTATTGGTGCAGTCCATTACTTCACGCCTCAAATACTTAAACAATCTGGATTTGACACCTTGTTAGTTCAAGCAGGCATTAAGGTAGATTTAGCTTCTCTTTTGGCAAGTGCAGTTACATGTCTGCTAATGTTTCTAATGGACCGTGATTGTTGGAGATAAGTGAGTTGCGCAACATCTAGGATGTTGTGCATACTCATGTGGCACCGCGCAAGGAAAATATAGTGCGATAGGTATAAAATAGTCCACTTTTTGATATTTTAATGTCACTTTTTGTACTTATTGACCATTTCTTCGGAATATTGGTCCTTAGTGGTTAAGTTAGTTAGAAATTTGTTAGAAGTTAGTTATAAGTGGACCTTGAATGTAAAGGCGCGAGCCTATAAATAGAAGAATTATGCATGTAAGAAAAATAAGTTTTTGGGAGAAGAGATACAAGGTGAATGAATTCTGGATGTAATACTAGATCGATGTATGTTTTATCTTCGATTTGTTCTGCAGATTTCATATAATGTGATATGGTTTGATCTGAGCTTCTGTTGCCTCTTTTCTTTTCCTGTTTAACTTTGTTGCGATTCTGATGCTGAATGATGAATAGATCTGCATATGAATAATGCGATGCTATCTTCTTATGGATGCTGTCATCTTTTAGATTTTGTTTTTCCACTATTAGATCTGTAGTAATGATGAATGACCAAATACAACATGATGAATGGTTCAGTATGTAAAGTAGATCTGGAAATTAAGCTGATGAACAGTCGATGCCCCAAACCTCCTCTATATTGTGGAAACTTGGTTCCGACAGCTCTCCCTTGAACATCTTGGGTGAGACCTCATCCGCTCCATGGGTGTTGTTGGACAGGTTCAAACCTGTCTGGGCTGATGCTCAGGGAGATCACGGTGTGTTGAGAGTCAACAGAGTGGAATCCCTATCGACTAGGTTTTGTTGGTCGAGATTGCACCAACAAATGGTTCCGTTGTCGGGACCTTGTTGCGACTGAGAGGAGGGCATGTGGCACTCGACAAATGGTTACCCAACAATGGATGTGGCATCTGATGCGACTAGAACTTCAAGACTGGTTTGATCAAAAGTTGAGAGAATTTTTCAAAGAAGAAAATCAGAACCCTGGGTTGACAACAAACAAGTGGTTAGCAAGATACATCCACGACGGTCCGCACGAATACTTCTTTGGTGAGTTTCCTGTCATATTGTATGAGTGGCAAGCACGATTCATATACAAGAAGACAAACTTTCAAGGAGGAGAATCGACGGCCTAGACCCTTGAACTAGTCCAGGAGTAGCAGGAAATTGATGACAGAGCATCGTACACCATCGAGGTCTGGTTGGTTAGTATCCTAGAGGGATATATCACCGAGTTCACTGTCAACACCAATAAATCTTATAGTGAAGCAGAGAGGGAATTCTTCAGTGGAACCAGAGGTAGGTTCTTATTGTCGCTTCAATTTTCAATTAAAATTCTGGTCTACAAAAAGGGTATACTCAAGATGCATCTAGAGTGGTAGCACCCGGATGTGCAAAGGCTGTGGATACCGCGACCAAGGGGGGAGACAGATGAGAAGGTAAGGGGTAAATAGGTGCAATTTTTGACATGATTGTGAGGGAAGCCGAGGAAGGAAGTGGTTGTAAAAGGGGAGGAGAAAGGTTCCAACTAGAGAAGAGGCAAAGGATAGGGGAAGGTCCTGCTGCGATCAGGATGCAAGACCATGAAGGACAACCACACAGGATGAAGCGAACTTAAAGTGACGATGAGGATGACTAGGCCTAAGATACGCCCAGAACGACGATAAGATCAAAGGCCGACATCAACATACCCATGCCTTCGTGCACTACTCCAAACTCAGGAAAAAATCCAAGTCCCATGTCGAATTGTCCAACGTGCCAGAAACAGTCTAGTAATAGATTAGCATCTGTAGGAAGTGGCCCAGGATGATAGGCGACGACATGAAGCTACCCTTGTTCCATGCAAATGGGATTGATGATCCTAACCAATACTAGTTTTTATGTGAAGCAGTATGGACTGTTAGACATGCCACTGATGATGATGTAAAGAAAGGATAGTTAGAGACTAATATGAGGGGTCAGGCACTCGATTGGTTTATGAAGTTTATCCAAGTTCCTCAAGGGACTCCGGTGAAGACATTGGATGAGGTCCGAACGGGACTAATTGAAGAATTTAGAAAATCGAAGTCGGACGCACAATACATTATAGAGCCAAAGGAAATTAAGCAATTCCCTAATGAGACCGTATGGGACTTCGATCAGAGGTTCAAAAAACTAATGGCCAAATTCATTTTTTCTATGAGTGATGTCCAACATAAAGAATGGTTTATCATAACATTGGTTTCTCATATCCAACAACCATTGATGCAACAAAATATAGTGATGTAGAGAGAAGCCCTGGAGATCATGATGAATCTCGAAGCTTCACCTATTGGGGAGTGTGCATTTAGGATGAATCAAATTCAAGCCTAGCTAGAGAACCTCACACTCCAGCTGCATGATATCAAGAAAGGTAAGAAGGAACACACAGATCTTTGGTGTACTCGATGTCACGCAAATGGCCACACCAAAGATACGTGCCATGAATTTAGATAATACCTGTTATCTGGAGATCCGAACCCATTGAGTAGTGGTGGTATACCTTGGTGCCACATCTTCCAAGTCTATGGACATCGACATGAGGAATGTAGCTATATGCAAAAGATGGTTTCAAATCCTGGCAATTTATACTGTTCATTCTATCGCTCAGTCAGGCATGAGGATAAATCCTATCGGGCATATGATCTGCTTCAGGATAGAACTTATGACTCATATTTCATGAAGGGTGAAGGTCACTGCGTAGTCCAGCAACCATAGCTGCAGCCTCATATGGTCAGTTCTCAACCACAACCATAGTACACACCGCCATCGCAAATGCAGTTTTTTCCATCGCAGCCACAACCACAATTCGCATTGTAGCATCCATACAATCAAATGCCGATGGCCCAGGCACAACCACTATATGTTCAAGCAACACACTTTGTTCAGCAACTGAATCCCCCACCACAACAGGTAGTTTAGCCACAATACCGACAACAAGGGGGATTCTGCGGAGGATTCCGGGGAAGAGGATGAGGTTTTGGACGAGGAGGTGGATGAGGTCGCGCATCTGTCCAATGCTATAGTTTTGGAGTATTTGGGAATTATTAGAGAGATTATCCTCAATTGCAGTGCTCATGCACGTACTGTGAAACAATTGATCATACCGTGGAGAACTGCTCATAGTTAATCACAAGATGGAAAATTGGAAACATTCCACAGTTACAGAATCATGCCTAGTTGTAGACTCAGAATCATCTACCAGCCCAAAACCAGTTACAAAGTTAGGCCCATAATCAAGTCCCGCTCCAGAACCAAACCATGATTCAGCGGATGAATCCACCAGTGAACTAGAATCCACCACTGTCTTAGAATCCGCTAATGAACCAGACTCAAGGTCCAACAATTGCGCCAATGTCAGCAGAGCCCAGAAAGCAGGATGTCGTCATCGCCATTGTCACTCGCAGAGGTGCGGCGATGGGAGATGATGGACCCCGGCCGCAAGTTCAATTAGAGGGGAAGAAGAAAGTGGCATTTGATATTGCGACTGAAAAAGAGACATTTTTTGAAACTCGGGACATGATCGAAAGAAATCCTGGTAAGTTTCCCATCTATGAAATGCCATCCACTTTTGATTCATCCTTAGAAACAGGACCATCGTGGAAGCTAGGTACCTTGCAATAGTTCCTTGAGAAATTCTTAGCACTGACACAAGATCCCGAGGCTCTTGTTGAGCTAGATAGGTTGTTTTACTATTCAGGCAAGGAGTTGAAAAACTTCGCAGTGAACTCCTTGCAGAAGAGAAAGATAGGTAAAGAGACATGTATGAATATCCAGATTGGTGACTACGAGGTGGACTCCATCATCCTGGACCTGGGGTCAAATGTGAACATCCTAACTAAGCAGACCTGGAAGAAAACGGGGAGCCTAATGTTGGGTTGGTCCCCTATACAGCTATGATTGGTGAACCAAGCTCAGGTACAACCCATTGGACGAGTAACAAACTTGGTTGTAGATGTTTAAGGTATGAGAACACGTGCTGACTTTGATGTGATTGAAGTCGTTAATGGGGAAGGATCCTATCCCACGCTGTTGGGAATTGGATGGGCTAATGATAATATGGTCGTGCTTAATTTTAAGAAGTGCATGATGAAATTCGAGAACCAGGAAATTCGATTCATCGCACCCATGGATCCGAGTGAGGTTCGTAGATACATTGAACCTATGAAGGATGAAGTTGTCAAGGGGTGGGATCATGCATACAACATCTCTAAAGACTATATCCACCCGAATGCATAAGGGGAACTTGGTTGGTGCAGCACTAGCTTTGCGTCCTCTGATTTTGATGATGCGCTCGAAAATTGGAAAAAATGCATGCATGTGGTATCCTTTAGAAAGTGTGGTCTGATTACATAGTCTCTGTGCCATGTTGCAACTGAAATTGTTGAATTCACAGTATATGAAGGGTTACCCGAGTTGACTGCATTTTTTAGAAATATTTGAGGAAAGATTCTTAGACCCACAATGACTATTAATACTGGAGGAAGCACTGAAGGCTACACCTTCCCGTTGGTGGGTAGCTCATAAGAAAATGATTACCAGGTGGACACAGTGTCGTAGGCTGATGACAGTTCATTTTGGTACCACAGAGGTGTACCAAACTGGGAGGTATGGCAGGAAGAATGACCCTAACAGCCATTTGGTGGAGTGTGAAACACTATGGGCAGTGTGACCGAAGGATGAATGGGTTCATGCCTTTATTGCTACCCTAGACAAAATGCTGAGGTCCTGGTATGTATCCGACGAGATGTGCAGAGATATAGATACCTGGGAGGAGTTGACGGTTTGTTTCACCCACACTTTTAGTTTTGTAGACACCAATTCGGATTTCCACAATGCACTTTAGATCCTTTGAGATGTAGTCTTGAAAGTTGTGCCACTCGCATATCCTATGGATCCACATGTGCATTTCCACATGCAATCAATGATGGAATTCTATAACTTGTCTGGCGAGCCGGATGATGATGATGAGTTGTGGAATATTAATATTCCAGATACTAAAGGGAGTCACGATGTCGCAACACCAAACGTGCCAATTGATCCCATGACTCAGCCGCTGAAGATTAAGAAAGTTAACATTGGGACGGATGAAAATCCGAAGTTCACAAATGTTGGGGACTACTGGGATGAGGAGACCATGGCCAAGATCATGGATCTCCTGCATGAGTTTCAAGATCCATTTCAGACAAAGTTCTTGGAAATGAAGGGGATATTAGGTGACCTAGGGGAAATGAAAATTTCGCTGAAGCTAGATGCCAAACCTATGAGACATAGACCATATTGTATGAACCCGCGATACAAATAAAGAGTCAAAGATGAGCTTGATCATATGTCAGACGCTGGAATCATTGAACCTGTCGAAGAGTCAGAATGGATTAGTCCTATGGTGGTCCAAGACAAGAAAACTAGTGAAGTTCAGATCTGCATCAAACTCAAGAAACTAAATGACACTTGTATGCATGACCCATTTCCAACACTGTTCACCGATGAGGTACTTGAATGGGTAGGCAGTCAAGAAATGTACTTCTTTATCGATGGGTTTTCACATTATCACCATATCAGAATTGTCAAGGAGGACCGACATAAAACAACATTCGTCACTGAATGGGGATGATTTCAATATACAGTGATGCCTTTTGGGTTGAAGAATGCCCCTACGGTATTCTCTCGGGTCGTCGTTCCTGCTTTTAAGGATTTCATTCAAAATTTCTTACAGGTGTACATGGATGGTTGGACAATATACGATCTAATCAAGGATCATTTGGCCAACCTTTGACTGATGCTGGAAAGGTGTCGCCAACAAAAGATCATGCTGAACTCCAAAAAGTGCATTTTTTGTGCCCCATTCGACATCCTGTTAGGTCATATTGTGTGCAAGCAAGGGTTACTGGTCGACCCTTCAAAGATAGCTCTCATCTTGAGTTTTCCCCCACCAACCAATGTAAAGATGCTTCAGGCAATGTTGGGCCACACAGGATATTATCGCAAATTTATCAGAGGCTACGCTGCGATCACTGCCCCTATGGAGAAATTATTGAAGAAAGACGTGGTATTTGAGTGGAGTCTAGAGTGTCAGAGTAGCTTCGACACGCTGAAGGCCAAGATGTCTTCGGCACCGATACTTGTATTCCCAGATTGGAACAAGGATTTCCATGTTCATGTTGATGCATCTTATGTTGTACTAGGAGTAGTGCTCACACAGCCAAGCGAAGGCGGCTTGGATCACCCTATTGCTTTTGCGAGTCGGAAGATATCATTTGTAGAGAATAATTATACAACCATGGAGCGTGAAGGACTAGCGATGGTTTATGCGCTGCAGAAATTCAGACATTATCTTATAGGAGGTCACTTCAAGATGTTTACTGACTGTTCAACTTTGAAGTATCTGGTCAATAAGCCTGTGTTGGGGGGGGAGATATGAAGATGGCTACTCCTCTTTCAGGAAGTTGATTTTGAGATCATCGTGAAGTCGGGTCGCTTAAATGTTGTTCCTGGTCATTTGTCCAGAATTGAGACAGGTGAGGAACCTACTAACATTGAATATGGACTACTGGATGCACAGTTGTTTTGAGTTGACATGGCAGATGACCATTATGCACCAATCATCCAATTCGTAACAACGGGAGTCTCACTAGAATAACTTTCCACAAGTCAAAAGAAGTAGTTGGTGGTTAAAACTTCTTATTTTCAGTTGATTGTTGGACACTTGTATACGACGTGACTTGATGAAATTTTGTGGTGATGTTTCCTCCCACATGAACAAGAGAAGATTCTGGAAGAAGCGCATGCTAGCATCTCTAGGGGACACTATGGTGGATGGGATACTACACGGAAGGTGCTTCGCGCAGGGCTTTGGTGGCCCACCCTTCATAATGATGCAACAGGTTATGCACGGAGCTGTGATGTCTATCAATGCATTGGAAAACCATCATGGCAGGATGAGATGTCGCTCGTACCCCAGCTAACTCTACAACCTTTTGATAAGTGGGAAGTAGAATTTGTGGGTCCGATCAATCCACCTGGGAAAAGAATTGGTGCGTGCTACATAATTACTGTGACAGACTATTTGACGAGATGGGAAGAGGCTGCACTAGTTGTGGACTATACTACTGCATCGACAACCAGATTTCTATTAGAGAATATTGTGAGGTGGTTTGGGTGCCCAAGAATATTGATGAGTGATTAGGGTACTCATTTTATCAACTGCACAGTAAGATTGCTAATAGAAGAATTACAGTTTTAGCACAAGAAAAGTACACCATACTATCCACAGGAAAATGGAATGGTGGAGGCATTCAACAAAATATTGGAGCACACACTTACCAAGGTATGTAATACTAACCGAGATGATTGGGACCTGAAAATTCCTACAGTACTGTGGGCCTATCACACCACATGCAAAAGGTTGACGGGGAAAACACCATTCAAATTGGTATATGGGCAAGAGGCAGTCATGCCTATGGAATACATTGTTCCCAGTCTGCGCATTGTTGCTATGACCAAAATGGATGATGATGCTGCGCTAGAGGAGTGCATAGTGTAATGGATACAACTAACGAATACCGTTTCATTGTGGGTTTCCACCAGCACGTTGAGAAAGACCGACAGAAGGCATGGCATGATTGCCACATAAAGAAAAAACACTTTCAGCAAGGGGATTTGGTGATGTTATACGACAACAAGTTCTCGAAGCATCCAGGTAAGATACAAATGCACTGGCTTGGTCCATACCTTGTCAATTCTATTACCTCTGTTGGTGCAGTTCAATTAAATCAGTTAGATGGCGTGGTACTGTCAAAGCAGTCACCTGAAGCCTTATTGGTCAGGGGAAGGAACGCGCACTACCTGAAGCACTGTAATATAAAAAAAATTAGAGATAGAGGAGAGAAGGGTGCGCCAAGAGGGAGTGAATACACAAGCATAGGAGTTAGTTGCATAGATTTGTTGGCCCAATTGCAGTAGCCAAAGGGTTGCAAAATAGTCCAATAAGTAATAAATGAAAGCAGTTAGCTGGCAGTGCTCGTTGAAATGATGTGCCTTTAATGCAGGATTCAGTCATGATGGAGGTGGATGATTTTGTACTGAGTGGCCACGTGCTATAAGAAGGTCCTTAATGCAGGCCGAAAATGCATAAAGAAGCATCTGTCACAACCATTGCACGATTGTGATAGAGGCAAAATAAACACTAGTTAAAGCATAGTTAATATGAGTAACCTGACAGCACTACACACTGCTTGAGCTGCTACGCAAAGGACATAAATGATAGATGCAGAGAGGCTATCGTTGCACCAAGAGATAGGAGCTACTCCCGAGAATGGAAAATGGTGCACGATAGGAGTCCACCGCACATGAGTAAATGGTTCGCATTGTATGGCAGAAACTGTGACGATGATCGCACATCACTTCAATACTCAATAATAGCTGTCAAAGCAGGTGACTGAAGACACCTCATGATGTAACATCTAATGATAACAGATACAAGAATTGAGGTGGCCGAATCAGCGACGTATTTGGCACATAAATAAATGATTTATTCATAATGATGCAACCAAGAGATTCATAATAGCATCAAAAATTAAGATGGTTTTATAAGAAGAGGGTCGACAGCTGAGCGAACACCATTAGGCGGAGCTACACTGTGTAAAGTTGTAGTAGGTCTGGACTGGGTAGTTGAACGAAGCTCCACTGCGTAAGGAAGCAGCCACCTAGGGGGGAATTCAAGCTACACTTGATATGGGGTAGACTATGAGTGAGAATTTTGTCTCAACAAAAGTTGAAGAAGAAGTTGAAAGTATGCGGACTAGCTTGTCCAAGATGGACGTGTCTGGCAAGGTCATCCTTGGCTATATTTCTCCCAGTTGGGTTGAGGTGCAGACCGAGGAACCCACAAGGAATCCATATGGGGCCAGAGTTCTTTCCCCACTTGACTAAGTCTGTAGGAATAGGGAACCGATTCAATCTCAGGCAGTTCGGGTTGAGCCTGAATGCAAGGAAGGACAAAGAGTTGGAAGCGGAACTAGCTCTAGAATTTGCAACTGTAGACAATTACCGGGTAGTCATACACTTCCCAGAGAGTGAAAACGAATCCGAAGACGTTCAAAAACCAGTTTCTATGGATGCAGGAGCATGATGGCAGCAGGAAACAATGTCGCAGAAGTATGCTAAGGGCTTCCATAGTTGACCCTAGAGGAGGCAGTTGTAGCTAACTGCACAATTCTGCAAGTTCAGAAGAGTAGTACACTAATTTTCTTCCTTCAGGTTGCTGCATACACCATGTCCATCTGACGTGGCTTGAGGACGAGCCACAAGACTGTGTTGGGGGCCTGTTGGTAAGGGATTGGAGATAAGTGAGTTGCGCAACATCTAGGATGTTGTGCATACTCACGTGGCACCATGCAAGGAAAAGATAGCGCGATAGGTGGAAAATAGTCCACTTTTTGATATTTTCATGTCACGCTTTATACTTATTGACCATTTCTTTGGAATATTGATCCTTAGTGGTTAAGTTAGTTAGAAGTTTATTAGAAGTTATTTAGAAGTGGACCTTGAATGTAGAGGTGCAAGCCTATAAATAGAAGAACTATGCATGTAAGAAAAATAAGTTTCTGAGTGAAGAGATACAAGATGAATGAATTCTAGATGTAACACTGGATCGATGTCTATTTGATCTATGATTTGTTATATGGATTTAATATAATGTGATATGGCTTAATCTGAGATTTTGTTGCCTCTTTTCTTTTCCTATTTTACTTTGCTGCGATTCTGATGTTGAATGATGAATAGATCTGCATATGAATAATGCGATGTTTTCTACTTATGGATGCTGTCATATTTTAGATATGTTTTTCCACTGGTATATCTGTAGTAATGATGAATGACCAGATACAACATGATGAATGGTTCAGTAAGTAAAGTAGATATGGAAATTAAGCTGATGAACAGTCGATGCCCCAACCCTCCTCTATACTATGGAAACTTGGTTCCAACAGCTCTCCCTTGAACATCTCGGGTGAGAACTCATCCACTCCACGAGTATTGTTGGACAGGGTCAAATTTGTTTGGGTTGATGCTCAGGGAGATCGTGGCATGTTGAGGGTCGACAGATTGGAACCCCTATCGACTGGGTTTTGTTGGTCAGGATTGCACCAACAGTGCTGAGAGAAGATAATACTGATACTAAAGAGACCACACCTATTCATGTAAATTGAAATAATGTATATACAAGAATGAAATCTTGTATTGGTGCATATCTCTATCATCTACTTGGTTTATTTCATTTCCAGCTTAGAAATTTCTAGTGTTCCGGGAAACGTACAAATAGACTTAAGGAAATGGTTGATGAATCGTTTAATCATTTGACATCTCTAGGCCTTGTGTAATATGCTTCTATGTCATCAGAAACTTCTCTTAAGGGGGGAGCTTCTAGAATAAACCATCCCAAAATGGAACCACTCCAGAAACCTATTGCTGGCATCCGTTTCCCATTTCTTGATGAGAACTTGAAAGAAATGCAACATAGATATCATAATCCTAAATTTGGCCTTTTTGGGTTTGCCAATTTTCTTTTATGGTAACATAAATATGTAGTATGAATGATCTCCCTATGTTGGTTAGTTTAAGGTTCTTAACTAGATTTATGCCATTCTTTTATGTGGGTCCAGGCATACTCCTAACTACCACTCCGTTTCTATTCATTACATTGCTTACAATTGCTTTGGTAAACAGATTTCTTCAACCAGGGATTGCCGAAGGAGGTATCTGAGTTGTGGGCCTGATGGTATTATTTTGTGCCTTCAATATGGGATTTGGTGCAGTGCCAAACATTTTTTGTTTAGAAATATTTCCAACAAGAGTTAGAGGAATTTGCTTGGATCTGTGTGTTATAATAATGTGGACTGCAAACATGCTTATCATATTCATGTTTCCTACCATGAACAAGGGCTTGGGAACACTAGGTGTTTTTGTATTTTTCTGTATCATGAGTGTAGTTTCCTAGATATTTATCTTCCTTAAGGTTCCAGAGACCAATTTCATTTGGAAGTTATCACGGAGTTATTTGTTGTATCTACATCTCTAGCTGGAAAGGAAGAAACATAGATTAACTAGAAGCTTAGCACTAAATGATCGACATAGCTCTGCATATTGTGAAATATGATGGTTATGGTTTTGGATAATTCAATTGAAGCATTGGAAAGCACAAACAAAAAGTTGAGCAGGAATATTATTGGGAACTTCTCTATTTCCTCTTTTTCAGATTGCAGCCTAGGCCCTATCTAACTTTGCAATGCTTGATTCAGAAGCATCTTTTGCGATTGATGTAATTAGTCAAATTTATTGTATCTTATGGTTTTAAGATGAGATAAATTGGCTTCATTTTTCTTATGAAGGCAAGGGGAAGACTAGTATACGATTAGTTACTAGTAGCATACATTACCTTTGAATACTTTAAATCTTCTATTGCCAATCGCTATATAGCATTTAGATTTGAATTTCCCACTCTTGTAACATGATCAAAGCATTGTAGTCATCATTATATTGACAAAAATTTGTTTGAATATGCAACCTAGATTGCCAAAATGTATTCTATTGCTTGAATTAAGAGAAGCAAGTTTGTCTGATTATGGAAATATTATTTTCAATAGAAAATAGTGTCTATTACAAGTTTCTTACAAGCTTGTCCAGAGATGAGAAATATATTAATAACTTTAATATACAAGGAATAGAGGATTGATCAGCTTGCAGTAGCTCAAGCTTGGAATTTGATGATCAAACCTATCCTCCAACTAGATTTTATTGGCATTGTGTCAAATGCATCTTACACATACCAAAAATAGTATCAAAGACATACAAATCAATGAAATACTTCTAAGATACAAAATTCCCACTCAATCTTTTTGTAGGCCTTGGCAAAATCAATTTTGTAAATCTGCCATTTGACTAGTTTGTCAGTTTCTGTCACCCTTTCATGTTTAGTATGAGATTACTTTTTACTAAATCATGTTAAATCATATAGCACAATATTAGAAATAATATTGCAGTTTGTTATTCCAAACTACTCTCTGATATTCTAATCTAAACAACTTACTAAAAAATCTATTCAAAATGGGACAACTTATTAAAAAATCCATTCAATTTGGGACAACTGAAATTATAGTAAAGAATTTTAAGATTCAAATTTTATAGCATTCTTAGAAGACTAGCATTGTTTTCTTAACAGCCATGGATGGCAAGCAAATTTGCATTATTCTTTATTAGTAGCCATGGAAGTTATTATTATTATTTTTTTCTTACCTGCAATTTAGAAATATTGTTTTCCTAAAGAAGTCATGTTTGATAGTTTTGAACATGAAAGATATCAACAATCCAGCGTAAAATAGTCCATCGCATAAGGATATCAACAATTTCAACCATTTCTTTACAATGAGAAGGAATAACTTGTAAAATGCATGAATTTGGAACAATGGCATCTTAGGATATGCCATCTCACCAAGCAAATTAACTTTGAAAAAATAGAGTACACCACTTCACTAACTATAAATTAGTTTCATAAGGCATCGTTTCAGTGCTACCTTTTGCAACATTTCCAAACTATCTACTTGTTTTTTGAAGTCCAGACATAAGAGACTTCTATGCAAATCTTCTCTAAAATACATCATAATATCGTTATGCAATGCAAAACACCATCGAATGCCACAAAAAAAAAAAAAGAGACCATATTAGCTACTAGACCAACATTTAATCATTACAAACCTCAATTTCTTGAATTTGCTCCAGACGTGACTCTTCAAATTTGTGTTTACGTGGAACTAGTCTTTCTTGGTAGTCCTATAGGTATTACACATTTGCATGGAACATTAATTTGGTCATTTCCTTGACATATTTACAAAATAAGAGGACTAAAACATCATATTTTATGAAAGCTAACCTTGTTTGAATCCTTTAGATTAAACAAATCCTGTCCTTGAACTGCAAGATCCTGAGCAGCTACAACAACTGCCTGTTTTGTAACTCTCATTTGATTACCTCTATGTATGTAATTGTATCACCCTTCTTACATAAACCTATTTTTGTTGTTGTTTTAAAATCAAAATCTGGAATCACTTCAGTAGATTCAGAATGAATTTCCTTTGTTGATCCTTCTACAAGAAGTGGGATCAATCCTTTGTAATAACAACTATGCCTGGGAGGAGTTTCATCACTACATGTCTAATCAAATGAATCTGTTGTCAGGACGGGAACCATGGTAGAGAGAATTGGCACTGCTGGTCTATGCCACCATGAGTTAGAACCACAATGAGTGTTTCCCATGTGTTGCCTTTGCTTTGTTTGCAGTTTGAACTGTTGAAGATGCAAGACTCTCTAGGGGGCTCATAGGTAAAGGATTAGATCTTATTAATTCTTAAAAAATAGCTCCATAGTCCAGGGAAGATTCCACTTCTATACATATGTGAGACATAATTGTCACTGTTAACTCAGAATATGCCCCTACTGCACTTTCACCACTAAGCATAACACAATCAATCCCATCAAGAACAACATTAAGCCAACCTTAAGTGAATTAGTCTCTGAAAACAAATACCATTAATCAAGAAGAAATTCATTACCACCGAAGTCATCATTGAGGATCTTGAGTAATGGAGCAACACAATTTGTTGAGAAAGAGGCATTACTGCAAAAGGAAGTTACAATTATAGATTTATTAGAAATGATGCAACACAATTTGTTGAGCTAGAGGCATTATTGCAAAAATGAATTTAAATTTATACTAATGTTGTAAAATTCAGTGTTGCTCATAAATAATCTTCCATATCAATGAGATCATTAATTTTATTACCTAATGACGTTGGTGTGGACCTTGTGAGAGTAATTTTGAGCATTGAATCCCATGACATATGTGGGGATATCTTCACTCTAGAAAGAAGCTGTAATAATGACCTTCTTTTCCCCGGCTTGAATATGCCTCTGAGTGTCGTGTCTGTTCACAAACACTCTAGTCACCTACATCATTGCAGAAAGTGTATGTAATTATGTATAACTATAGTTACTATGCCTTCCACATATGTATAGAAAACCCTACCTCGATGACAAGGTTGATACCCAAGTGAGAGTCGAGACCATGGAAATTCAGAGGGGTATTTGTTGGAAAAAACCATTGTTACCATCCACCCTCATCTATAGCTTCAACATGGGTAGGGATAGGATACTTAATCATGGATTCTAAAATTTCAATAGCAGTAACAAGAGGATTTCCAAGGAAATTTCACTTGTATATCATCATTTTCTGAGCTAGGAATATTTTTTCAACTGGAATCTCCATACCAAGATCTCTACGAGCAACCATAAATGCATTAGAATCCCACAATATTTCATCAACGTTGACCACACCTTCATGATTCTCAACCTACAAGGAAAAGCATTAAGAAATAAATGGTTGCAATTATTTAGAAACAGGGTACACTCTCCATAAATACACTACTGCAATCAAGAAAACATCTTTCCCTGCTACTTTAGTGCTCCATAAGCTGGTAAAATATATTCCAAGAAGGATTTTAGCCATCAATTGTGAACAACCAAGTAGTTCAAGTAGAAAACATGTCTTTCAAGGAAACTCATAGTTAATTATATCATTCAAATAATGCACAGGTATGTCCAAAAACTCGTAAAACATTCATGAAAGGAAATTCATAAATTTGATGCCTTAAAACACATTGCTGAAATGACCATAGAAGGTATACAAACAACACTATTTAGATGGCAAAACATTGGGATACTGGAGAACCTCAGATGACAATGACTTAAATAACTTCAGTTCAAAGTGGTTGCTAAAGCCTAACATTATTGCCAACGGATCTACAAAAGTAAAAGGAAGAACAAAAGATTAGGAAAATGGATTTTTTTAATGCTAAAGGCTAATGTACCAAATTTGGAAAAGAAATCACATCTCTTTCTATTATAGTAAAATATTATTACATAAAAGTAAATCAAAATATCCCAGGATTTCGATGCATAAACGAAACATCTAGTTATCACAACTACTTTACTCTTAACTTTACTGGGATATGGGAAAAAAAATCTTGCCATTAGTGTGGACCTCTCAAGCCATGGAAAACAAAGGTGGCTACTGAGCGTAGAGTTATGCTTGAGCCCTTAAGTTTACAAGCTCAAAATAAAAATCAAATAAACTATAAGAATATTATTTTTCAAGCACCCCTCACAGTTCTACTAACATCTAAAGGGAAGCTATTCCACTTTGAGAAAGGAAAAAGTGGTTCAACCTACTTGAAAAGGGGATCACCTTCCTCCCAATGAATCCCCTGTCTTGGAAGATGAGGTTACAACAACATTAAATGGTGAGCTACCGAGTGGATATTGAATGCCCAAACTTATAAATACCTGAAAATAATAAGACCTTTTTGGCTGTTGAATATGAAAATATCCATATTCCTTTCTTCATATATTAAAATCGATGATGTTTTGTGTTCTAAACAAATACTAATGAATCCTAATGCTTTAGAGATATAAAAAAAAATGCAAAATGTTTCTAATTCAATTGATGAAAGTAAATTGCTCACATGAGAGACAATCATGTTATCATAAAATAGATTGAAGGAACATCATTAGAGAACAAGCTTATAGCCTAAGATGTTAGAATGCAGATGGTTTCATAAAAGAAAATTGGTACACAACCATAAAAGACAATACCAATCCTACTTCTGAATTTGGAAAGTACTTCATCTGGAGCAATGTAGCCATACGAGCCAGAAACAACAGACATGCCCTCTGAACCAGTTCGAATAAGCTTTGCAACTCTTAAATATGCAACCCCTACAGTCATGTCAAAATCAAGAAATATATTGCTAGGCTTAACATCCCTGTGTACAATGGGAGGACAACAATCACGATGAAGATAATATAATCCCTGAGCCACTCCTACTGCAATTTTGTATCTTATCATCCACTCAGTGAGCATGTTCTCTTATTTTTTCCCATGCAAAAGCTCAGCCAAACTTCCATTAGGCATGTATTCATAGGGAAGAAGATTTTCGTCATTGTTGGAACAACAACCCAACAATTTAACTATGTTCCTGTGCCTGACATTTCCTAGAAATTATACCTTTGCTAATACCCATTTCTTTGGTTTCACACTCTCTTTCTCGACTCCCCATATCTTCTTCACAGCTATGACTTAACTTCCTAGCATTTCATCCTTGTAAACTGTACCAGTTGCTCCAATTCCAATCATGTTACTCGGCTTCAAGGTCTCTAAAACATCTCCTATTGTGAAGCTGAGACACTAGAATGAGGTCATCTTCCATGGGATTTGAGGATTCTCTTTTGTCATGCATCCCTTGCCAGCTACTTGAAAAATATAGTACTTGCGGAAACATCTTATGCCAATGAGGAGAGTGGCTATAACTAGAACAATCAACACTACTAGCATCCAAGTCAGACGAGTTTTTTTAGTGGCATGAGAGTAATTTGAGGAAGGGTTAAGGCCATTTGAATTCATGCAAGGAGATTCTATCAGGACTCTATCATAGAGGCCTTGGTTTCCCACAAAAGAGCTAGCAGTAATGTTTCTGAAAATCCCATTTGAAGGAATAGGGCCAACAAGACGATTGAAAGAGTCATTAAAGGACTCTAACATAATGCAATATTGAAAATCTAGGGGAATCATGCCAGTGAGAGAATTATGAGACAGATCAATGTTGGCTATGCTGGAGAGACTTGCTAGCTTAGTAGGGATCACCTTAGTTAAGTCATTTTGGCTCAAGGAAATTGTCAAGAGATTTTGGCAATTAATAATGTCTTTGGGAATACTACCTGAAAAGCTATTTCCCTAAAGTTCAAGGTTGTATACATAATTACAATGTTCAAAGGATGGAAGCATGCTTCATAAATTTGATAAAGCTGCTGAAAATATTTGCAGGCTCGGAGAAGACCATATATTTGGAGGAAGGATCCATTGGAGAGAATTATGAGAAACATTAAGCAATTGCAAACTAGGTGAATTTAAGAGATTAGAAGGAATAGGCCCACAAAATTTGTTACAATAGAACTCCCTATAATTTAAGTTTTGAAGCTTTCCAAGGCCTAAAGGAATGTGACCACTAAGATTATTATGGGCCATCCAGACTCTATACAAAGGGGCACAATTTGTAAGTTTGTGAGGGATTTCTCCAGTTAATTGGTTAGAGAAGAGGATACACCTTTCTAATTTGTTGCCTTCACACAGGTCAGTGGGGATGGGTCTTGTTAATTGATTAGTAGATGCATCAAATTCTACTAGCCTAGAATTTTTACCCAACTGTTCAGGAATGCTTCTTGACAGGGAATTGTTCCAGATATACAAAATTTGCAGACTAGGCATATCAACAATTCCCTTAAGGATGCCTCCCTTGAGTTTATTGCAATTTAGATTCAGTAATGTGAGCTTTTTGAGCATCGAAATCTCTTTAAGAATCTGTCCAGTGATCATGTTAAGAGATAAATCCAATCACTCCATGTTTGCAATATTTCTCAACTTCCATGGGATGAATCTAGTAAGCTTGTTATTGTACAATATCATCATCTCTAGCCTCTTCAACTTGCCCAATTCCACATGCAAAGGCCCGGTTAAATTAGCATTTGCAATATGCATAAACTCCATCTTTGACATGTTACCTAATTTCCATGGAATCCCACGCTTGTAAATATTGGACCCAAGCACCAAATGCCTGAGCTACTGCAACTTCCCAACTTCTGGAGGGATTGGACCACTAATCACATTGCCTCCCAGACTCAGGTACTCCAGTCTAGACAATTCACCATACTGGCTGGGAATACTTACATTGAAGTAACTCCCAACAAAGTTCAGCATCTGCAGATTAGCGAGCTCGACAAACTCCCATGGAAGGGTCCCAATAAAATCATTGTTGTAAGCAGTGAAGTTCACAAGGTTGTTCAACCTTGAAACTCCCCTAGGGAAGGATCCATTGAAGTAATTATAGCTAATTTCAAGGCTTGTCAGACTGTAAAGCTTGAAAATGGCTTCTAGAAATGGCCCATGAAACTGGTTGTCTCTAATATTGAAGCTCAAAATGTGGGTAAGCAACTGGACTTCTTATGATACTGATAATGTGCCAGTGAGGTTTTTGCTTGTCAAATCCAGTGCCACCATGCTAGACTCATTGTTACATGTAATTCTAGTCCATGAACAAGGAGACACATACATACCATTGAATCTCTATTTCCAGTCTAAGATTTTTCCCAAGCTGTCCACAAGGCTTGATTTGAGTGCCAATAGGGAACTGACCTCCTCAGGCACTTCATTGGTAAATACAAACCTTGAAAAACAAATACAACTAATAAAAAATAGAATTTGATGATTCCAACACACCTTATTTTTGGCCTTTAGACCCATCATGCCAATCCCAGGATTGTCCATATTCTTTTAGCTATTCTATCTTAGACACTATGACATTTACACACTGTATATACCACCTTCCGTGTTACAAACAACAGGATCAACAGTTTCACTGTCTCTGTCCAATACCCACTTCATCAAACTTCTCCACCTCCTTTTCCAACTATTCTATGGATCAGTGCTACACCACCAACATCTTTCTTTACTTCCATAGTCTTTACACATACTCACTAAATATACCCAAATGGCATATCATAACATTGGTTAGTTTTCACAAAAACAACTTCATCAAAAGGTTTCCATGCATTGCCCACCTTCAACAACAAAAACTTATAGTTCTCCACCATCACCATAAACCACTCTCCTCAAATACTGACTGTATATATACTTTATTCCACACTATATTATGCTTGAAAACCACCATATACTCACAGTATATACCCCATTCGAAACCTGCAATGCACCACTCAAACTGTATTAAAAATGAGTGTTCTTTACACAATTCTCTAATTTTAGACAACTATATACTGACTATGAATACCATAATTGACCCTTCAATACTCCATTAATTAGATAACATGTACTCCACTGATTCAAGCCGCAATACAACCAATAAAACATTGGGATTCTCCCATATACGACACGAATTTTCCTAAAAAGCAACGAGGTATTTTTTGAAGGAGTTTGATTACAACAACCACGTGAAATGTGTCGTCACCCTATAGAATTAAATTAATAAGTTGTCTACATAGATCATATGGACAAGAGCTCTTATCATATGGGCATGCTCTGGACTCCACGTAAATGCCATAAAAAGTGTCCTTGCTTTATAGCTCAGTGGGGGTTTTACTTTAGGCAAAAAAAATGCTAAAGTTGCTAAATAGATTTTGGGACCTATGATATACATTTAGCATCCCATAGACTAATAAGCTTTTAGCTGAATGGAGACACCCCTTTTGAAAGATTAGCAACAATGAGAAGACCTCATCCTTGCCTAAGTATGTTGGTATTATGGCTAGAAATATATCAGCTGACTATCAGATTTATTGCATTTTGTACTGGGGAAGTGCTCAAGGTTGTTTTCATTTCTAGACTTGGGAAATATGTTCGAACATAAATAGTATCATCATTGTGAGGGCATTTGCCCAAAATTAGCATGCACCCCTTTTGTGACTATTTCCTGTTTTATACAGAATGAAAATCATCCTAGAGGATGTAGGATGTCACCAGGGTGCTGCCTTTTGGAGATGCCGAAATTCTCATGCTTCCTTTTGAAAACCATTCTCATGGTGTTTGACCTATATGGACATATTCCCCCCACCTGGGCTGTAGAAATGAACCGCTCGACTCAAATAGAAGAAATGGTGCATGGATCGCAAGGATGATGCATTCATGCATGCACAACCTTTTCTAGTTGGGGCACACTAAGCCTAGAGGTTTTATCTCTGCAAGGAGGACATAATTCTATACATTGTTTTTAGGGAAAAGTCAGATAAAATAAGCCTCTCCAAATAAGCATTTCATAAATCAACAGATAAAATAATTTCAAATTTTGAAAGTCAGAAACAATATTAAATTTGTTATGAAGTTAATAATGTTGCTATGACTGCATGCTATGCTATGGTGCTTCCTCAATATCTATATGAAAATAACTGCAGTACTCTCCCATCATGTTATGAAAACTTGTGAGGTGCTCTCCTATTCCCATGTGCAAGTTCTACTTTACATATTCAAGTTCTTGTCTATCTACAATATGTGCTTATGGTATTGTGTATTTTTGTCTTTGCTAAAGGCAGTTGGCCTGCACATCCTACAGTGTACACTCCCTCTAAGGAGGTAGACAGTAACTCCTGGAGCAATCAATCATGAATCATTACAACTTGATTACAACCACCCTCCCCTCCCTATAGTAGCCACGGGAAGATAGGTATTAGATTGGTAGGGAGACCATAGAATCTTATTGCAAGTCAGCTAATTTACTGCCCAGCTAGGAGTGAAGCAATAAAACAATGTGTCCCACTTCTGGTAGGCATATACTCAATAAGTTATAATTGACAGTAGGAAACTAATGCTATACTATAGTGACATAATTTGTGTTCAGAATCAAGACGCCATAGTTGGATTTCCACCTAACCCAGGCTGTATAATATCCTTTCCGACATATCTACACAATCCACCCGGTACTTGCAAGTTTTTGGCATAGTTCTTTACCTTCTTCAATGTTTTGTGAAGTTTAATAGTAAAAGTGCTTATTGGAACAGTTCTCCAAGATAATTTGTGAAACACCAAGAACTTGAAGAACAACCTCCCTAGCAAAGGCAAAGAATATTATGGATAGTTCAATATTAAATAAAATAAACAAGTAAAATCCTAAATATCTCCCTTCTTTAGCACACCATAAGTCCAATGAATTCATTAGCAGGCATTGTCAAAAATAGATGGCAGGAAGAACTCTAGTGGGAAGCGATGTCATTAACTATATGTTCAAAATTTCAAATGCATCTCTGCTCAGAAGTAGACTATGAAATAAATCTTTGCATATTTGACTTCTGGGAAACCTATGCAAGGTGTGAAACTCAACAAAGTAAATTTTAGGCCTCAATAGATTGTAAAGAGATTAAAGAGCTAATGAATGAATACTTTCTCCATAATTCATGTCATGAGAAAAAGTCTGTACTGAACTGTGTATTCTGTAAAAATAGATTTCTATCAGGCACTGCTGCAACAAGTTAGACCTTTCAAAGATTACAAAAAATAATCTTATTTGATCTGTATGACTTAGTCCTATGATCCAGTTGATTTGATAGTGATATATGGAAGGATGTATAACACAAATTTGTTTGACATCTTTGGCACTGGCATCAACACCAGCACCACAACAGAATAGTGTAGAGTTTATAAGGATCACACTAGCAGCGTTAGATCAGCTGAAGATCATGCAAAATCAAACTGTCACAATGGATGGGATTTATATGACCCTTTCTTCCTCCTCCCCTTTTCTATATGTCATTGTATTATGTAGAATAGAAATAGATAGAAGATAATACACTTTGTCATCCCTTAGGTTATTTGCATTGATCATAATATTGTATCTATTATTATTTTATAGCTACATATTTAGATTCAGGAGTTCAGATTGGCTACCGAAACAACTGTGCCATAAGCCTGAATATCATCTTTATGTTTCCAGAAGCCTGAATGGAGTTTGATCAGGTTTATTCATTGTCCTTAGAGGCTTAATCCCAACCATGAATGATGTGTAAACAATATCAAGCTACCCAATACCATGTGTGGCCGCAGATAGTAATAAAAATAGGAGAGACCAATTTGTAAACGAGGGAGAGGAAGTACCCATCTAAGTATGCAGATCATGAAGTTGGATCAAACCAACAAAAAGCTAAATGTTAGATCTACATAACCAGTAATCTAGAAATTCAGGACAAGATCAAGAATTTATTATTTGCACTGTCAAAAAAATATGGGAAAGAATGGAATATATCGCACTATACAAGGTCTGAATTCTAGGTCTACATAGTACAAATTGCTATTGCAAGAGGATATAACACTGCCTCTGTGTAGGGTGACTCCAAACTAGTCTTTCCTTCGGGCTAGCGTACTATAGGAAAAATAATATTGTCCCTGAGTAAGAAACCTAAATGCATTATTTATCATTTCAATCAACTTCACATAATGCACATCCCAAGGAGGTTAAACTCAAGAGAGACGAATCTAACTAAGAAGTCTATCGAATAAGAGAAGGTTTATTTCTGTGCTAAGCAAATATAAAAAAGGAGGCATGCTCTTCCTCCCAATCATGACATCTACAAGCCTCAGAAGGAAGACACTGGAAAACATGCCATTGCACCTGGAACTTCAGTCCATTTGAAGAAATAACACCGTTGCAATACCAAAGATATAAAGGACAATATGCAGGGAAAAATATTTAGATGGAACCTAGGTACATCTACCTTGGATTCCATCCATTTATGCAATCCAAGTGTCAGCATGCTTGAGCCCCCTTCAAAGGAAAATCATCAATGTGCAAGGAGGGGAAAATATCAATAAAAAAGCTATATCAACCTCTAAGCCCACCCCACATATCATGTATAAGTGTCAGCATGATTGAGCCTCTTTCAAAATCAAATCATCAATGTCGAAGGGGAGGAAAATGTCACTACAAAGCTACACAAACATCTAGTTCTACCCCATTTATCATGTATAAAAAAACTATTTTTGCTCATAGTTTGATTGTCTTTTTCATACTTGGAAGTCTTGACCAGACAAATGATGTGGTCTTTCCTTGTTTTGATAGTTCTCTTGTGGCCTAGGGGTAATGAATTCAAAAGAAGGCCCATATCTCCATGTCAATGTTCTAGTTGATCCACAATGGAGAACAAAGTAGGTAAATGAAGACAAGATTCCATTCCATCAATAGTAGTAGAAGGATATCACTATTCACCATATCCTTTGAATGAAGATAATCTCCATCTCAGAGCTATCAAGCTCTTTAATGTATATTTTTATTTCATTATGAAATAGAAAATATAAGATTTTTTCTTTGGAAAAAGAAGAAGAAGATAATTTCCATCTGTCTATAGATATGCATAAATTCACTTATAAGGATCATAACTCTATTACAATCATGTCTATTATAAAGGGAAAGTTCCAAGTTTCCAACAAATTGAGGATCCTCGTTACATTGATTTTTAATTAGGTTTGGCATTTAAATGAATGGTATGTTACACCCTGGAAAATAGTTCTCTCTCCGATTTAAATGAATAGAAAATTGACAAAATAAGAATGAATATGAAGGAATACCATATAAAAAGTAGTCTTTCAAATAACACTTTGACCATGTCCAACCCTCACTTCACTAAAAGCAAGTTATGGGAATTCTACCACCCCTCATGAAACCAGATCTAATGTCAAATTCCACTAATGCCTGCAAAGTGGCAGAAGAATTTGATGCTTTTGTCAAATATTGGATCTGCACCAATTTTCCAAAATATTCAAATTAATATCTATTAAGCTACAACACCATTCCTCAGTATGTTTTTACTTCCACATATTCTAAGAAAATCGCATACATTTATTTTTCTTTTCTTCTATTTCCATCCAGTTTGTTTCCCTTGATGCATAACAGTAAAACATCACAAATATATCAATTGACCCCTAGTTGTCCTATTATAATTTAAATGTGACAACAAAAATGCTGTCATTTTAATATACAGTGAACATAACACAATCTTCTAGAAAGACAAATAAATAAGATTCTTCCCACCTCTTGGCTATGTAACTTGAATTCAAAAATACATTCCAAAACTATGCAAGACTGTCGACTAATTATTATGAAATATTATTAGAGAAATTACGCATGCAGAATGATTAGTCCTTCATAGATTCAGGTAACAAAAAAACTGCAAGATCCTTCATTTTTTATCATTTCAAAAGTTCCAACATTTGGGAAAAAGGGTCTGTCAAGTCAAAACATTAGCCTTTTGTACATGCTACATAGTACATTCTACCTCGATACCATTGCCCGTTTCACATCCTGAATTATGAATTCTCACACCTGCAAAGGTAGCCAATTGTTACTCCTCAGTGAGTCCTCACATAAGTTAATATTGAATGTTCGTTGTTACCCTGGCCAATTATCACTTATAGTAGAAAAAATCAAAGAAATCCAAAACAGCAGGAAACAACACATGAACCGAGTTTTTAATCTTTTCTTGAAAATTTTAAATATATATGAACCATAATGGGCAATGCAGTTATTATTTACCGCCCAACTCTAGGGTGTGATGAAGTGTTAAACCAAGTGCACTTTCTTTACAGAGACCTGGGTTCAAATCACTTGGATAACATGCTGTTGTGCCAATGCGGCCATTTTGTTGTGTTATCCACTTATCTTGTTATATGCGAAAAAGTTGATAAGTCTAGGTTATTTGCCAAGGCAAGCAGGTCAGGTCAATTGCAATTCCTGGTGATTTTTGCAGGAGAGAGAGTTAATGAGTCTAGGTGATTTGTCCAAGGCAGGAATATGAGGCCAACTGTAATTCCTAGTGATTTGAGATGGACAAATACCTCTCGGATGCGACTCCTAAGCCAAAGGTTTTCACAACCCACATGGACTAGCACAAAAGAGTCTTTCACTGACAAAAACAAATTTTCGCATTGTACATCCAAACTTAATCATCTGACTCAGATCAGATCTTCCCCCTTCAAGTGATGACCCTCTTCAACTTTCAATTGAGAGATTTATCTGATGATTATTGCTACATATTCTCTTTACTGCGCTGGGGATGTTCTTTTATTTCCAATCAGGAACAATCAGTTCAAATTTACTAGTCGATTTAGTTCTCTTGATTTCTTTACTGAACAATTTCCCTTCTCATTCCATGGACATAAATGTTATTTATTAGACCAATCTCCAACTATGCCTATGAACCCATCTCATACTGACCGAATCATAGAAACCTATGTTACCGAAATGGGGATGACCCGATAAATGGTCCTAGAGGGTTTGCGGAGACAAGAAATGTGAACGCACTCACTTCCTAGCATATATTATGGATATAAAATTGAGTAGCAATGTACTAACCCAATCTCAAAATAGGAATGAGAACATAATGGTATAGTCTAACAACTAGCAGATGTTAATTAGGTGGTCACCGTATCAATTCCCATAAAGCCATCAAGGCCATGCAATTAGAGATCATTCAACACTACCCAACACTTAAATTAGCCAACACTGCATGTTTTCAAATTTTTTTTCCCATTAATCAATCTATATTGACATATGCTTTCAGTATTTTCCATTGACAAATTTAAAATAAAAAGGGATTCAATCATGCCTAGTAGAAGAAAAATTGAGTACTAATATACCTTGGAAACAAAGTCCTTTTCTGCAAATTTGAAGGCGATCCCTAGGTAGCCAAAGAGAACTGAAACCCGGGAACAAGCATGAAAGAAAGGGACCAACTAAATATTATCATTGCCCGAGTTGATAACCAAAGCCAATTCCTGAAACGCTTATGCAATCTGTCTCAGGGGTCTGTTCGTCTTGGTGTTTGCTGCCATGATTTTCTATTTAGACTTCCAAAATGTAAATTCCTTTTTTTGGCAATTTTATATCTACAGAACAATGCAACACGATTGAGATCCAAAAGGGAAGGAATGCATCTACAATTGATATAGTTAAGAACTCCATCTGACATATCCTTTAACGATGAGCTAATATCACAAGCACCTTGGTACTTTAGCAATATCTTAAAAATTTTCTTAGACTCTATCAGGAGAATCAGTAACATCTTTATCTATATGGCATGAATTGAGGCGGGAAATAAGCATTAAGTGGACATCATTTATGACCCTTAAATGATCTCAATCCTATTGCTTACATTTCAACAACAAGGTTATGAATCGCAGGGATGCATTTGAAGCATATTTCAAAGCCATGATAACGACATAGGGTTATGAGGGTGGAGGATAGATATTATAAAGGTATTGGTATAAAGGTAATGGGTGCTCAATGCACTTGGGAAGTAATGTTGTGGTATAAACACACTAGTATTCTTTGTCAGACACTTGTGGTGTTGTGACCTAGTTACATAGGCATAAATTTCAATAGTATGATATGCATTGCACAACATAGTGCAGTGACTCTTGTTGTAGACATAATGTATTGATGTAGTTGAGGAGCTCAACAATTTACATGGAAGTCCAATAGTTAAGAAAAATCATCTTCCTTGTTTGTCTCTTCCAATTTGTAAATTTTTGTATTTTGTTCATTATACACAATATTGAATAGACTAGAATACTTTGAAATGTTTGTGTCCCGATGATAAATGACATATCATGAGATTGTGAATACTTGAATAGTTGGTTACTTGGATATTTTTCTCAACTTCAAGTTGTCCATGCCTTGTAACACATTGACACAAACTTAATGGGAATTTTGAGTTGCTTAGTTTTCAATATAAACATGCTAATGTTTGTGTGAATGAATATATTATCTTTTTTATCAGTTCACTAAGTAATTTGAACAAGATAGTGAATAAGAAATATATTTATGGGTGTATGTCATTATCCCTACTTATTGGTTGGCTCAACAAGAACAAATATTTGTGTCTTAGGAAAGTGAAACAGGGAATTGTATAGGACCTTATTGGCCAACTTAATCGAAGACCCACCCTTCCAAAAGGATCCTTATGAGTTGTGTTGATAGATGAAGGATCAACCCTTGAAAGAGTTATCCAAGGGATTTATTGGGTGGTACCATAAACTTATATTATCTACACACACAACTTTCTCTCATGTTTGCAACATATCGAAGTTCTCTTCGGTGTTTCATATACCCTGATTTGGGGGTATGCTAGTACAGTTAAGAACTACATCTGACATATCCTTTAAAGACGAGATAATATTGCAAGTACCTCAGTACTTTAGCAGTAACTTAAAAATTTGTTTAGATTCTCTCGGGAGAATCAGTAACATCTTTATCTATATGGCATGAATTAAGGCGGACAATAAGCATTAAATGGACAACATTTATGACCTTTAAATGCTCTCAATACTATCACTTACATTTCAACAACAAGGTTATGAATCGCTGGAATGCATTTGAAGCATATTTCAAATTCATAATAATGGCAGAGGGTTATGAGGGTGGAGGATAGATATTATTAGAAATGGTTAGTTAGGGTGCACACATGATATTATTAGTTAGGGTTATCTAGGTCGAGGCCGATAGCTATTATTAGAAATGGTTAGTTAGGTTTCCAATTAGGTCGTTCCCAAATTAGCCTATAAAAACTATAATTATATGCCAAGGTGCCAAGGTTGTGTCCAAATTAGCCTATAAAAACTATAATAATATGCCAAGGTCATGCAAATTAGCCTTATAATTAACATTATATGCCAAGGTTTAGTGGGTTTAAAGGTTTAGTGTGTTTTTTATATGCCAAAGTCATGTCCAAATTAACATGTAGCTGGGTCGCATTAATTCAATTTTGTTAATATAGGGACATGCAAAATATATATTATGTATATGTTAGAATTTAGTAAAATGTACAAATTCATTGTCAAATTTGTAATTTTTTTCATTGCCAGAGTGACAACTAAAAATGACCAAATAAATGACCAATTGTTATGTGGTCATTTTTAGTCTAGATATCCCATGACCAAATTTGGTCATTTATCTTGGTTGTTTTTAGTTGGTTTTTACCCCGTGACCAAAAGTGGTCATTTATCTTGGTCTTTTATAGTTATCTCACTTAAATTTGTCAATTTTGGTCATTTATCCCTTGAAAAAAACTGTGGTGACCAAAAATTTTGGTCTCCTGGTCACTAATCTCTCATTTTCCACTAGTGTGGTTTATGTTATACTTGTTGTGAAAAGTAAAATTTGATTAAGTGCTCAATACTATTTTCTATTTGTTTTTTCAACAAGCTCTAGAATATAATATTTATGTAGCCTATGATGACACTCTCACAATTGCTGGAAGAAACAATGTTGAATGCTTGCATGGTCGAATATCCATTGTCTATCATGTGCCTATCTTGGGAGAAAATTTGTTGTTGATTTCTCAGAAGATTGTTGAGTTTTGGTCAGATTGTTTTACCATAAAAGATATGAGGATTTGGGGGCAACCTATTCCTTTAGGAATTTTAGATCCCAAATACTAACTTTACAAGTTCTATGATTCTATTAAATTGACTTGACCGATGACACTCATTGCTTATATCGATGACAATAGTTTCATTTAGCATGAACCACTTTGACATCTGAACTTTCAAAGTATGAAGGTAATGGTGAAAAAATAATATGGTTACTAGTCTCCCAAAGACTATTCCACTTGATGGAGTTTGTAGAGGATGTGTGCTTAGAAAGCATCATCAGACACCCTTTGATTTCGGGAAATCGTGGCACACACAAAACCAACTGGAAATTGTTCACAATGATCTATATTGGATGAACAAACCTTCATTAGAAGGTGTGAAGTATATTTTGACCTTTATTGATGATTTCTCTAGATTTTCTTGGGTATATTTCTTGAAGAATAGGAATCATGTCTTTGAAAGATTCAAGGAATTTAGGGCATTGGATGAAAATCAATGTGGCCGACCTATAAGATGTTTGATATCAAAAAATGGTGTATATTAATATGTGATTTGACAGTTTGAAGAATATCTCTTGCAAAATGGAATTTAATGGAATAGATATGTCCCTCACACCCCTCAAAAAATGTAGTCACAGATAGGAACAAGAAGACTTTGGTGCCTACTATAGATAAAGATCTCCTAACTAAATTTTGGGGCAAAGGTTGTTTACTGTTCAAACCATACCTTGAAACTTGCTTTGACTACAATTATCCCTAAAATAATTCTAATTGAGAAGTGGAAGGCAAGGAATCCCTCTATCACACAACTTAGAACCTTTGTCTGTCTTTCTTTGGAACATATCAATGATAACTATAGGAATAAAATGGATGCAAAGAGTCATTCTTGCATCATGATGGGATATTTTGATGAGTAAAAAACCCATTGATTATTTGAACCTATCAAACAATAGATCCTTTTTAGCAGAAATGTGATATTTGATGAGAATATTTTAGGTAATAAGTTTTTGAATTCCTCATTTGGTCTATTGTATAGTGATCCCTTTGATATTCTTGAAGAATTTGGATCGACTGTACACACCTTTGGAGTTTCAATCAGACATATAAATTCTACTCCCAAGTTGACTAATAATCGATCTACCTTGACTAAAGACATCAACAAACTTACTCAATAGAATGACAATCACTGACCTAAATCACTATCGACTTGTCTAACTCAGTGGGATGCTAAACCAATTGAAGCTGCTGGATTGGATGCTTGAGATGTTAGTAATGGTCAGTATACATGCAATAAAAAACAACATGACAGTGTTGCACTAATGGTACATTTCTTGAAACCTATGATCCTGACACATATGCTAATGCTTAGGGAGTTCCTAAATGGGAAAATGCTATGGTTGCTGAAATTGATTCCTTAAAGAATAATAGGAATTAGGAACTTGTGCCTCAAATGCAAGGAAAGAATATTGTAAAGTGCCAATGGATCTATAAGACCAAGTTCACTTTCAATGGTGTCGTTGAATGTCACAAGACTCGTTTGCTATCCAAGGGATTTTCTTAGTAAGAAGGAATTGACTGTATTGAAACCTTTTCCCTTGTTGCAAAAATGAACTATGTTGAATTAATTCTCTCTCTTCATGATCTTTTTGGATGGGAGCTTAATTAAATGGATGTTAACATTTACTTTCTTCATGCAAATTTGTCTAAAGAAATATATATGGAACAACCTCCCGGTTTTAAAATAGATTGCAAGCTTGTTTGTTGACTAAAAACGTCATTGTATGGTTGGAAGCAAGCACCTCGTGCTTGGTATGATAATATTGATCATTTCTTTATCAATAACGACCTCAAACATTATGAATCTAATAACAGTATTTATGTATTACGTGTTCATTGTGATACTTCGATTGTGGCATTATGTGTTAATGATTTACTCATAACAAAAACCAATGTCAATTTGATTTTGGGTTTGAAGAAACAACTTGCAGATACCTTTGAAATGAATGATCTTGATCTATTACATTTCTTTATGGGCATTCAAATTTTTCAAATGGATGATGTTATATTTCTTTCTCAACCAAAATATGCTTTGGACCATTTTAAATGATTCAAAATGTATGGTTGTAAGTCTTGCACTACACCTTCTTAGTTGGGTTTAAATTTGTTGAAAGGTTGTGACACTCCATGAGTTGACGCCACTCTTTATCAATGATTTCTTAGTAGCATAACTTACCTAACTCACAATATGGATATCTCCTTTGCTGTTAGTGTGGCGTCCCTGTTCATGTAGGATCCTTGAGAAATCCACTAGAAATTTGCAAAGATAATTGTTTGATGTATTAAAGGGACTTATAAATATGGTATTAAGTAATGTTGCAGTGCTTTTGACTAGGGAGGTGACACTGATGACCAAAATCCAATTTTGGTTATGTTTTTTTATTAAGTTCTAGATCCTTGGTCTGGTCGTGTAAGAAACATAAGGTATTCTCTCTTTCGACCATATAAATAGAATATCATGGAGCTATCAATGCAGGTACAAAGGAAGTTTGGATATGTCATATTTTATAAGATCTTTGTTTTCCTATTTAGACCTCGTTTTTTATTTATTGTGACAATCATAGTACAATATAAGTTGTTGATAGTCTTGTTGCTTATAGAAAATGAAGCATGTTGAACTTCATGTTCATTATTTGAGACAGTTGGTACAAGACATGAATGTTGTGTCACTTGTTTATCGCAAGACAAATGATCAGATTGTTGATATTTTTACAAATCCTCTACCAAAATCTAAGTTAGTGAAACTTTTGGCTATGCCTGGGCTTAAAGAAATTTAAATCATGAGGTAGTGTTTAGAGAATGTAATTTTACCCCATAAATATCTATAGCATTATGTTGATGGGGGGTTGTTGGAACCTAAGGTTATGTAGGTTCATCACACCTATGGATCATATTCTAGAGACAAACAATCGAAGTACATCAGTCCACTAATAGAAAAGTAAACTAGAGGATTGACTAAGCGGTCAACAAAATAGTTGGCTGCATGGTTGACGAGAATATGGTTGAATAAATGGTTGACGAGGCAATGGAAATTGTGGATTTTGTGGAAATGATTAGAATAAATTACCCCTATTTGTGGACCATATCATCCTCTTTACAATGTATTTTCTTATATTTATATACTATGAAAACGACCATGTGGGTTGTGTTGATATCCTTTTAGAAGATTTAATAATACATTGTGATGTTTTGATCACAATGTGCCATGCTTAAGTGTTGTAACAATCTCTTTAGACACAGCCACTTTTCTTGGAGTATGCTTCCCTTCTAATATTTTATTTTATGTTCTATGGTTCATAGGAGGAGGTTCCCCAACAAGTTTACAGGACTAAATGGGTCTTTTTTTTACTTGCCACATGTTCTCATCAGATAAGTGAAATTGTTGTTGACTTCCAAACATATTATTGAAAAACTCTAGGTTACCTTTGTTTCTTTGACTCTCATTCCTTTTTAATTCCTTGTAAAGAACACATGCATTCTCATCATGGAAAAGTATGTAAAACAATCTACCATATTTTTCGGTTCATATGATCTAGGAGGCCATGTATATGTCGCAGGATCATTTTTGAAATTTCTCGAAGGGAACTTGTTCTATTGTTGATTCCTTTCAATTTGAACAATCCAATTATGTAAACAAATAATCTCTTAAGTAAAATTGACCCTTAATTTCCATATTTCTTCAAGTATAAGATTAGTCACACCTTCAGGATATTCACTAGAGGGAACCATACTCGCTTTAGATTATTTTGTACTTTATTTCTCAAAATATGCAAGATATTAGGATCCCTCATGCCCTCTAAATTTAATTTAAGTATTTCACTCTTTGCTTAGACACTGCCAAGCCCATAAACTTGGCCAATTTGAGATGAAAAAGAAATTCTCCTTGGAATGCATTTATATAATATGTTAGAATGATGACATCATTAGGATTATGAGTCCAAGGAATTCTCCACGTTGTTTATAAAAAGATATTGTTGAATTCATCAAATGAATTATTTTATTTTCTCTTTATGTTAATACGATCATTCAATAAAATCTAAGGATCCTTCTTTTCATCCCATCTATCATAAAAGTCCTCATGTAACTTTTTAAAAGTACTAATTATTCCATCATTAGGTAATTTGGTAAACCCTTTCTCAGATCCACCCTCTAAAGAAAAAGTGAAGCATCTACACCAAGCATCAATACGTCTTGAACCCTGTTTACATATATATGAATTAAAATATTCCCAATGAGATTCAACACTAATAGCATTAGTTCCATCATAAATAAGAAATTTCATAAGTTTTGGCAGATCATTTGGTATACTAGCATATTAGTAAAATCAAAAGGTGAATCCAATTCCAACCAAGGCTTCACCTTAGGAACAAATAGATCAATAAATAAATGATGGATTATAATAAAGCTTCAGATGATTGGAAGGAAGTTACCTCCCTTACCTACAAACAATTACTTCATTTTCAACAAATGAATTTAGGTTGAGGAACAAAAATACCCTTACCTTTAGGGTTCATCCTTATAGAGTAACTATTTTTATTTTCTTCAATTGGAGTCACGAGATAATACTTGCAAATTCCTTAACAAAAATATTATCAAAGTACCCAAAAAAACACCTCAACTTTCCCAACACCAAAATGTCAAGATTTCCAAAAATGAATGAAAATGAATAGGGAACACCTCGAATGGAATGTCTCCAATTTCCTTTGAGGTCCCCAACAACTATGTCAAAAAATGTTACATCACAAATTAACACCCTTTTGATTAGGTAAAGAGGGTTGGTGCTAAGATTGGAAACTTTTCAAGAGATGCACCCAATGCCACCACAATGCAAGACTCCTCTCTCTTTACACCTACTCCTTTATCCATGTGAGGATTCCCAAATATCAAGAGAAATAGCTATGTAACTTATGCAACAAGAACAACACTATCTCTAACAAGACCTTCCTACTAGGTTAGTAGACCAATTCCTTAATAGAGTCAATAAGTTATTCAATAAGTTCTCGATGACTAGGAAGGTTCGAATCAATGTAACTTGGTTCTATTTGATTAATAAGATGTGTCAATCTAATACAGTAAAAAAAACACGGGGGATTCACTCAGTGAAACTCTCACATATCACATGCGATCATGGGATATTAAAGAATACCCTTATTTTCTACAGATATTCACCCGAACTCCTTTTGTTGGAACCCCATCCCAATACCTAAAACTTCCCCCATGCCCATTTTATACCCAAATCCTTATAAATTCCCATACCCCGCCACCCTAAACCCCTCATCCACCCCCAATACTTGCAATATATTGGCCTAGTTTTTGAGAATTTTAAAAATCGCAATATGAACTCACGTGTTATGATATTCGTCAACAAGTGAACCCCCCATGAAAAAAAACACCATAAACTTGTGTGAAACCTTGAAATAAGCCATAAAATTGTCTCAATAAATGCATCTCACCACTTACCAACCATTGATAAGGCTTTCACCCATAGGCTACACTTGGTTTGATGACTATATGTTGCAATTAATGAATGTTTACACCTTCATATTTATAGAATCCTGCAATAATGTATGAATATCTTGATTTGGAACTCCAAAACCCCCCTAGGTCACCCATTAAAGCTTGGGGATGATGTATGGACCTGATGGGCTCCAAAAATTGTCATTTTCATGTTTTTATTTTCACTAATTTCACAACCCATTCACCTATAATTTAGTACATATATCTTCAAACATGATATATTTTACTTTATTTTATTAATTAAAACCCATAAACTTAAAACAAGCCTAACTTATTACTTTTTGATGTATTAAATATAATATTGCGGAAATGACCCTTCTTCTGGTACTCATTATAGCATCTAACAGTTTACATTCATAGACATGTTCTAAGATGAACAATTATACACCTTTTATAACCAGGCATGAAATATTAATGCCTGAGAATAAGTCTCTACAAACAAATCAATAATACTCATTTTAAGTTAACCATTGTTCTCACAAAGTTGGATGTTTACACAAACTTTTTTATGTTTTAAAATATACGCATATAATAATATTAAAATGTTCATAATAAAATCTATGCATAAATCTATATGCAACATTAATAAAATATTCATTAAAAAGGGCGTGCACATAATTAATCTAATCCTTTATATGGTAAATTAAACCATGGTAATTAGTTAATATTAAAACCATGGAATATGACGTTGGCTTGAAATCATTCATTTTTTTTATGCCATAAAACCATGTAACAATTCGTTGGTTTTAAGCATTACAATTTAAAGTAGTCCACCCTATATATAGATATGCCACTTCAAGCATTGAATATTTTTTTTTACTATGGTCTGCCACTTTAAACATAAAACCAATTGAATTAGTACCACTTTGTATTATTTTCTTTGGGACTTATAATGGACTTAGTCACGCATGTCTTAATCTTACAGATCACGTGGATTGTTTTGGTTTGGATTTTAACTATATGCTTTTAACGAATTGTTTTCGCTTTTAATACATGTAGGTCACAGAAGTCTAAATGTAATGTATCATCCATCAACCGTCCGACACTCGATTTGGTGCGATTCTCGCCATTAAGTCAGGAAGCAGAATTCAGGGATCAATTGTCAAACCGTTCAAAACCCACTTCCAGAATGGCCCGATTTATCCTTATTGCAGGTGGTTTGTCAAATTTCTCGACTTATTGGGAGATATGCTCGGTCATAAGACACTGGAGTTTCCTAAATTAGGGTTACAACCGATTTTGTAAACTTAGTAATTTGTTGCACAACCCAGAGTTATGGGATTCGATTATTTCCTTCGATCATTGTTTTTTTTTAATGTATAAATAGAGATTCATAGGGTTGAGGATGGATCATCATTATATTTGTATGGGAAATTGGAGTTTGTAAATCAAGTTGATCACTTTGTAGTTCAATTTTTTTCAATCAAGGATTGAACTTTTGGAAGTGAGATCCTATGTGCAATGTTAGTATGATTGTGTTTTCCTCGGGGATTAGCCAACTTGTGGATTGCTCTTTATTTCTATGATTGTTAAAAATCAAATTAAAACCCTTGATAATGATGGTCTGAAAACATATCTTTATTTTCTCCCACAACATGAAGACCAAAATTTTGGAACAATTGATAGCTTTAATCTCTCATCTGACCATTGCTTCCACAAAGGAATAAATATTTGAAGACAAAGGTTTCTCTATATATTCCAATTCCATGACCACTTAAGGGAAAAAAAAGTATTTTACATAACTCCTACAGTGGCAAGAATACATAACATGTGTATTAATTCTCTTGAAAACCTTGAAAAATCAAGTTATGAAAAACTATTAAAAGTGGGGCTTTTGATGAAAATAATAAAAAATTATGAAAAAATTAGTCCTACATTCATGTTTGGAAATTGATTCCACAAATCGTACTTCTATATAAGAAATGCATATAAGGTGAAGTAAAGGACAGGAAGTGAGAGTAAATGCATGCTGAAGGAATTGAAAGCTAGAAATGGTTTTTCTAGTACAAAGGATTTTGGGCATTAAGGGAATGGGTGATAGAGGATTGAATGTAAGAAGAGGAGAAGGAAGGAACCTTCAAGGATTGTATGTATTTATTCATTTGCATATAACAATGAATCAATTCAGTTTCCCCCCCAAATTTGAGTTTGAATTTATGTGTTAAATCTAGTTTTGAATTCATGAATCTGTAGATAGATTTCATGTTTTTCAAAGTTTTTCAAGTTCGTAGAGGTAGAGATATAGGTAAGGAACTAGAAAGAAAGTTTATAATGGAGTCCTAAAGGCCATGGATGCTCAAGCAAGAGGATCCATGACAAGTGACACACTTAAAGAGGTTCTTTCCTCTCTTCCTCCCATCTTTACTGTTAGATTTTTATCATTTAATAAATATGATCTAGGATCTTATCTAAGAGAATAACATGCACAACAATAATCACAAGAGACAAGAGACGCAAAGAGTTTTCCTCGGGGAAACCATTAGGAGAAAACCCCGCAACTTCCTCAGATATAGAATGAGCACCAATGGAAAACGTAAAACCCAATGACACAAAGATGATCTTCGACAGTTGTTCTCTCTCTCATTTGTGCGAGCTCCTCTTCTCTCACTCATGCGCTACAGTTGAGTGAGTGTGTGTTTCAAATAGAGAGGCTCACTCTCTATTTATACTAGTTTTCCACTTGACAACTACTTACTAGGGCCGACCTCACTAGGAGAGTCTAATAACCCTAGTACCCCTCAAATGTGGGGACTATTGCCCCAACTTACAAAGGAGGGTTAACCACTATGACTTTACATGACTTGATTATATTAATAATTCTCTCGATAGGAACATCGGGGTACAATGAAATACAATATAAGATATACAAGTGAATGCATTCCGAAGTTACAAATATGTCAACACTCCCTCTTAACTAGGAAGGTATTCTCTTGACACAGATCATCACCACAAGTCTTCATAAATGGATCATCATCAAAGTTGTATCATCATCAAACTGGATCATCATCAAACTAGATCATCATCATCACTGCTCCTACTATCTCGAGCAAATGGTGCTATCTCTCAATTCTACTCATCATAGGAAGTTCTACAGAGCCAACCCTTTTTCATGATGGTTGTAGGCCTAGCCTCCATGTAGGTCTTCATTGATAGACCCAACCCTTTTTCATGATGGATGTAACTCTACAGAGCCAAGCCTTTTTCATGCTGGTTGTAATTCTCCATCTATAGAGCCATCCCTTTTTCATGTTGGTTGTATCTCTACAGAGCCAGCCCTTTTTCATGCTGGTTGTAGTTCTCCATCTATAGAGCCATCCCTTTTTCATGCTGGTTGTAGCTCTATAGAGCCAACCCTTTTTCATGCTAGTTGTAGGCGTTTCCCTCTGCAAGGACTTCCTCTACAGAGCCAACCCTTTTTCATGTTGGTTGTAGTTCTACAGAGCCAACCCTTTTTCATGCTGGTTGTAGGCCTTGCCATCTGCAAGGACTTCCTCTACAGAGCCAACCCTTTTTCATGCTGGTTGTAGTTCTACAGAGCCAGCCCTTTTTCATGCTAGTTGTAGGCCTTTCCCTCTGCAATGACTTCCTCTACATAGCCAACCCTTTTTCATGCTAGTAGTAGTTCTATAGATCCAACCCTTTTTCATTCTGGTTGTAGGTCTCAGCACTTACATCTGACCATGGGAGGAGCCAATCCTACCACCATGTCAGAAAGCCACAACACTTACATTTGACCATGGGAGGAACCAATCCTACCATCATGTTAGAAAGCCACGGCACTTACATCTCACCATGGGAGGAACCAATCCTACCACCATGTTAGAAAGGCACAACACTTACATCTGACCATGGGAGGAACCAATCCTACCACCATGTCAGAAAGGCACACAGACTCATCACTTCCCCTTGGAAGGAACCTTGATTTGGAGAACACCAAGCTTCTCCCTGAAGTACTCAAACTTCACTCTGGTTAATGGCTTATTCAACAAATCAGCTATCTATTCATACGTCGCAACATATTGGAGCTTCACTGCTCCTCTTTGCACCATATCTCTGCTATAGTGATATTTGATCTGGATATGCTTCGACTTGTCATGGAACACTAGGTTCTCCAACAACTTCACACAACTCTGGTTGTCACAATATATACAAGTAGCATCCAACTAGAGATCAAACAAATCAGATAGTAGCTTCCTCAGCCACACTGCTTCTGCTTCACAACTAGCCGAACAAGTTGCGACATACTCTGCTTCAGCTGTGACTCAGTGCCACATAGGACTGCTTCCTGCTACAATTGATCCCATACTAAAGCAGCACCCTGAAGTGCTATTCCTATCAATGGCACTTCCTGCCCAATCTAAATCCACATAACCCTCTAGGTTAATCTTTTGATTCCCCTTATACTTGAGCCCATAATCAACTGTATCCTTCAGGTACCTCAGAATATGTTTTGCAAAAATCATGTGAACATGTCTCAGATTCATCAAAAATTGCCTCAATGTGTTTAAAGCAAAGCAAATCTCTCGTCTCATATTCGTCAGGTACATCAAGGACCCAATCATTTGACGATACATCGTAGCATCAACCGACTATGATGAAGCATCACTCAATAACTTTAGTTTCGATGCCATAGGTGTGGTCATGGCTTTGCAGTCCATCATCCCGAACCTCTTCAGGATCTCCACTGCATACTTTCCTTGTCCCAGGGAGATTCCATCCGTATTCTGCCACACCTCCATGCCCAGAAAGTAGTGCATCATACCCAAGTCTTTCATCTCGAATTCGGTAGCAAGCTTCCTCTTTGTTTCAGTAATCAACCCATTCTCACCTATTACAAATAGGTAATCTACATATAGTAGGAGTATCACTGGGTTTCCTTCCTCAACATTATAGTAAAGGTTGGAATCCGCTTTATTCTTGGTAAAGCCCAAGCTAGTCAGGAAGCTGTCAATCCTATTGTACCATGTCCTGGGTTTCTGTTTCAAACCGTACATGGGGCTTTCTTCAATTTGCACACATGAGTCTCCCTGTCATGTGTCTCAAAACTAAGTGGCTGCTTTACATACACTTCCTATTCCATTGCACCATTCAAGAATGCGGTCTTGACATCCATCTAGTGTATCTTCCATTTCATCACTGCAGCCAGAGCAAGTACTGATCTGATGGAAGTGTATCTGGCTACAGGTGCAAAAGTCTCTTCAGTGGCAAGGTGTCCTTTCTCGTCACATGTATAGAATATGATTTTGGATAGATCTATGCTATATATTCTAGGATTATCTTTCTGATTCTGGTGAGAATACTTAGAATTTGGATGATGGTAGTCCTTCCTGCTTTTCTTGGTGTGTGTTATGAGAGCTTGATCTTCATTTCCCATATTTTCTTCTCGAGCTACTATATGAGCTTCTTGTTGATGTAATTGTAACTTCGGAATGTATTCACTTGTATTTCTTATCTATTGTAACCCGATGTTTATTACAGGATGTACTTGAGTTATGTCATGCCCCGATGTTCCTATCGGGAAGGTCTATAATGTAAACAAGTCATGTCAAGTCATTGTGGTTAACCCTCCTATTGTCTAAGGGTTAAAGTCTCTGTAGTTCTGAGGCACTAGGGTTATTAGACTCTCCTAGAGAGTTCAACCCTAGTAGGGTTTTATTCATGTTAGGATTAGTATAAATAGAGATTTGGACTCTCTATTTAGCACACATCACATACACACTCAAGTGTACCGCATAGTTGAGGAAGGAGAACACACTGGGGCTAAAGAAGAAGAAGGTTACTGCTGTCAAGAGTGCATCTTACTGTTTTGGGGTTTTACCTTTTGTGTTGATTCTATCTCTGAGGAAGTTGTAGGGTTTTCTCCATTTACGGTTTCCCTGAGGAAAAACAATGTGTTCATTGTCTCTTGTGTTTGATTGCTGTGCTTATTGTTCTCTCAGTTAAAGATCCAAATAATGCTAGTTTAAATGTTGAAAAATTAACATGGTATCAGAGCTAACCTGAGAAGAAGACACTGTGCAGCTGCGGGAACTAGGGCTTCCTACTTTGTGGATCTCTCTCCATAGATTTTCAGCAAAAGTAAGGTGGAATAACTCTCCTCCTTAGGGCACATCTTTTTGTCGAAGCAAAATCCAATTATGAGGTTTTTCAGTTTTTGACCTGACATTGTTGCCGGAAATTAGGGATTTTCACAGAAGAGGAATTTTTCAGTGAGCCCAGTCCTGGATTGATCTCCTCCCCAAAATCGAAGTTAGGGATAAATTTCAAGGCATTTGGGTGGACAGAACTTCAGAAAATCAAAACCCTAATTTGCTCCTAAACCAGCTCTACAGGATTTCAACTCAAAATTCAGATCCGACATCTTGACCTGGTAAGATCTAAAATATTTTGTATTTCCATTCGAGGTTCTCAGTTAAGATGTCTCATCATACCAAGCTTGATGAAAAGCTTGAGGGAGCTGATAACTTCCGAGCTTGGAAGCATAGGATCTCCTTGGTCCTGGAAGAGAATGAGTTAGGCTCCTACATCAATGAGGAGGTTCCAGTTCCAGAGGGAGATGAAGCTAAGGCCTTGCATAAGAAGAAGTTGGTTATGGAAAAGAGGATCATTGCTGATTCTATCAAGGATCACCTTATCCCACAGGTGTCCTCTCTCAAGACACCTAAAGCTATGTTTGATGCCCTAACCAAATTGTTTGAAGGGAAGAACATAAACTGGAAGATGACTCTGAGAAACCAACTGAAGAATGTGAAGATTCAGAATGCAGAAACAATCTAGTCTTACTTCACAAGAGTTTCTCAAATCAAGGAACAACTAGAAGCAGTAGATGAAGAAGTGGAAAATGCAGAGATTGTGATGACTACCTTGAATGGCCTTCCTAGTTCATGGGATTAAATTCATCCAAGGAATCTGTGCTAGAAATAAGTTAGTCAAGTTCAGAAGACTATGGGAAGAGTGTTCTCAAGAAGAAGCATGAATAGTAGCTCGAGAAGAAAAGATGGGAAGTGAAGATCAATCTCTCACGGTACACTCCAAGTCAACCAAAAGAAGATCTCATCACCCTAGAGGTAAGCACTATCACAAAGATAACACTAGAAAAGATTTGTCTAGGGTCATATGTTATACATGTGATGAAGCAAGAAATTATGCAAAGAATTGTCCTAAGAAACAAAAGCTAACAAAGAGGAGCAACAAAAGAAGACATCATGCTCGTGCTGTAGAGGATGATGAACCATCCAAGAAAACAACCAGATATGAAAGTGAAGATTCTTCAAGCGAGGATGAATATATTTTGATTTTCTCTCTCACAAGAAACATTACTCATGGAAGTGATGATTGGCTTATAGACAGTGGGGCTTCCAAACATATGACTAGATTCAAGGAATCCTTTGTGAGACTGTCAGAACATGAATCAACTCATAAGGTGAAGCTAGGAGATGACTACCAATATCCAATAAAATGTAGTAGAGAATCTTCCTATAAGCTAGACTCTGGAAAGTCTCTAACAGTGAAGGAAGTATTGTTTGTGCCAGGACTCAAGAAGAACCTCCTCTCCATATCTGCATTAGATGCAAAAGGAATGAGGGTTGCATTCATAGATGGTCAAGTCATCATGTGGCCAAAAGGAAAGACTATCGATGATGCAGTGGTGATTGGAGAACAAGAAGGAGGATTGAACAAATTAAAGGGCTATCCAGAACAAGCCTTGGTCCATGACACAGTAGAGCCAAGTGAACTTTGGCATAGAAGGCTTGCACATGTGCATTACAGAGAACTACCTATTGCAAGCAAAGTTGTTGAAGGTCTTCCAGAAATCCAAGCAAAACATGATGGGGTCTGCAAAGGATGTGCGAAAGGAAAGAATACAAAGAAGACATTTCCAAGCAACGAAAGCAAGGAAAAAGGAATCTTGGAAACCATCCACTCCGATGTATGCAGTCTTATGTCATCAAACTCACTAAGCGAGTATGCATATTATGTTTCTTTTATTGATGATTTTTCTAGGAAGACATGGGTTTATTTCATGAAGAACAAAGATGAAGTATTCAGCAAGTTCAAGGAATTCAAAGCCTTGATCGAGAATCACACTAAAAAGAAGATCAAGACCTTTGTTTCAGATAATGGTGGAGAAGTCACTTCAAATGAATTCAAAGAGCTATGCAAAGAATCAGGGATTAAGAGGGAGTTGTCTACTCCTTATAATCCACAACAGAATGGGATTGTGGAACGGAAGAACAGAACTATCATGGAAGCTGCAAAAGCTATGCTTCATGATCAAGACCTTCTTATGCATCTTTGGGCGGAAGCTGCCAGAACATTGGTGTGTGTACAGAACCGTACTCCACATAGAGTACTCGAGAACAAGACTCCTGAAGAAGTCTTCTCTGACAAGAAACCAGAAGTCAGCCATCTCAGAATATTCGGCTATCCTGTATACATACACATTCCAAAAGAGAAGAGGACTAAATTAGATTCTTCAGGAAAGAAGGGTTTATTTGTGGGGTACTCTGAAAGCTTGAAGGCTTACAGAATATATTTCCCAGGATTCAAGAAGATTGACATCAGAAGGGATGTGACATTTGACGAAGACACAGCTTACAACAAATCCAGAAAGAAACCCGCTGAATAATTTGAAGAAGTAGAAGCACCCAGAATTCATGATACAACCATGAACGAAGAAACTCAAGAAGAAGATCGAGAATTTGAAGAACCATAAATACCTGTAGATCCACCTCTGGAGAAGAATCCTCATAAGAGGAAACCTTCTTGGGTACGAGAACTTATCCAAGGCGCAGAAAGATATGGGGCTCCAGAAGAGAATCACAGAGAAAGAAAGAGGACCAGATCCTGCTCCGGGTATGTAGCATTACTATGTGATTTCATTGATAAGGAACCTTCCAGTTATGAAGAAGCGGTAGAATGAAAAGAATGGAAGGATGCTATGATTGAAGAGTATCAGTCGATCATGAAGAATGATGTTTGGGATGTTGTCCCAAGACCAGATGGGAAGTCAGTTGTAATTTCCAAATGGATCTACAAGATCAAGCATGCTGCAAACGATAGCATTGAAAAATATAAGGCAAGATTTCTGGCTCGGGGTTTCTCTCAAAAAGAAGGAATAGATTATGAAGAAACCTTTGCACCCATAGCCAGATACACTTTCATCAAATCAGTACTTTCTCTGGCTACAGTGATGAAATGTAAGATACACCAGATGGATGTCAAGACAACTTTCTTGAATGGTGTAGTAGAAGAGGAAGTGTATGTAGAACAACCACTCGGTTTTGAGACACATGACAGAGAGTCTCATGTATGCAGATTGAAGAAATCCCTGTACGGTTTGAAACAGGCACCCAGGACTTGGTATAGCAGAATTGACAGCTTTCTATCCAGTTTGGGCTTTTCCAAGAGTAAAGCAGATTCCAACCTTTACTACAAGGTTGAATATGGAAACCCAGTGATGCTTCTACTGTATTTAGATGATCTATTTGTGACAGGTATGGATGGGTTGATCACTGATACGAAGAGAAGGTTTGCTGCCAAGTTTGAAATGAAGGACTTGGGAATGATGCATTATTTCCTAGGTATGGAGGTGTGGCAAAGTGCGGATGAAATTTTCCTTGGACAAGGGAAGTATGCAATAGAGATCCTAAATAGGTTTGGGATGATGGACTGCAAAGCTATGGCCACACCTATGGCATCAAACCTGAAGCCATTGAGTGATGCTTCATCATAGTCGATTGATGTTACGATGTATCGTCAGATGATTGGGGCCTTAATGTACCTGACGAACATGAGACCAGACATTTGCTTTGCTGTGAACACCTTGAGCTAGTTCTTGACAAATCTGATAAATGTTCACTTGATTGCTGCAAAGCATGTTTTGAGGTACCTGAGGGGTACAGTTGATTATGGGCTCAAGTATGATGCGAATAAGAAGATTAACCTGGAGGGTGATGTTGATTCAGATTGGGCAGGTAGTGCCATCGATAGGAAGAGCACTTCAGGGTGTTGCTTCAGTATGGGATCAGGTGTGATCTCTTCGTTTAGCAGGAAGCAATCCTATGTGGCACTGAGTACTACTGAAGCAGAGTATGTCGCAGCTTGTTCAGCTAGTTGTGAGACAGTATGGTTGAGGAAGATACTGTCTGATTTATTTGATCTCTAGTTTGATGCTACTTGTATACATTGTGACTACCAAAGTTGTGTGAAGTTGTCAGAGAATCCAGTGTTCCATGACAAGTCGAAGCATATCGAGATCAAGTATCACTATATCAGGTATATGGTGCAGAGGGGAGCAGTGAAGCTCCAGTATGTTGCGACGAACGATCGGATAGCCGATGTGTTGACAAAGCCACTAGCTAGAGTGAAGTTCGAGCACTTTAGGGAGAAGCTTGGTGTTCTGCAGATTGAGGTCCCTTCCAAGGGGAAGTTATGAGTCCGGAATCCATTATGACAAGCAGGTCAGATGTAAGGGTTGAGCCATTCTGTCATGGTGAGAGAATTTAGTTCCTTCCATGTTAGATATGAGTGTTGAATGCCATTCTGGGAATGGAGGTACCTGGTTAGTTACCAGGAACGCTCAGTCTGAGACTGAAAGAGCCATTATGACGAGCAGGTCAGATATAAGGGTTGAGCCATTCTATCATGGCTAAAGGATTAGGTTTCTCCCATGTCATATGTGAGTGCTGGCCATTCTGACGAGTAGGTCAGATCTAAGGGCTATTGCCACTCTCCAGGAGAGTGGAGGCACCTGGTTCGTTACCAGGTAGCTCAGTCTGGGACTAGGGGCCATTCTGATGAGGGTGTAGGATTTGGTTCCTACCAGGTCAGATGTGAGTGCATGCCTTTCTAACAAGCAGGTCATATGTGAGTGTTGTGCCTTTTTGACGAGCAGGTCATATGTGAGTGTTGGTCATTCTAGTGTAGGATGAGCTCCTACGTAGATGTAAGGGCTACCGCCTTTCTGACGAGTAGGTCAGATGTGAGTGCTGGCCATTCTGATGTGACTGTAGGATTAGGTCCTACATGATTAGATATAAGGGCTACCGCCTTTCTGACGAGTAGGTCAGATGTGAGTGCTAGACATTCTGATGTGACTATAGGATTAGGTCCTACATGATTAGATATAAGGGCTACCGCTTTTCTAACAGGTAGGTCAGATGTGAGTGTTGGCCATTCTGATGAGTAGATCAGATGTAAGGGCTACCAAAGACCTACGAGAAGGTAGGAATACACCTAGCATGAAAGAAGGCTGGATTTGTAGAACTTCCTATGGCGAGAAGAATCATGAGATAGCACATATGATGGTGACCAGAGGAGATCCAGATCGAGCTATGATCCAGATCCAGTTATGATGACTCTGAGAGATCCAGATCGAGTGATGATCCAGATCCAACAGTGATGATCCAGATCGAGTGATGATCCAGATCGAGTGATGATCCAGAACCAGTGATGATCTAGATCCAGTGATGATCCAGATCCAGTGATGATGATCCAGTGATATTCTAGATGGAGTATGATCCAGTGATGTTCCAGATCGAGTATGATCCAATGACGGTCTAAATTGAGTATGATCCAGTGACGACGATCTAGATCGAGTGATGATCCAGATCCAGATGAAGATGGCATGAAGATAAAGATGACTTGAAGATGAAGATGAATTGGAGATGCAGATAACGAGAATATCCAGAGAAGAAGACCAGTGATTGTAATGTCCCCGGTGTTGACCCCATTTGCATGATGTATATAATGTAATTAATCGTGGTGAGGAGCTATAGGCAAAAGCCCCACCATCGATTTGGTTGGTATGTTTTGGCAATGAGGATAGTTGCCGATGGTTTATCGTGCAATTTGGCACATTATAATTCGGCATCATGTAAATACGCACATCAATTAAAACTAAAACCACAACCAGCTATGGCAGTGCAACGTTGAATGAAAAGGGCATGGTTCCAAAGGATAAGGGGTGGGGGATGTCAAACCTTGGTTATGGGGGAAAAACCCATGTTTTACCACCTTGTTTTGTTTTCCATCTTCCCTTGTCAACCTCATTATTGTTTTATTGTTGTTGGTTGAGGTAGTTATTGCTGAGTGGTGGTGGTTGTGGAGGACTATCAGTCCTTGCCCACGTGCCCACTCCACCAGCAGCCTCTCCTCTTCACCATCGCGTGGGGCAAAAGAAACGGTTACTCTTCTCTCCCACGTTTTCCAACCTTCAGGAGGGTGGTCTGCTCGTCCTCCCGTGGGTATGTTCATCCGTGCGCATAGGATGGTCTGTTCGTTCTCTTGATGGTCAGTTCTTCCTCACGCTGGTCAGTCGATTCGTGCACATAGGCTTGGATCCTCACGCAAAGAGGTATTATGTTCATCCTCACGCACCAGTCGCGGGTCTTCTCTGGTCGTGCATGCAGCGAGCAGGTGAAACGGCCTCAAGGGCCTGATTTCCACTGGTATGTGTCATAGCCATGGCTTTAATCCATGTTTTCTGCTTGCTGTTGGTTTCACCCACGATTTGGGTTGCTGTTGTGTTTTCCCACGATGTTTGGGGACTATTGGGAGTCTGATTTCTGTTTCCACTTTGGGCTGAGCATGTGTGTTCATCCATGCCTGCCTGGGCTACGTCTTTTCCTGTACGCACAAACTGTGATTTGTTCTGTCCCCGCTTTTCTGTCTGTGTAAGTCCTTCAGCGTTTACATGGAGGATTGTGTGTGCTGTGGGCTCTTGGATGTGGAACGACTGTTAGTTTCGATGTATGTTGGCCGAGTTTTCTCCTTTGTTGAGACTGTGGACTATGGCCGTCATTCATTGTGAGTTTGGGCTGTTGATATACCATGGTTTTGGGTTGCTGTTGAGTTGTTTTGGCCATGCTAAGGCCAAGAACAACCCTGTGTTGTCTTGTAGACTTGAGTTGTGCTCATCTTCTATTTGGGATCTTCCCTAGTTGTCTTTGCCTTCTTCACAGGGATGTGAAGGGATTGTTTTGCTGCGTGTAAGCAGTGGTTGATCTTTGAACTGTGCTGGTTTGGCCGGTCTGTTGATGGCCTCGTAAACCCAGTGGTGTTGGTTTTCTGATTGGGTCCCTCGGCTATGTGTAAGCCTTCTTGTTCCCTTAGTCCTTGAGGAATCATGCCCAGCTCGGGGGTGGCAGCGTTGCGGAGAGATTGATGAGCACGTTGGCTTATGGTTGGGTGGAACGTTGTAGCGGTGTAGCTGGTTGCGGGATTCTTCATCAAAAGATAAGTACTGCTGCTATTCCATCTCTGCGATTACATTGAGGAAAAATGAATTATAATGGACATGTTAAATGCTGGAATGTACATGTTTGTTTCCGCTGTATGATTGAAGAATTAGGCATCTGTGTATGCTTGTATGTTTATGCATCTTGGTATGAATTCTGTTAAGTAATTTAATATCAGCATTTTTCTTTGTTCGTGTTCATGGGGCGGTTTGCGTGTATGCAATGGTGTTCGCCGCGTCCTCTTCGCCGGTGTGAGGGATAGGGACGTGACAGTCATGAAAATTGTGTCGAGAGAATACCTTCCTAGTTAAGAGGGAGTGTTGATGTAATTGTAACTTCAGAATGTATTCACTTGTATTTCTTATCTATTGTAACCCGATGTTTATTCTGGGATGTACTTGAGTTATGTCATGCCCCGATGTTCCTATCGGGAAGGTCTATAATGTAAACAAGTCATGTCAAGTCATTGTGGGTAACCCTCCTATTGTCTAAGGGTTAAAGTCCCCGTAGTTCCGGGGCACTAGGGTTATTAGACTCTCCTAGAGAGGTCGGCCCTAGTAGGGTTTTAGTCATGTTGGGATTAGTATAAATAGAGAGCTGGACTCTCTATTTATCATGCATCACATACACACTCAAGTGTAGCGCATAGTTGAGGAAGGAGAAGACACTAGGGCTAGAGAAGAAGAAGGTTACTGCTGTCGGGAGTGCATCTTACTATTTTGGGGTTTTACCTTTTGTGCTGATTCTATCTCTAAGGAAGTTGCAGGGTTTTCTCCATTTATGGTTTCCCCGAGGAAAAACACTGTGTTCATTGTCTCTTGTGTTTGATTGCTGTGCTTGTTGTTCTCTCAGTTAAAGATCCAAATAATGCTAGCTTAAATGTTGAAAAACTAACACTTCTTCTTGTGAGCATTCCTCCCACAACCTACTGAAGGTGATTAGCTTTCTTCTAGCACAAATCCCTTGAATGAAGGAGTCCCATGACCTAGAGATACCGTTCAAGGTGGTCATCACAATTTCTGCATTCTCTACTTCTTCATTCACTGCTTCAATTTTTTCTTTGATTTGAGAGACCCTTGTAAAGTATGAATATATGGTCTCTGCATTTTGGATCTTTACATTCTTCAACTAATTTCTCAAAGTCATCATTTGAATTATGTTCTTCCCTTCAAATAGCTTGGTCAAGAAATCAAACATCTCTTTAGGTGACTTTAGGAAAGACACTTGTGGTATAAGGGGATCCTTGATAGAATCAAAAATAATTCTCTTGGCCTTGACCAAGTTCTTCTTGTGTAATGCCTTAGCCTCATCTCTCTTTGGAACTGGAACCTCTCCACTTATGTAGGTTTCCAATTCATTTTCTTCAAGAACCAGTGAGATCCTATACTTCCATGCTCGGAAGTTTTCATCTCCTTCAAGCTTTTCATCAAGCTTGGTGTGATGAGACATCTTAACTAAGAACCTCAAATGGAAGTACAAAATATTTATATCTTACCAATTTAAGATACCGAAACTGGATATGGACTTGATCTTCTACAATGCTGGTTTTCTGGTTCAGGGGCAAATTAGGGTTTGACTTTTTCAGAGTTCTACCCAACCAAAAACTTCGATCTTGGTCTCTAAACTTCAATTTTGAGGAGGAGAGCAATCCTATGGTGGGATCACTCAAAAATTCCACTTCTGTGAAAAGCCCTAATTTCCCGCTGTAGTGGTAGGTCAAAAACTGAAAATGATTAGAATCATATTATGCTTTGACAGAAAGATGTGCCCTTCAATGGAGATTTAACCTAGCCTCCTATTGCTGATGATCCGTGGAGAGAGACCCAAAAAATAAGAAGCCCTAGATTCTGCAGCTGCATAGTGTCTTCTTCTCAAGTTAGCTCTGATACCATGTTAGATTTTTATCATTTAATCAATATGATCTAGGAACTTATCTAAGAGAATAACATGCACAACAATAATCACAAGAGACAAGAGACACAAAGAGTTTTCCTCGGGGAAACCATAAAGGAGAAAACCCCGCAACTTCCTAAGAGATAGAATGAGCACCAATGACAAAAGTAAAAACCAAAGACACAAAGCTGATCTCTGACAACTGTTCTCTCTCTCACTTATGTGAGCTCCTCTTCTCTCACTCATGCGCAATAGTTGAGTGAGTGTGTGTTTCAAATAGAGAGGATCACTCTCTATTTATACTAGTTTTGCACTTGACAACTACTTACCAAGGCCGACCTCACTAGGAGAGTCTAATAACCCTAGTACCACTCGAATACGGGGACTATTTCCCTAATTTACAAAGGAGGGTTAACCTCTATGACTTTACATGACTTGATTATATTAATGATTCTCCTGATAGGAACATCAGGGTACAATGAAATCTAATATAAGATATACAAGTGAATACATTCTGAAGTTACAAATACATCAACATTTACTCTTTGGAAATTATTAGAATTCTCAAAGGAATGTTGATTACTGATTGTATTTATGTCAATTAGGACTCACCCACCTATGGTAAGGATATAGATGTTAGATTTTCTTAAGATATGATTAGATTATCTAGGATCTTTATTTGAAAGAATAACAAGTACAACAAAAATGCATAAGAAGTAAAAGATGCAGAAGAAACAAATATTTTCATCACGAAAACCATAAAGTAGAAAACCCCGCAAACTTCTTCAAAATAGTAAGATGATCAAAAGCAGTAATAAGAAATGTTCAGCATCTATCTTTCTCTCCTCCTCTGACTGTCTCTCTCTCGCATGTGCCTTAGAGAGTGTGTGAGGTGTGTATAAATGAGGGATTGCTCCTCCCTGTTTATACCCTTTCAAGTCACTGACCAAATATAAGACTCAAGCCTACATGTCATCTCACATGGGGCCCACTTCTCCTAGAGAGACCACAATTACATATTACATGATGTTACACTGGGGACTATTGCCTCGACTTACAACGAAGGTTGTATTTCATGGTTTAGACACAATTTAGACATCCCGCAAAGGGGTAATATGCATCCCCAATGGGGGTACAACAACATACAATGATAATATAAATCAGAATATCTTTCGAAGTTACAAATACATCAACACTCCCTCTTAATTAGGAAGGTATTCTCTCTCTGCACAATCATCAACACATCTGGTCAGGTCTTCATCACATCATCATCATCACAGAGTCATATAGTCTTCATCATAGCTACTGCCATCATCTTCTCATAATTTGATCATCATCCCATACTATCTGTCATCAGAAGTTTCTATAGTGCCAACCCTTTTTTATGCTGGATGTAGGCCTATCCTCCATGTAGGTCTTCATCGACAAAGCCAACCTGTTTCATGCTGGATGTAAGTCTATAGTGCCAACCCTTTTTCATGCTAGATGTAAGCCTAGCCCTCTGCCAGGTCTTCATCATCTCTGCAAGAAATACATCAAGTAGGTACATCTTAGGACTTATTATATGCCTCTTGCAAAACATGTAAGATCTCCCAGGATTGATTATATGCCACTGCAAAACATGAAGGAGCATCCCAGGGCTGATTACATGCCTTGCAACACCCATGTACCCTACTATTACCTCATCATATTCAGATCATCTCATCATCACACGGATCACAACCCAAATACACATAACACAACACTTACATCAATGACCATGGGAGGACCAGCATGCCACCATATTAGAAAGGCTCTCAGCACTTACATCAATGACCATGGGAGGGCCAACCTGCCACCATGTTGGAAAGGCTTATGTGTATTTGCGTATTCCGAACTCATCACTTCCACTTGGATGGAATCTCTATCTGAAGTACACCAAGCTTCTCTCTGAAGTATTCAAACTTTACTCTAGCCATTTCTAGAATAGAATCATAGAAGGACTGATTACATCCAAGGATAACCTGCGAGCTTCACCATGATTGATTATATCCGAGGACAACCTACATGACTGATTACATCTGAGCAACCTACGAGCTTCACCGTGATTTTATGCTCAGACAAGCTGTCTCATGAGCTATGCTAGAACTCATCACTCCCTCTTTCGAGAGATATCGATCTGGATCACATACTAGAGCTTAACTTCCCCTCTCTCAGCTCTACTTAGCACCATGCAGGACTTCATCCTGCCAAACCAGTAGCCCATACTAGATCTCAGACTAAAGAAGCATCCCAAGGTGCTCTTCTTCTCAGTGGTGCTACCAATCTGAATCAACATAACCATGCAGGTTAGTCTTTTGATTCGTATCATACTTGAGCCCATACTCAACTGTACCCTTCAGGTACCTCATTGCATGCTTTGCAACTAGGTGAGCATGTATCGGATTTGTCAGGAACTAGCTCATGTCGTCCATAACAAAGCATGTTTCTGGTCTTGTATTTGTCAGGCACATCAAATCATTTGATGATACATCGTGGAATAAACCTTCTCTGATGAAGCATCACTCAATAGCTTCAGGTTTGATGCCATAGGTGTGGACATGGCCTTGCAATCCATCATCTTGAACCTCTTCAGGATCTCCATTGCATATTTCCCTTGTCCAAGTTATATTCCATCCGCACTCTGTCCAACCTCCATGCCTAGAAATTAGTGCATCATACCCAAGTCCTTCAACTCGAACTCGGAAGAAAGTCTCCTTCTTGCATCTTTAATGAGTTCTGTTATCTCCCAAAAAGTACACCGTCATTTTGGGTGATAGTATGGGTTAAAATTTTTACTTCTGTGAGTCATGGCCTTCAAAATAAAAAATTTCAGCTTTCGGCAGTTAACTCAATCTGTGGAAGTTTAGTTAGCTGCCGAAACAGGCCAATTTCGGCAGCTAGGACGGTTTGTCAAAATGATTTTTAGCTACCGAAAATGTTTTATGTGTGAAAAAATAAAATCGTGCCTCATCACTCATCAATCGAGCCTGTTTCATCATATCAATTGGTGGGTAAAGTCAGCTACATGCCAATTCATCAAGTTTATCCAAAAGCATTGAGTTGTAATTTCATTGGAAGGCTATTCGCTTCAATATGCATGAAAATTACGCATGGAGGATGGTTGATCCAGCGCATCACTACACATGTCAAATGCCCAAGATTACAAGCAGCATCCATTCTAATGTGTTTGAAGGAGCTATTGAACAAAAGGATTTGAGAAAACTGGATCTTCACCAAACATTGGATTCTAGGCAGTTGCTGTCAAGAAAGAAAAGGAATCAATGGGCAGTAAATCAGTAGCTGAGGCACCAAATGTTTTGGCTGGTTCAGAGGTAAATAAGCAGCTGGACACTGATGCTGATCCAACCTTCGATCAACGACTTGATGTAATAAGAAGGTCTGCACTTCAGAAAAAAGAGTTGGAAGAGAAAAAGAAATATCAGCCTATTGATTATGATGCTCCCGTTTCCAAATCAGAGAAGAGTTCACTTGGACTTGGTGCTAAAATTGGAATTGGAGTTGCCATTGCAGCTTTTGCTCTTATCTTTTCAATTGGGGATTTGTTTCCATCTAGAAGTGGAGAGAAACAAATAGAACAGAAGGAGCTCACAGCAGAAGATAATGCCAAGTTTCAGGCTCAGCTTCAGCATTTTGAAGAAACTCTAAAGTCTAATCCCGAGGATCTTCAGGCTCTAGAGGGCACAGCTGTTGCTCATGCAGAATTAGGAGAATACACTGAAGCTGCTGCTTTACTTGAGAAACTTACTCAAAAAAAACACAAAGGATCCAGAGACTTTTCGTTTGCTTGGTGATGTACGATATGCACTTGAAGATTATGAAGGGAGTGTTGTTGCTTATCGGAACGCCATAATGGGCTCAAGTACAGGTTCCCTTGAAAATCTAAGTGGTCTTCGAATGCATTGGTGGCAGCCAAAAAGCCAAATGAGGCTGTTCAAGAACTTCTAGCAGCCAAGGAACGGCTAAGGATGGAAACAAAAATTCAGNCTTCTAGCAACCAAGGAACGGCTAAGGATGGAAACAAAAATTCAGGATAGCAATACACAGGTTGATGAAAGTTCCAAAAAATCAAAGGATTTTGAACAAATTGATCCTGTTCAAATATATATGCTATTGGGGAAGGCATATTCAGATTGGGGACACATAGGAGATGCTGTGGCAGTATATGATTCATTGATAGCTTCTCGTCCAAATGACTTTCGAGGATACTTAGCAAAGGGAATATTGTTGAAAGCAAATGGGGAAGTTGGTGATGTAGAACGCATGTTTATTCAAGCAAAATATTTCGCACCGCCAAAAGCCAAAGCTCTCGTCGATCGTTATTCAGGCCAATAAGCTCTCAATTTGAATGCCATTTAACTTTGGTTGTCTAATCCAATGCACAATATACATCTGCAAGATGGAGACAGAGAACCATTAAAGATTTGGGCCATAATTTTTAAAGCCCGCAGCAAAGTAATGACTACGGCAAAGTAATGATGGCCGTCAGTATTCAGGAACTGAAAAAAGACCTGGGGCGCAGCAAAGTAATGACTACGGCAAAGTAATGATGGCCGTCGGTATTCAGGAACTGAAAAAAGACCTGGGGCGCAAGCAAGGATTGAATGAACTTCCAGAAATACATCAGTTTCTAGACCGATGTTACATGTCTCGTATTGGCATTCGGATGCTCATAGTTCAGCATGTAGCTTTGCATGACCCAAACCCTCCACCAGGGTATGTTGGTCTTATATGTACAAAAGTATCTCCAGTTATAGTTCCACAAAATGCCATTGATGATNGACCCAAACCATCCACCAGGGTATGTTGGTCTTATATGTACAAAAGTATCTCCAGTTATAGTTCCACAAAATGCCATTGATGATGCAAGATCTACATGTATGCGAACATATGATACTTCTCCAGATTTTGTGCAGTTAATTAAGGATTCGATCCACCTTTCCAGTGCAGTTTTCCAGCAAGAAATGTACAGGTGGCATTTTTTGGTTCTGTCTTTCAGCCTTCGAAGATCTCTTGCTTTGTCATCACATTGAAGAATGTCAGATATTCTTGCAGCTGTCGAGACTCTAATTAGATTTAGTTCGATTTCCTTTAATAAAGGATTTGTTTTGTTAGAGTTTACAATTAGTTTTAGACTTTACTATGTTTAGATAAACAGATCCAGTTTTCTAGGATCTGAAGACTGTTGTAAAGGATTTAAAAGCCTAAGAACTCAGACTGGAAAAAGGGGGGTTCGAGCTTGGAGAAACTTGGCTTATGTTTTGGTTGCTATTCAAATAAAATCACAGTTTTCTCTTGTTATTGTAATCAGATTTTTTGTCATCCACCATTATTCTGCACTCTGTTGAATTAGCTTAGCTTATGCTCATGATTTGATGGAGGAACTTCTTATTGTTTAGTATAGCCCTGCGTTATGTATGTACTTGGTTGTATGAACCCTACATTTAATGTATTTGGTTGTCTGAGCAATATTCTGCATGTCTTGTCTGTTATTTATCATCTGATTTGCAATTTCTAAGAGCACTGGCTCATTGAACTATTTGGATTAGCAGTCTTTCCATTGTGCCATTCTAGTATCCCCTCGATCCATTTACTGAAAGATAATGATTTTACAAGTTACCAAGCATACTTAGCCGTAACCACTAACTAGTTTCTTGGAGAGCTAACAAGTTCCTCTTTTTTTATCAGGAACAGGTCATCGACATATAAAATGAGCATTACTGGTCTTCCACCTTCAACCTTGAAGCAAAGGTTGGAATCTGCTTTACTCTCAGTAAAGCCTAGAGCCATCAGTAATATTTCCATCCTATCGTACCATGTCGAACCTGAGGATCTTCTGCAGTCACTCCCTTTGAAGCGAAGCGTAATTCTCCCTCTGCCTTTCATACTCTATGTATTGAAACATTCTGTACTGGAGTGACAAGTAGCTTCCTCTACTACTAATATTCTATGTATCCATCTAGGGTCACTGGATACCAAGATCCTCTATCTTGAATTTTTTGAAAATTTCTTCTTGCACCTGTCTTGCACCGCATCCTAGACATCATTTTTGAACTAGTAGTCTTTGATCATAGTCTCCTTCCCTTTCTTCTTGTCTACTTCTTCATAGCTTGAAGGATCCGCATCAATGATGTCGCTCAACAGTGTCACATAACTAGAGTGTGTTTGCGGCCTCTTTATTTCTTTGGAAGTTTCATCATACTATTCTTCATCTTGGATTATTTCTCGTTCCCAAGGTGGTCTTCATCTCTCGAGGTGGATCTACCATTCTCTTTATATTCTTTGGAAGCTCTTTCTTTCACTATGGTGTCTTTGGCCTGAGAATCTTCAGGTTCCTCTTCTGAACTGTCGTTACTTGTTATTTAGAAGGATCTACAAGTCAAGTTCATTTGCATGATTAGAAACATATCACAATTTCCAAAACATATTAATAGTGACAAATATATGTTACATAGCCATGTGACTATTTTATCCAATGCTACAACATTCATTCATATCATGTATACATATAGTAACTTCTAGATGCATTCTACCCTAATGTCATTAAGAGTGTGTACTACTCCTAATATGTCAACAAAGAGGTTTCAATCTAGATAAGTAGTAATGGAATGTTGTACAACATCATTGACTTCTTACCCATCATTTGCAATTCAGTATTATAAATGCAAATACTCAAACATGCATAACACATCAACTGAATATAAAAAAATGCATAACCAAACAATATCATGAAATGAAAATTGAATACTTATCTTTATTTGTTTCATGGGTAGAATCCTTCTTGAGCCTTCAGCTTCATCATCTTCTTCATTCATAACAACATCATTTTTTATCCAAATGCTAACATAGATAAGAGGTTCTTCAAGAATTAAGTCCTTCATATTCCTCATCGCTTGAGGGATCTTCTTTGAATTGTGAGATATTGATCTTCAGTTGCTCCCATTTTCTCTTCTCTTATTATGAGTCGAGCTTTTTCTTGTGTGCACTCTTCCCAGTGTCCGCTGAAGGTAATCACTTCCTTCTTGCACACATTCCTCGAATGAATGAATCCCATGATCTTGGGAGGCCATTCATGGTGGTTACAACAATATCTTGTTCTTCTTCGATTGCTTCGTCGTAGCATCAAACACTTTCTTTTGTTGTCTTCAAGGATGACACCTTAGGGATGAGATGATATTTAATAGAATCTGCAATGATTCTCTTGGCTTTATCCTTAGCCTCATCTCCCTCTGGCTCTTAGAACTTCCTTACTGAAATACTAATCCAAGTAAATTTCTTCAAGGATCACAAAGGTCCTAAAGTTCCATACTAGAAAGTTGTCAGCTTCACCAAGCTTGTCATTAAGCTGGTGTGATTAGTCATTTTGAAATGAGAACCTCAAATGTAAATAGCAAAAATTTAGATCTTACCGATTTGAGGTGTCCATCCCGATTCCGAAGCTGGATGATCTAGGGTTTGTTAGAGAAACCCTAGTTTTAAAAACTTGGAATTTAAAAATTATGTTTGGATACAAATATGGGCCTCTTCAAGGTGAGCTGTCCAATGTACTCCTTTTCTGAAAACAATGGAGGGAAGCTCCCGGAACAAGAAGCCCTAGATTTCTAATTTCTTCTACAGAAATGGCTGATATTGATTCTAATGTATCTCTGAAGTTTAGGATCCTTAAGGTCTGAAACTTCTCACTATGATATTCTAATACGTATTATTTCTATCCCCAGAGGTTAGAGCAGAAATGGATTCTCCAAGTGGGACTTATTTGGATTTTCCTAAGGTGAATGTTTTGTGGACTGTTCAACGTAGTGAACTTATAAGGATTGCCACATGTCACTGTTTCACATTCTGGGTTTGAAAACTGTACCACAGAAACTATAGTCCATTTCATACCTTCAACATCTTGTGATAATTTCGTTTGGACCTTCATATCCTGAGATATAGAAAATCTCCCTAGGTCACCTGTTTATGACTGTATTCTGGAGGAGGATGGAACCCTGATTTGGAGGAAGCATATCTCCTGAAGTATAGAGAATCTGAAGCTGAAACTTTTACACAATGTACAGCAAAAATTTCTCTTTAGCCTATAAAAGTTTAGTCTTCTGAGAATTCTCTAATCTCGCGTTATAGAGAAAGTGCTAGAATGACTAAATTCAATCTTCTAGGGTTTTCAAGCATGAAACCCTAATTTCCATTAGCTACCATTGTAGCTATATTTCGGCTGCACAGTGAAAATTATCTAATTCAGAAAATGCTACCACTAATAGATGCGCCCTAGTGAGCTGCGTTAGCGTAACCATCCTTGCTTGATGATATGTGGAGAGAACACCTTCAACTAGGAAGCCCTAGTTCCTGTAGTTGCATAGTGCCTTCCTTCAGAGAGGCTTTGATACCATGTTAGATTTTCTTAAGATCTATTTAGATTATCTAGGATATTTATATGAAAGAATAACAAGTACAACAAAAATTCATAAGACTTTAAATATGCACAAGACACAAAGATTTTCATCGGGCAAACCATAAAGGAGAAAACCCCGCAAAATTCTTCAGAATAGTAAGATGATCAAAAGCAATAATAAGAAATGTTTAGCAGCTATATTTCTCTCCTCCTATGTTTGTCTCTCTCTCTCATGTGCCTTAGAGAGTGTGTGAGGTGTGTATAAATGACGGAGAATGCCTCCCTATTTATACCCTTTCAAGTCACTGACCAAATATAAGATTGGATCCTACATGTCATCACACATGGGGCCCACTTCTCCTAGAGAGACCACAATTACATATTACATGAAATTACACTGGGGAATATTTCCTTGAATTACAACGGAGGTTGTACCTCAAGGTCTAGACACAATTTAGACATCCCGTAAAGGGGTAACACAAATCCCCAATGGGGGTACAACAACATACAATGATAATATACATTATAATAACTTCTGAAGTTACAAATACATCAATAATAGAATGTTGTATATTATTCCTTGTTATAATCTATACTAACATAATGACGACTCTGGTTGGGATGTTCGGGTTTAATTATTGATTTCTTGAAAATTTCCTCATTTTTGGGTGTTCTTGGATTTAGATACTTCTATTCATGCATAATTTCTATCATTAGACATCTTGATTCAATTTAGGAGTATAAAACCGACCTAATCCAACATTTAAATCATCAAATTTGAGAGAATTTGGGTCGGTATCTTCAATATTCTCGAGTTTAGTAAGTTGATGCACCTTGCTAGTTTGTGTGCTTACTACCTTGAAAATTGTCAAAAAATGGCAAAGAACTAGGAATTGCAAATCACTGTTCTATGCCTATATCTAGGGATGACTTTGCACTTTGAAGACTTGTATATAATGGTGGATATCTATTAGGACCTATCAAGAGTGTATTTGAATAATTTAGGAATATTTTCACTTGAATTTGGAAGTCCTAAAAACCTCTTAAAAAATCTAGGAAAGTCACTTTAATTAGTAATTTTTTTAGTTTAGTTCAAGTTTTTTCTTTAAACGATTGCTTAGATATGAATGTTTAGGAAATATTTATCATTTATATCCTTTATTTCACTATTAATGGATGAAATTGTGTTTGATTTGGTCACTTGAATCACTTGTTTGTATAAGAAAATTGTCAAGAAATTGAAGAACATGACACATTGTTTCAATTTAATGAACCTTTAGGCCATAGATTTTGAACTGCAAGAACTTTCTAACTTAAAAAACACCTTGAAATCATTTCTATGACATATTTAGAACCATCAATTAAATAAAATTCACAATATTTAAAAAAAATTACCTCTCACTTAAGATAAATTCAAAAAAATTTCCCTCCAAAACATAAGAAAATGATTTGATCAAGTAATTTTTCTCTTTTTGGCTAGATTAATTTGAATTTCTTAAAGCACAATTAGATGAGTTTGTTTTTCATTCTCAAATTTATTGTCATAAGTTGTGTTCGAGCCCTGTGTATCCTCTTCACTCACACTTTCGAGCGATCTTTTGAATGAGAAACATGGATCTCAAGTGTAATAGTCTAGATTTGTTGTTGAGCATGATTTCTAGCCCTGCATATGCTGTTCACTAGCAATTTCGGGTGATATTGTTAATGAGAAACAATGATCTTGAGTGTAAAAATGTAGAATTTGTTGTTGAAGCATATCCTTTCCGATCCCTGTGTATCTTCTTCACTTGCACTTTCGAGAGGTCTTGTGAATGAGAAACAAGGATCTCAAGTGTAAAAGTTGTAGTTAGTAGAGTTTCAAAAGGGCTCTGTCTACCCTCTTCACTCACACTTTTAGGTGATCTTGTGAATGAGAAATAGGGATCCCCTATGTAAACATTCGAAAGCACTTTTATGTTGAATTAATTGTTGAACAAACCTTAAAATTTTACTAATAATTCAAAGAAAGACAAATTGCTTCAAAACCTGAAAGACTCATTAAGATTTTTGCATCACCTTTTTCAAGCCATTGAACATTCTATTGGATTTATGGACACTAATTTTTAAACATTTGAAAAGTTGCAAACACATGCATGTTTGAAACAATATCGAAGAAACCTCTTACCTTGCTTTTAGTGCAATAAATTCATTGAATTAAAGGATACATTTAAGAGCATTTATGTTTTGGATTGGTTCAATATTGTGAGTCACAAACACCATAAGTTTCACCATCACTCCTTGAAACTAAGAAAATTACATTTAAAATTAACGCTTAATCTAAAATCAATCAAGATTCTATTTTTGATATCACCAACAAGATTAGGCTAAGGAAATGGATTAAGATTCATAGTTAACACTCCAAAGCAACATAACTATGAAACTAGTATTGGTTAAAGAGAAATCAAATCCATTAGTAGAAAAGAGTGCATGTCAGAAAGTGCTTCTAACACATGCGTTAAGCACAAGGTGAATACAAATTAGTAAGGGTGGTACCCCCATATTGCTTATTTGGTGGGATATGAGCACATTACAATATTTCAATTAAGTGACAATTCCTCAAGGTGACATCGTTTTATTGAGATATCTCATCTATGTGAGTTATCCTAGACTGACAAGTGTCCTGCCTGACCACTGATTGTGAAGTGGTAACCGTATTTTCTTTTCCTAGGGAATCTCATAGGATGTTGTAAGTGGGGAATGATTGCAATACCTAAGACAGACACAAGGTTGTTTTAGTCACTTGGGAGGGTGAGTAGCCAAGATCTGACACTTTCAACTTTGGTGATTGAAGAACACTGTAACTGTATCTCATACCTTCACTATTTACTGCCGCGGTTAATTTTTAGGGGTGAAATTTCACCAATTAGCTATTTTTTGGGTTTTTTTTCAAAAAATAAATTCGCTATTTGGTCATTTTTAGTCTCTAATATCGCCTATATTTACATAAAATATGTTTTTTATTATAATATGAATTCATCAAACTTTACACATTTCAGTGTTAATTGCATGTTTCATATTTAATATTCGCCTACCTATCTATAAACATGTTTTTTCAATCCAAAACAATCGCCTAGAATACTATACTTAAGTATAATATTAGAATCCTTAAAAAATACCCTTCTGTTTAGTAATTACTAAGGCTTGAGATTCATAAGGAGCTACTAGTTTTGGAAGGCCCTCTAAATCTATTTTTTCACTAAACTTCATTTTTTTGGAAAGAAGTTTGCATGTTGTTTCCTTAGGACATTTTTAGTGGTGTGGACACTTTTATTTTTGTTGAAGTCTAGATTTCCTTTGGGATTGTTTGATTACATTTGATACATATTTGAATTAACAAACCAATTCTAAAAACTCAAACATCAAAGTGGCTTCCCTCTCGATCCTCTAATCAAGGCAACAACAAGGTGAGTCACTGGAATTTGAAGGCCCCACTAAAACACAGACAAATACCAAAACCAAATTCGGGTGACTTTGATATTGAACTACTTTTAAATTCAATTAACAGTAATAGAGAAGAACAAACCATCTACATAAACAATTGATAATCTTGCTCCATTTGAAATTGAAACATTAGAAGACCATACAATTGATCCCGCTAATTGACCTTTGAATCTTTTATACCAATAATACTTTCTATAAGTGAGTAATTGGATAACATTAACCCCATTTCACATATTTTCATAACATGCAAAATACTACACTTGAACCTTTGGATTCTTCAGAATCTCAAAGGACAATACCAATGCAATCCCAAATGGTTGTTGAGGAAATAATATCTCCAATTCAACCTCAATGTCAATCCCAATAGTTAATATGCATGTCGCTAGCATAAGTTCAACCAACACTTCAAAGCTAGTTTGTATAGTTCTAGGTTCCAATCCTGGAAGTACATCCACTTCATATGTAGGTATCCCTACTGGAGGGTGTGCCTTGCCAAAAATGGGTTTCCCATATGGCGGGGATTATCAAGGTCAAAACATACAAGGAGTTAATCCAAATCCTTTTGGTTTACCCAATACTTGTCCAAGTTCCACTTTTGGGGGAAACCCTACACCATGGAATGGTAATATTCCTGGAGGGAATAATGGATCTTGGAACATAAATTCCAATTGTAGTGATCCTCCACAAATGGGTGGAAATGTCCTTGGGATTTATCCTCCTACTGATCCTAACACAATGTCTGGGGGAAACTCTAAACCCCCAACAACCACTATGCCAAGGGGTAATTCACCTATCAATCCCATTCCATAAGATGGTGGTTAGGTTCTAGGACGTAACCAGTCTTTCGGGGCCTATCTCCAAAAGGGGGAAATCCACCTTGGAATGATTCTCAAGTGCAAGGACAATATCCATTGAATGGTCAATTCCCATGAAACTATCAACCTTGTTTGGGTCCACCTCCGCAAGGGGGAAATTCACCCTTGAATCCCATCTCGCAATGGAATGGACACGTTATAGGGAATGACCAATATTTTTGGGTCTTCCTTTCTCAAGGAAGAAATCCACCTTTGAAAATTAATCAACCCAAGTACATTGGAACCAATAGGCTCCACCCATGTACGAAACATCTGCGACAACACCAATCATATCATCGTTTCTAGCCACATTGAATTTACCAGACTTATCCCGGATAACCAATGATCAATAATCCATAATAATTGATGGATCAATATTCTATGGTGTGGGAAACCATCATTGATCCATAATGAAGACTCACCTACAACTAACAGTTCACTAAATAATGGTTCATGGATTCTAAAATACCCTTGAAGGAGGCCCCCCCTACAAGAAATGGTAAAAAATGAGTAATTTACTTGTATTTGTTATGTCCATTTGAATGCTAGGATAATGCACACTCATTTATAATGTTTTATATATTAAATGGACATATTGAGACATAGATTACTTATTGTTTATCTATCATGATGACTCACCTACAACTAGTAGATCACTAAATAGTGGTTCATGGCTTATGAAATACATCCTTGAAGGAGGTCCCCCCTACAAGAAATGGTAGAAAATGAGTATTTTACTTATCTTTGTTATACCCATTTGAATGTTAGGATAATGCACACTCATTTCTAATATTTAAGATATTAAATGCACATATTGAGCCTATTTGTGACTAAATGATTGGGTTATGATTACTTTACATGATCCTAGAGAAATTGACATGTTCAAACTATTTGATTCGGGTAGTTGAAGATAAAACAAAATTCATGGTGTTTTATGATTTTGGTATTTTCACAAGAATAAGTTTGAAGTAAAACCACATTGCCCCTTTCCTACTTGACCATGATTCCATATTGTATAAACCGTGGTTACTTGGTTTTATTTCACTGTATCTCGACATAGTCTTGCTTCAAATATCCTACCTATGGAGGGAACATACTAAAGAGTGTGACCAACTAGCTCAACCCCGGTTTGCAGTATGTATCATTTCCTTTTCCTAATATGTGCCCTTGAAACATAGGTGTACTCCCATACAACACTCATTCCCTCTTATGTACTATAGCATTCTTTATTTTTTTTCGAGCTAATAAATGAAAAAGCACTAAAAATTAAAGAACACAAAAATCTAAAAATGGGAATTACTGAATCTATTCATATTTCATCATGGGGAAAATGGAAATAGTCAGTTCTTGTTGCCCTTGAACATGTCACATATCCCTGCCTTAGTTATAAGTACACCATTTACATTTTCCTTAGGAAGATGTATCAATAATTTGGGCAGATCTCCACCGATGGGTTATCCTTCCCATCATCTAGGGAGCCTTTGGTTGAAGCATCTGGCATTAACGGATTTCATGATGGTTGGTTACTCAAGTATTATGTTTCCAAGTGTCACTATGTGTCATGTTATGTTTTCAAGGGAAGTTAAACAATGTCACCCATTCCTCAAATATTCTTGACCAATCATGTCGGTCTTCCTTGTGTCAGCATACAATGTTGGATCTCGCACCTCTACCAAATTATATCAGCCTATTGATCTCAGTTTCGTGTCAATTGATGTGGGATGCATTAATTTCCTCCTTATGATGGATCTATTCCTATCGATGCCAAATCATCATCTAGGAAGTGGATCTAGGAACTTGAAGAGTACCTTGGATCTTGCAGCCATTAGTGGCAAGTTTCTTCGTAAATTATAGTGGGTATACATCAATAACCCCTGATTGTTTGATTCTACAAGTGCTCTACTTTAGAACATCTATTCACACTTGTCATTTTGTACTCAAGTAATTTAGAGTCCATCATTATTATTGGTGGGCCTCCTCGCATCTGTTAACAATATACGTCAATGATAGGTAATCAGATGGTGTTTAATTATGCTCAACATCAACTTATTTATTCGCATGATATAAACATGTACTATCATTGGTTTGTATTGAAGACCTTGGGAAAGGAAGTTGTATCACTCATCAATGCATTGTCTGAGTTGTGCAAGATTAGTCTTCCATGACAAAGTACCATGAAGACCCAGATATTTTGCACTCATCAAAGTGCATGTATACATTTTTGTAATATTTTCTTTTGACATGGATCCACTGTGTATTTTTTATGGCCATGCTTGTTTAATGTTGAGCATGGGTATACCCACCTCAGAAAGATATTGTATATATTGGTTATTGACTTGTTTGACTTGCAGGTGCTTTTCAACTCCTACGCTCAAGATCATACTCCTGTACTATCTTTCCTTGATCACTAAAGAGTATCAGTGTGAAGAGTATCAGATTAATATCAATGTATTTCTGCCCTCGGGATAGACTCGGACCTCAAACATTAGGGGGCATTTGTTAACAATCAAATTAACACCCTTGAGAATGATGGCCTGGAAACATATCTATCATTTTCGTCTGCAAGATGAAGACTGGAATTTTGGAACAATTGAGAGATTTAATATCTCATATGACCACTACTTCCATAAGGGAAGAAATATTTAAAGACAAAGGTTACTCTAGAGAGTCCAATTCCATGCCCACTTAAGGGTCAAAACCTGTCTTCCATAACTCCTCCAGTGGAAAGAATACGTAACATGTGTTTAATTGTCCTGAAAATCCTAAAAAATAAAGTTAAATGCCTGAAAAACTCTGAAAAGTGGTTTTTTTATGAAAATAATAAAAAATTATGAAAAAGTTTAGTCCCACATTCATGTTTGCAAATTGAGTGCACAAATTTGAATGCTATATAATAAAGGCATGTGAGGTGAAGTAAAGGATAGAAAGTGAGAGTAAAGGCATGGTGGAGGAATTGAAAGCTAGAAATGGCTTTTCTACTACAAAGACTTTTAGGAATCAAGGGCATGGATGGTAGAGGAGTAAATCTAAGAAAAGGAGAAGGAAGGCACCTTCAAGGATTGCAAGTATTAATTCATTTGAATCTAATATGAATCAACAATTTTTGCCCCAATTTTGAGTTTGAATTTATGTGTTAAATCTAGTTGTGAATTCAAGAATTGGTAGATAGATTTAAAGCTTTTCAAGGTCATAAAGGTAGAGCTAGAGGTAAGAAAGTAGCAAGAAATGTGCTAATGGAGGCCTAAAGTCCATGGATTCTCAAGCAAGGGGATCTACTACAAGTGGCATGCTTCAGGATGTTCTTTCCTTTCTTCCTCCCCTCTCTACTCTTTGTAAATGCTTAGAAATCTCAAAGAAATGTTGATTTTTTATTGTATTTCTATCAATTAGAATTCACCCGCCTATAGTAAGGATATAGAATGTTGGAGATTAGTCCCTGCTACAATCTATACTAAAAGAATGATGACCATACTGGGGACTCACCTACAATTGGCATATCACTAAATAGTGGTTCATGGCTTCTGAAATACATCCTTGAAGGAGGTGAGTCTTCACTATGGATCAATAATCTTTGGTCTATGAAACCAGATATTTTGGGTTCGATACCCAACAGAGTCACCATTTCGTTAGTATAGATTGTAGCAAGGACTAATCTACAACATTCTATATCCTTACCATAGGTGGGTGAGTCCTAATTTACAAAATACAATCAATAATCAACATTCCTTTGATATTTCTAAGCATTTCCAAAGAGTAGAGAGGGGAGGAAGAGAGGAAATAACCTCGTGAAGCGTTCCACTTGTAGTATATCCCCTTACTTGAGCATCCATGGCCTTTATTCCTCCATTAGCATATTTCTTTCTAGTCCCTTACCTCTACCTCTACCTCTACCTCTATGAACTTGAAAAACTTGAAATGTATCTACCAATTCTTGAATTCAAAACTATATTTAACACATAAATTCAAACTCAAAATTCGAGGAAAAACATAATTGATTCATATTAGATGAAAATGAAGAAATAATTACAATCCTTGAAGGTTCATTCCTTCTCCTTTTCTTAGATTCACTCTACCATCCATGCCCTTGATTCCTAAAAGACTTTGTAGTAGAAAATCCATTTCTAGCTTTCAATTCCTCCACCATGCCTTTACTCTCACTTTCTATCCTTTAATTCATCTCACATGCCTTTATTATATAGCATTCAGATTTGTGCACTCAATTTCCAAACATGAATGTGGGACTAAAGTTTTTCATAATTTTTTATTATTTTCATCAATACCCCCACTTTTCATAGTTTTTTAGACATTTTTTTCAGGATTTTCAGGACAATTAATACACATGTTATGTATTCTTTCCACTGTAGGATTTATGGAAATTGGGTTTTGGACCTTAAGTGGTCATGGAATTGACCTCTCTAGAGCAACCTTTGTCTTCAAATATTTATTCCTGTTGTTTGTGGAGCGTAATATTCTAGATCCAGAGATATTATTCAGTTGTGTTTGTAACCCAGGTGTACTATACACTCATTCCCCCTGCCTTGGGGTTCGGGGCAGCGCCCCGAAAAAGGGGGTTCCAGGGCAGCATCCCCGAGAAATTTTTTTGGGATGTGTGTTGGCCAACAGTTTTGCAGACCCATGGTATTGGGTTAACCCTAGAATTTTCCCATTGTATTTCTCCTATAAAAGAAAGCATTGTAAAACGACTAAGTATGGTATTGTATTGTATTGGAAGAGAGACTGTGAGAGCATGAAGAGGAAGTGCAGCAGTTTTGCAGCGGTTTTGCTGCAGGTTGTATCCCTTCACCTTTCTTGACTGTAATAAAAGGACTGGAAATTTATTTGTGGATGTAGCCCATCGTTTGGGTGAACCACGTTATATCTATGTCTCTCTGTAATGTTTTAATGCGTTTTGAATCTTGTTAATGATTTAATTGTATATCTGTTATTCTCTGCGGTCATGTTTTCTAACAATTGGTATCAGAGCCAAAAGGTCTATTTGGTTGGTAAACTCGTAGCAAAGATGGGTTCCTGGTTCGAGTGGGAGCAATGGAGGAAGAAGGAAAGTTTAGGGTCGAGAAATTTAACGGCCAAAACTATAAGTTATGGAAGATGCAAATGGAGGACTATCTGTACCAGAAGGATCTGTACCTGCTGTTGGGAAAAAAAATCAAAACAGTCGGCAGCTATGGAGGATGAAGAATGGGAGGTTCTTGATAGAAAGGCACTTGGAACAATACGGCTGTGCCTGGCTTCATCAGTGTTCCTCAATATTTCGAAAGAAAAAACAACAGAGGGTGTGTTGAGCACATTGAGTAAGCTCTACGAAAAACCCTCGGCTTCTAACAAGGTATTTTTAATGAAGCGTTTATTTAATATGAAGATGTCAAAAGGTGGATCTGTTGCTGACCATTTAAATGAGTTTAATACACTTACCAGTCAGTTAAGTTCTGTAAAAGTGAACTTTGATGATGAGGTTAGGGCTCTTCTAATCTTGTGCTCATTGCCAGAAAGCTAGAATCGGGGATGATTTTAAGAAACCATACTTATTTAAAAGTGTATAAATGTTGACGAATATTACCAATTCTTAAAATGGCAACTATAAAATGATTGGCGATATTTTTCAAAATATATTTTAATTTCCAAGGATTTTATATCGTTTATATAATAATTTGGTGATTTTTAGGGTGAAAATTTATTACCCCATCAAAATTGGGCAAAACAAGGCTTCAAAAAATGCAAAATGGTGAATCATTTTTGGGGAGAAAAACATGGAAAAATAGCCCACTGGGCTAAAATTCACCCCTAAAATTATCCTTGGATGGAATAGCTTGGTCATGGCTATAAGTAACTATGTCCCTAGTTAAAAACTCTTAATTTTGATGTTGTTGTTGGTGTTATTCTTAACGAGGAAATGCGAAGAAAAAGCACAAGTGAGACATCAGGTAATGCGTTGACCATGGAGAGCAGAGGGAGACAAAACAAGAAAGGAAGGAGCCCAAGAAATTGTGACAAGTATAAAAAGGGAAGATCCAAGTCCATATTCGGAAAAATAGAGTGCTGGAACTGTGGTAAGAGAGGACACCTGAAGAAACACTGCAGAGCACCAAATAGGAAAGGTGAGAGGCAACAAGAGACTACCTAGGAAGCTAATGTAGCAGGTGATGTGTTACCAGATGCTTTGATTCTTGCATTGGATAATACTAGTGATTACTGGGTAGTAGATTCAGGGGCTTCATGTCATGCTACACCCCATAGGAAATTCTTTCATGATTATGTTCAAGGTGATTTTGGGCATGTGTTATTGGGGGATGATGAACCGTGTAAAATTGTTAGAAAGGGTAAGGTACGGATTAAGCTAAATAATGGAAATGACTGGTTGCTAAAGGATGTAAGGCACATTCCTGCTATGAAAAGAAATCTGATCTCAATAGGGTAGTTGGGAGATGGCGGCTGCTTGTCTACGTTTGGAGAAACGTGGTGTAAGGTCACTAAAGGATCAATGGTAATTGCAAAAGGAGATAGGATATGTACGTTATATTTATGTCCTCATAATACTGATTATTCTATCTCTGTAGCTTCCACAGAAACAGATGTGGCATTGTGGCATCATAGGCTTGGCCACATGAGTGAGAAGGGGATGCAGATTCTCCACTCAAGGAAAATGCTTCCAGATCTTAAGCAGGTAAGTTTGAAATTCTATGAGAATTGTGTTTATGGAAAACAGAAGAGAGTTAGATTTCTCAAGGTTGGGAAACAAAAAAAGAGTGAAAAGTTAGAGCTTGTCCATACAGATGTATGGGGACCAGCTCAGGTACAATCTCTTGGTGGCTCTCGTTATTATGTTACTTTTATTGATGATACAACTAGAAAAACTTGGGTTTATTGCATTAGACAGAAATGTGATGTGTTTGATACTTTTAAGAAGTGGAAAGCTTTGGCTGAGAATGAGACAGGAAAAAGGTTGAAATGCCTCAGATCTGATAATGGAGGTGAATACTGCAGCAAGGAGTTTGAAAGTTACTGTTCACACAATGGGATTCTCAGAGAGAAGACAGTCCCTGGAACACCACAAGAAAATGGTGTGTCAGAAATGATGAACAGAACGATCATAGATCGTGCAAGGTGTATGAGATTGCATGCAGGGTAGCCCTTACAGTTTTGGGCTGACGCTGTAAACACTGTTGTTTATTTAATAAACAGAGGGCCTTCAAGCACTTTGGATGGTGGCATTCCAGAGGAGGCATGGACATGTAAACAGGTAAAATACTCATTTCTGAGAACTTTTGGTTGTGAATCATTTGTCCATATTGATAAAGATGATAGAACAAAGATTGAGGCTAAATTCAAGAAATGTACCTTTATTGGATATGGGGTTGATGATTTTCGTTATCGCTTATGGGATCTTAAAAATCGCAAAATCATTAGGAGTAGAGATGTAGTATTCAATAAAAAGGTCATGTACAAAGATCAGTTGCAGGAAAAAAAAGAAGAAAAGGAAAACACAGAGTACATAGTGCTTAATGAAATCAAAGAAAATGAAGTTCCAAAGGCACCAGAAAATCAAGAGCAGCAATAGGTACCTGAAACTCCTGCATATGTAAGAAAATAGACTAGGTTAAGTAGACCCCTTGAATGATTCTCTCCTTCACTGTATTATTTATTGATCACTGATTCTGGTGAACCATAATGTTTTGAAGAAGCAATGCAAGTAGAAACTAGAAAGAAGTGGGAGCAAGGCATGGATGAGGAGATGGACTCATTGGTAAGAAACCAGACTTGGGATCTGGTTAAGTTGCCTGCATAGAAAAGGGCATTGCAGAATAAATGGGTTTACAGGTTGAAGGAAGAAGATGGAGGAAATAAGCGGTACAAGGCTAGACTTGTTGTAAAGGGGTTTGCACAAAAGAAAGGTATATACTTTGATGAAATATTTTCTCCTTTTCTTAAAATGACTTCAATTAGAACTATTTTAAGTCTAGTGGCGGTAGAAGATTTGCATCTTGAACAGTTAGATGTAAAAACAAGCGTTCTCCATGGGGATTTGGAGGAAGATATTTATATGCAGCAGCCACAAGGGTATGAGGTCAAAGGGAAGGAGAATTTGGTTTGCATGTTGAAGAAGAGCTTGTATCTCCTGAAGCAAGCTCTAAGGCAATGGTATTTAAAATTTGATAAGTTTATGACAGAACCGTGGTTATGATGGATGTCTTTCTGACCACTGTGTTTATTTCAAGAGGCTAGATAACGAAAGATATATTATCTTGTTATTGTATGTGGATGACATGCTTATTGCAGGGTCTAACATGCAGGATATAAATGTGCTCAAAAGAAAACTAGCTAAATCATTTGCGATGAAGGATTTGGGTCCTGCAAAGCAAATCCTTGGTATGAGAATAACAAGAGATAAGAAAAATAGCAAATTGACATTGTCTCAAGGTGAGTACATAGAAAATGTGTTGCAGAGGTTTAGAATGCAGAATGCAAAACCAGTCAGTACACCTATGGCCAGCCATTTCAAATTAAGCAAGGATATGTGTCTAGAGAAACAGGAAGAGATAGATTACAGGTCCAAGATTCCCTATTCATTAGTTGTTGGGAGCTTGATGTATGCCATGGTGTGCACAAGACCAGATATTGCACATGCAGTGGGAGTTGTGAGCAAGTATATGAAAAATCCAGGTAAAGAGCATTTAAAAGCAGTACAGTGGATTCTCAGGTATTTGAGAGGTACCACTTCTCATGCATTATGTTTTGGAGGTTCAGACACTGTTCTACAGGGATATGTTGATGCAGATATGGCTAGTGATAAAGACAGCAGGAGGAGCACCACAGGGTATGTGTTTACTGTGGGTGGAACAACAATAAGTTGGATTTCAAAACTACAACAGGTTGTTGCACTTTCAACAACGGAAGCAGAGTATGTTGCTGCTACAGAGGCTAGTAAGGAGATAATTTGGTTGCAGAGGTTCATGGAAGAATTGGGTAACAAGCAGGAGAATAGTAGGCTATACAGTGACAGCCAGAGTGCCATTCATCTTGCAAAGAACTCAACCTTTCATTCGAGGACTAAACATATACAACTCAAGTACCACTTCATAAGATTTGTTCTAGATGAAGAACTGTTAAAACTGGAAAAGATACACACTAGCCAGAATCTTGCAGACATGTTGACAAAGGGAGTAACCAGAGAGAAACTGAGTTCCTGCTCGGTTTCTGTTGGCCTTCAACCATGAAGGTGAAAATAAGAAATTTGCCAAGTCCAAGGTCCAGAGCATAGTCCAGCAAGTGCAGTAGCGGTAGAGTTGCTGTGATCAGTCTCCAAGTGGGAGATTGTTGGTTGTGGAGCCTAATCTTCTAGATCCAAAGATATTATTCAGTCATGTTTGTAACCCAGATGTACTGTACACTCATTCCCCCTGCCTTGGGGTTCGGGGGCTCCGCCCCCAAGAAATTTTTTTGGGATGTGTGTTGGCCAATAGTTTTGTGGACCCATGGTATTGGGTTAACCCTATAATTTTTCCATTGTATTTCCCCTATAAAAGAAAGCATTGTAAAACGATTGAGTATGGTATTGTATTGTATTGGAAGAGAGACCGTGAGAGCATGAAGAGGAAGTGCAGCGGTTTTGCTGCAGGTTGTATCCCTTCATCTTTTTGGATTGTAATAAAAGGACTGGCAATTTCTTTGTGGACATAGCCCATCGTTTGGGTGAACCACGTTATATCTGTGTCTCTTTGTAATGTTTTAATTTGTTTTGCATCTTGTTAATGATTTAACTATATATCTTTTATTGCTCTGCGGTCCTGTATTCTAACATTTCCTTTGTGGAAGTAGTGGTCAGATGAGAGATTAAAGCTTTCAATTGTTCCAAAATATCGGTCTTCATGTTGAGAGCAAGAATAAAGATAGGTTTTCAGACCTTCATTCTCAAGGATGTTAATTTGATTGTTAACATTGATGCAATATTTCGTTTGAAATTTCATGGAGGTATTTATCTTGATTGTCAAAGTAGTTGTGTGCTCGTAGAATTGATTTCTTTGTGTAATGATTTTCAAATTGAGTGGAAAAATGTTTTGGATCCAAAGGTTAATTGCAAGAGGTCGGTTGATACCTTTCTTTACCAATCAAACTTTCTGCATATAACATAGCTTCTTGTAGATTTCAACTTCACGTATTGATTCCCTTCTAATTTATTATCGCCTTGCATGAATGTTATTTCCTTTGGCAATTTAAATTATTAGGTTGAATTAGCCATCGACTTTGTCTTATTTTCCAAGCATACACCACACGCACAATGTTTGAGAATGTCATGTTTAGTTTTTTTAATAAGTAATATTGTACTCTCCAAATTTGATACCTTTTTCCAATAAAGTTCACATACTCAATTGCACATAAAAATTCCATTGTTTATTTTTTACGCAATTGATTTGGAAATATAATTCGAATGAGTAATTTTGAGTTTGAATGAGCTATGAGTTGCGATTTCTATACCCGGTTGCATATTCCAATGTGCTTTGTCTTTTAATCAAATTCCTTGTCAATTTAAATAGAAATGCTGCTTATAGAAACATTCTTTTAACACAAATTTGGTCTTGATTTTGTGTGATACCATTTTACCATGGACTGGTTGCATGTGGTTGGATGATTTTCTGTGTGTGATTATCATGTAGCTTGGTTTTCCATTTCATTTGTTATTGCTGTTTTTTTTTAATGCTCTGTGAATGTGAATGTTAGTGTCTAACCTTTTAGACAACAACGGTTCCAGATCTTAATTCATATTTTGAAAACTTGGATTTTATCACTCCATAGATCTTGTTTTAATTTGAATTGATTTTATAAGTGTGATAGTATGATAGTTTAGTTTATATGTTTATATAGTATGCTATTTAAACTTATAAAATAGGTGTTTTATTTTTAATGTTAAAAATTGGTAAATGAATTAAGTAGATGCATTTTAACATTAGTTTGTAGTTGGATTTACAAAATTAGTTTGTAATTGTATTTAAATTAGTTTGTCATTATAAAATTTAGACTTGTTATTTCATTTAGTATATAATTGGAAATTAGTTTATAATTTGTACTCAGTTTGTTATTTGAAATTAGTTTAAACTTGAAATTTGAAATTTTTAATTAGTTTTTTTAAATTAGTTTATAATTTGCAATTAGTTTGTAGTTTGAAAGTAGTTTTTAGATCAACACACTTTGCACTTTGCAATAAGAATATAAAATTTATTTAGTAGATTGTAGCTTATTTTCACAATTAAGGTGTGTCTATTAGCTTAGGTTAACCTTCAATCCTACACATATAGTGTTGGCACTTCGAAGCTTATGAGCCCTGTGTTGATAATTAACCGTCGAATTAATTAACATATATTTTTCCCGACATTTTTGGCGTTGCTGAAGCGGACATGCAAAAGGGGTTGAAGTCTAGGTAGATAAGCTTCTTTTACATTAGACAACAAGGGGGAGTGTAAACGATAAGACACAAAGATGACCTCACTATTGTTTTCCCATAGTGTAATATCCCGATGCGTGCACTTTAGTAGGTCGCCCCAAATCCGTGTTGTTCCTTTGTCGCAAGAGTGTTATTTCTTTCTCGTTGATTTGTTTAGTTTATTTTGTTAGCTTTTTTAGTTAGAGTATTTAATTTTCCACAATTTATTTCACAAAGTTTGCTTTCTTTTTTTGCAAGTGTTCTTTTCTTTTTGGAAGTTTGACTTTGTTTACTTTCTCGCAATTTAGTTTCTTGCAAGTGTGCTTATTTTTACACAAAAGTGTTTACTTTCCAACGAGTTTATTTACCTTTCTACTAGTGTGTTTCCTTTTCTGCAAGTGTGTTTACATTTTTGTAAGAGTGTTTACTTATTTTTTACAAGTTTTCCACAAGAGTGTTCATTTTCCTAGCAATGTGTTTATTTTATACAAGTGTGAGTTTGATTTCTTTCCTAAAAGCGTAGTTTATTTTATGTAAGTATGGTGTGTTTTACAATTCTGCAATTAGTTTCTATTGTGTCTTTTGGTTTTGTTAAAATATTTTTAAGTGTGTAGTGAGTTTCATTTCATTAAAAACATTAAAATAAAATAAAATAAAAAATATTAGGTGTTGTAAGAACCCTAGACATTAACCCATGTGTGAGGCAGTACCTACCAACTGATGACATGGATTCAAAGGTGCTTATTAGTATGAGATAACTTTCTCAAATCCTAGCATTAGATGGGAAATTCTTCGTGTCAGGTAGAACACATCCTGACAATAGTCAAGAACTTATCTACCTCTCCTGAAATGACAAACGAACCAATGTACCAAGGGATACAAAAAGATTCCCCTTGTCAAATTACTGAGGAAGTTGACACATTGGGGACTATCTATAAAGGAGAGTGACCATTAAAACCTATAACCGAGGAGTTCTCTACATATATGTCGATAGATCTATCATGTGATCAAGCAACTTATCATCCAGGAGAAGGGAATCTGCATGACATGATGAAGGAACATGAGTATCAGAATTACATTGAAAGTTGGTTCCAAGAGGTAACCATGCCACAATACCATACTCCCACCTTCAACACCTTTTGATGCAATAACAAGTAATTCAGTTGATTCTTCATATCCAAGTAATCACTACCGTAGCTATTTCATATGCAGATATCGATAAGTTTCTTACTTTGCTTCACACTTTTACATTGGAAAAGTTCATATACTTGAATAGAAATGTTTTCTTTCTCCTTAGGTAGAATAAGAAAATATGTATATAAATAAAAAAACTGAGCATGTTTAGCTTAGAGATTAATGCAACTTCATTTTTTTGTTTCATTTTCCAATAAAAGAACTAAGAAGAAGATAATGCTAATGACTAAACCAAAACAATTTAAAAATCTTTATTTATCCTCATACATGCATATTTCTGACTATTCATTATAACAATTTCCCAAGGCCAACTTTAAATATCATGGCGATTTACCATAACTTTAAGGTCTATCTAAAACCCATAGGTAACTTGTATGTCCTATAATCATCATCAAAACTTGTTATTTAAGTATCTTTATTAAATAGTCACATGAGGATACGTGACATTTCTACCTATGGAGGAACACTATTAAACTTTTATATGAAGAGGACATACCAAGAGACTAGAGAAAAGATTTAGGTCATTCTCTTTTGATATGAACTATAATTTAAGGTTGTTATAAATAATGTGACTCATGGGTTAAATTTAATTGAGTTATGTGGTTATCAAAACTAATATACTCTAGTACCAACCAGATTCCACATACTTTATTAGCATTATATTTTGAATAATTACATAATTATGAGGCAAGCACACCAGGGTACTGAATAGGCTTGCTCACAATAGTTCTATGCCGAATAAAACCATAAATAAGAGAGTCTGGTAAATACAAGAAAACCTGTCAGGGTACTGAACATGCTTGCTGGAAGAGGGGCCATGCTTGTATGGTACCAAGGTAAACCTGTCAAGGTACTAAATAGGATCATTGGCAGTAGACCAATGCTGGGTAAAAGAGACATAGTAAACATATTGCTATGCATATGGCCCAATTAAATGAAGACTCTAAGTGCATATATACATGGTTAATCTAGTCATTCATTTGTCATTAGAGAATGGCCGTAAGTTGAACTTAAGACCCCGTCGTCTAATTCATACTATATCTAGGATATTACTATCTTAGAAGTGGGACCCGTAACTGTAGAAATGTAACGAAATCAAATGTGAAATTTATCCATATTCC
>LPNX010985589.1:0-52574 GCA_001517045.1 Pseudotsuga menziesii
GCCCTCTGACAAACTGGTGGTGACCGTGTCAAAAAATACTAGGGGATTTTGGTTCCCTAAAGGACAACAACTATGTCTCATGTGAAAATGACCGAGGGGTATTATTGGAAGCCTATCCCCTCGACCCTACCTAACTACAAAATTATTTTGGGTTCCTCAAATGAGGTTATTATGTTGGTTGAGTTAGGGTAGATTTTAAGTCTCACTTGATTTTAGGGGACAGATTGTGTGCATGTGATATGATGAATCTATAACAGCTACTCAATAATGTATGAAAAACTGTAAGAAACTTTAACCATGCAAACTTTTTGCTGAAATAAATAATGCTGAAAAATTTTAAAACAATGCTGTAAAACAAGAAGCAGGAGTGGCTGCAGGGCTGCAAATGGAACAGGTGGCTGCGCAAGTGCAGGAAAACGGATGCAAATCGACTAGGTTTCGGCGCGGCAACAAAGGCAAAAACTGGGCGCGGACCGCGGGTTTCTGAATGGCAGCGGCGGTCTAAACCGCGGGTTCGGGGAGAACAGGCGCGGTCGGGGCCGCGGGTGGGTATATGGCAGCGGCGGTCGAAACCGCGGGTTCTGGGCGAACAGGCGCGGTCGAGGCCGCGGGTTCGGGGAGAACAGGCGCGGTCTGGGCCGCGGGTGGGTAGATGGCAGCGGCGGTCGAAACCGCGGGTTCTGGGCGAACAGGCACGGTCTAGGCCGCGGGTTCGGAGTGAACAGGCGCGGTCGAGGCCGCGGGTTTAGGGCTGGCAGCGGCGGTCAGAGCGCGCCTGTGTAATGAACAGGTGCGGTCGGATCGCGACTGTGGGTATAAAAAACGCGGTCGGGACGCAGGCAAAAAGGGCTGACAGCGGCGGGCTGGTCGCGGATTAAGGCCTAAAATGCGCGGTCGGGCCGCGACTGCGGAAGAAAACGGCGTGGTTTCCGGCGGCCGAAAACAGCAAACTGAAAGTGCAGTACGAAAAGAAAAACTAACCATAAAACAGACAGCGGAGTCGCCAAAACTGTAGCTAGGGTTTTCACCCTAGCTTGTGCTAATGAGCACCTACTAAGGAATCTGGATTCCTTAGTAGCAGTTCGATTAATGTAAATGAAAATAAACTAAACTAAAACAGAAGAAATAAATGACAGAAAGTAAAAACAACAAGAAAATGTATAAAGATATTTTGTATTTGTGTTACCTCTGATGAAGAGGTTGGTGGAGTCCGTTGCGCTGGTCCGATGTCGGTGGCTCCGAGCTCCGAGCTGCTCCTTCTCCTTCTCCGATGGTGGAAAATAAGCCAAAAGGGGTCTCAACGGTGAAAATAGCTTGATGGTAAGCTAGGGTTTCACGAGATGTTTCGGCAGAGTAAGGGTGCATATGACTGTGGATGTGAAATGAGGGGTCTCCATCACTTATTTATAGTTTTTTAGTGGTGGAGTGCTTGCCCATGGTTTTGGGAAACCATGTGGTTTAGGGCAGCTTGTTTAGGGTTTTTGCTGTTTTAGGGTTTTCCTCCTTTTTCCTCATTATTTTTATTCATTTTCTTCCCTTTTGGGAATTTTTGCTATTTTTAGAGGAATTTTGGCTATTTTTGGAGGGAAAATGGGTTTTTGGGCCTTTTGGAGGCATTTTAGGCCTTTTGGAGGCTTTTTAGATGGTTTTGTGGCCTTTTAGAGGCATTTTAGGCCTTTTGGAGGCTTTTTGTGGGATTTTCAGGGAAATATGGTAGGCAAATGGACAAATGAGCCATGTAGTGAGGTAGATGAGGTAGTTAACCATTTTTGGGTGTTAACAAGAGGTTGGAAGCGCAATTCAAGCCGAAGCAGTGGCAACATTGGATGTCACTTTGGCAGAGTCCTTAGTGAATTAGTGGGTGCAGTCGTATAAGACCTATTGTTGCAGGGGTAGAGGGTGTGAAACATGAACTGGGAGTTGGTGTGAAAGATGGACTGTCAACTCCTCACCTGAATTAAGATGATGAGAAAACCAATCTGTTACAAACAGCCTCAGATGGCCTTATTATCCTTTATGTAGGCCTTCTAATTTTTTCATCATGAACTTTGTTCCAAGGTATGCCCACGTGGTTTCCATGCATCCATTGTTGTGACTAATGGATAGCCAAAAAAGTATCGAATGTTGGCTTCTTGGTTTCACACCTTTTTTTTCTTCTTGGCTTTTGTGCTTCAATGAAAATTTTGAATGTGCAAAACAAATTTGTCTCATTCTCAATCTTTGTTATTAAATTCATATCCATGTAATCATGTGGATACATTGTGCGTCGACCATCGTGCAATCTACCCATCCACACATTCTCACCTAACGATTTATCCCAGCCCGCAATCAAATCAAGAGCATGGTATATCGACGTATATGACACTATGTTTAATTATCTTCTCCATCTGGTATGGTGTTTTCATATTCTCCAAGGCTAGCATAAGTATGCTCAGAAATCGATACAATGGGGCTTCGGTATATACAGTTGTGCACAAACTCCTTGTTGGTTTTCTCAACCTCTTCTTCACGTAATTAGAAATCATCAGTAACAGACTCGGACTCCTTGTTTACATTTTCATAACTCTTACTCAATGGTCCATGCATCATGATAATAAACAATTTGGATTGTTTACCACTAATATATATAATCATGAGACACAGATAAAAATTGACATAATATGGATGCATTGTATAATGGTTATTTCATTGAGTCAATAGATTATTTATTCTATTATGAAGTTGATATTTGATCCAGCTTGGATCTGGTATCATAGCGATCTCTAAGGCGATCATTTTCTCTTGTGGAAGATTTTGGTTTTGTAGAGGTCATGTTCCTGGATGTCCTGTTAAACAACATCACATGATCTAACTCTAGTTCTAGTGACAACGGTTAGAGGATTGAATTTAACAGTTTTGTTGCATATAGGGTCTTCCTTGGCCATATCGTAGTTTATTTTCTACAGATTGTTCACCTCAAATCTGTATACCTATGGTGTTTGCTTGATTTGTCACATTTTAAGTGGAAGTGTGGCAACCCTCTTGCACAATAGATCAATTGTTGCAGTGATTGTGATCACATTTGTATCATAGATCATTATTGAACAGGAAAAATAAGACCGATTGACAACCTATATTCGTTATTGTTATGATCAATCCTTTTCTATTTTTTTACAGATTGTGACTGGGTTCTTGGCTCTTTATGCCATCGTAGTGGGTGTCTATGTTATTTCATTGTATATTTTTTGGGGTGTTTATTGGTGCCATATATACAACATGATCAAATGCATATGCAAGTTACCACTCATACCGGATCACATTTTTGTTGAGAAATTTTCAGTGTGCCTTTGTTCCTGGTCTTATTGTTGGTGCGCTGAAAATAAGGAAACCGTGGACACATTTTCCAGACTGCGGATCATATAATCTTTCTTTTTGGTGGACCCTCACAGTCCAAGTTGTACCTCTTTTATTGTTGATGTGGACAAGTCCTAGAAGTGGACACGACCACAGCCCGGGAAATTGCATTTCATATTCGTTGGTCTTAATCCAAATAAGTTATATAGCATCTCATTATTCTGTATACCGAATTTTCCACAAACTATTCTATAGAAAATTTAAACATGGGTTCCAAAGATAGTTAAAGGAGGTTCTGTAATGAAAATACAGACTTTTCCTTCCATCCTCAAAAGGCAACACCCGAATTCTAACTGGGGATGGAGGATTTACAATCCAACTTTACTGCACTACTAGAATGTGGCATCATACCTACCAATCAGCAGGTATCCACTGCCATGCAGCAATTGTTTATGAAAGTAACGGATAAAAAACGTTGGTGTTTTTAATTATTAAATTATTGTTCTTTTCAAACATAAATTCCTATGCTACTGGGAGTCGACTAGGAGTGGGAGTCATAAGGGTGATGTATTTTTTAAATGTGAATTTTTGTTACAAAGGTGGAAATAAAGTTGATTTTGATTTATAAATATTTATGCGAAAATTTTGGGAGTTATAATAATGTAAACATTTTTTTAATTATTATAAATTTGAATTTTTTTTAGGACTATTTTATATAAAAGGAAATTGTAATTATGAAACAATTATAAAAAAAATTGTGTATGTGGTGAATTTGTCTTAGACCTATTCTGAATTCATAATAAGGGGGTTCAAGGACATTTGTGCTTGGGTGCTTGATGGTAGATGGTTTTTTAGATGCTTTATGACAGTTCTCTATGCTCATTATTTGGAAAAACAACACAAATGTATAAATGCTAATATTAATTGTGCCACCAATATTGAAGACCACTAAGGCACAATATCAATTTAAGTCAACAAGTGATTAATTGTAAATGCATCAATATCTACACTTATTTAAATCAAGAGTTGATTGATTCATTGAATTAATGGAGGTCAAGTGAATCATTGAATTGTGCTTATTGCAAAGAAACCTGCTTCAAATTTGAATAAGGGGGTCAAGTAGTCGTCAAAATCAAAGTACAAAAATCATTGTAATCACAATTTTGGGGTGCATGATTGTTAGTACTAGACACCCTAAATTTGACATAAAAACAAACGAGCATGACGTAAGAGAAAGCGAACGTGAAAACACATAAAAGTAAGCTAGTGTGACATAAGAGCTAACAAGCATGAAACAAACATGGGTAAATGAGGAAAGCATTTGCAAAACACCAACCAATAAATTAAATAACTACAAGACTCATTACATGCATTAGTTAACTAGGTTGTTGTTCTTCTTAAACAAATTGATCTCAAGGATAAATTGATTGAAGTAGTTCAACTAAAATTGATTGAAAATGAGCAAGAAATGGTAAGAATGCCTATGGTTGACTCATCTTGTAATACACTTGATCTAATGCAAGCAGTTGATGCTACATTTGATACAAATGACCTACTGGTTAAAATTGATCAGATTGACGATGGCAAAGGATCAATGGTAAGTAATGAATTGATGCACAAGTTTTGAAGATGAATCACAAGCAAAAGCAAAGGGTGACATCAACATCAATGAATGTGAATTTGAAGAAAATATTAATGAAGGGCATCCTCAAATACATCGTGATCTTTCTAAGACAATCATCGAAACTTGGGAAGAATTACAATCCAACAAAAATCGATATGCTTAGGATATGAAAAAGACAATAACTTTCATATTCCAATTTCTCCAAACTGCAAACTAATTTTATTTGTGAGTGCAAGATTGCTTTATGAAGATTTGAAGGCTCTAGAAGCCAATGAATAAGTTATTCAAACTATTGATGACAAACACATTGAAGAAATTCTTGAATGCCAAAATTGTCATTGAGTTGGCCATTCGGAGACAACATGTTTTTATCTCCATCCTTATCTTCGCTACAGGAAGACAAATCATCACTTAGATAAATGTTGAAAGAAGATGAAGGATAAACAAAAATCAATTCAGTATGAATGGATAAGTTTTTTGCGATGGAACCAATAAGTCAAGAAGCTACTCAAGTCTTATCGTTTGGTCCATTCACATGCAAAGACACATTTGAATAATGAAATTCAAACAACAAACAAATTACAATCAATTGTTGTAGAAGATGATTGGGTAAGACTATGGTCCATTCTAAATTGGTACTCCCTTGTACCTTAAGGCAGGAAAGTACAAAAATGAAAAAAATAAAAGGTACTCTCTTGCACATCGAGGGGAGGACTACATTGAAAAAACAAGCTCAGGTGAAAATAGTTAATGGTCAACCAAAACCATCACATTGATGAAGTGAACATGATTAGTGGCCAACCAAAACCACCATATGCATGGTATCAAAATCATTTATTGAAGAAGAATATAAAGCTTAAGCTTGGATCCCTTCCATATTATTCTCAACTTGCACCTAACGGGGGGAAACCTCATTGATGATAGTCAAGCTTCAAGATTCAAATCCTACCATAGGTCAACAACTATCAATAAATCAAATCAAGGAATTTCAACATGTCATCTAAGCTCATCTTCAAATCATCAAATCGACATTTGGGGATTCCAACACATAAATCGATCTCCTCAACAAACTTCAACCATTCATCGGATGTTTGGCCCCTAATTATGTCTAAATTCAAAGAGCCTTTGGTGATCTTGTTTGTTCACTAATAGCATAATGGTGATCCTATTTGTCCACCAAATTAGCAAAAGATGTCAAGTTCTTCTAGAAAAATCAGGGAATGTTCAGACATGGCAACTATTCACTTCCAAAATTCCAACTCTCATTCAAATTTCAATATCTAGATTGACAATGTTTTAGGCATGTCTTCATCGAAGCTCAGTTCATAAGTTTTAGTTGAAAGATGATACCAACTCTTGTTATTTTACTGGCATAACTATTCAAACTTGTGACTGAGGTGGGGAATGTAAGTCCTTATGCAATCACACAAAGTCCTAAATCACCTCTTATATGAGTTGTTATTCTTATCACACTATGAGTTGTCATACCTATCCATTGATGAGTTGTCAATGAGATCTAGATGAGGAGGTGACTCTAATCCATGTACTATATAATACTATCATGGGCATGAAGATCAATGTTGAAGAATGACTTAAGCCTTTTCCACTAGTTTTCATCTTGTACTTGCATGTTCTATTGTTTAACAAGGTAGACATCATTTCATCCAGCACCAAGATGTGTCTCATAATCCTCATTTGTTTTTAATATCAAAACACAATCCTTTAAATCATGTATTGCCTCCTTCTTTAGCTAGTTTCCTTTGTGTTAAATTGCATGAATGCTTAGGATTGTTGTTTATTTCTTTTAATTGTATGTTAAACCCTTTTGATTTAATACTCAAGATTGCACAACCCCTGAGTAAGTACTTTTGGTACAAGTCAATTTTAAACACCAACACTAATTCCACCAATTTACAATGGTGGGTTCATTGGCCTACCCAACTTCCTTACCCCCACATATTATTCGAAGACAATTTATACCTTTATCTTGGGACTAAGTAGGCAACATGAAGCATGACGACTCGTCCTCAAACATGATTGGGTAATTGAAGCATTGCTACTCATCCTCATACCAAGTGGGCAAATAACACTACTTTGTATCCAAGACCAAGTGAGTCCATAAGTACCACTACTCAATTTCAAGGACGAGGGGGTGAGCATAAGTACCTTGATTCATTCCAAGACAATCAAATTCAAAGCCTCCTATTCATGGCTCCTTGCTCTAATAATTTTAGCAACTCTTTCTTCACTTAAATTGCTTCGATTGTGGATTGTTTGTACAATCACATATTGTGAATTGGATAATCATGCAAGTGTTTTATATCATGTTTTTTTCTTCTTCTTAGGTACACTCTTCTACATATGCCTTTACTTCTATTGATTCATCATCTTTTTTATTTTGTCTCAATATGATCACTATAAACTTCCTACTCGAGATAATAATTTTCCTAGCTTAGTTGGCACTTACCAAACATATCATGGATTTACCTTTGTGTGCATTGATGATAAATAAATAGTTATATGGTGTTGTATTTACTTGTGTAGAGTATTTGTCCATGGCATTGTATTAAGAGATGTTATTTTGGAGAATTATATTATCCCACATGAAATATGTGAGAGTAATTCCTCCTCATCTCTTAGTATATAATAGGGTCAAGTGAGTCTCTACAGATCATGTATTCTTGATGTAGTAGTGGTACTATTGTGACACTGTTGTACATCATCTATATTCTTTGGGGTATTTGTGCTTTACTCTCTTGTAAGATTCGAGAAGACATTCTGGAGATAATAGAAGACTACCTTCCCGTGGATGTAACCCATTAGGGTGAACCACGTATATTGGTGTTCTCTTGTCCTTTTATGTTCTTGTTCTTATCTTTTATGATATGTTGTTGGTTGCTTAGATAGGTTAACTAATTTAGTTTGACTCTACTATTCTAACATGGTATCAGAGCGAGTTGTTATGATCTAGTACCTTCTATAGCTTTCAATCAATAACGATTATCATTTAGGCATTATCATTTTGTTGTAGATTTGCTTTCTATCTGGTAGCCATTAGGCTTCTCTTCAGATCTGCGCATATTTCTGCATTTTTTTTACCCTAACCCTAACTTGTTGTGTAAGATTTTTGTAGAATTTTTTTAAGGGTTTCTTGATGTTTTTTCATAGATCTACATGATTTCGGGGCTCTCCTCAAGGAGATCTTTCTTCCGATTATAAAAATGGCAGTTATAAAAAAATGGTCGTAACTTTGTCAATTTTTACCAAAATTTTTATTATAACCTGTTTTTAGAATTGGAAATGTCATTCTGGATCCACCTACGAGACCATAACATAAAACTGGGTATTTTGGGGCTTCCTTTTGGTAATAAAAATGACAGTTATACAAAAAGGCCGTAACTTGGTCATTTTTTACCAGTTTTTTTATTATAACCGATTGTTTGAATTGGAACAACCATTCTGGATCCACCCATGTGACCATAACAGAAAATTGGGCATTTATGGGCTTCCTTTCGGTAATAAAAACGATAGCTATAAAAAATGGTCGTAACTTGGTCACTTCTTACTGGATTTTTTATTATAACCTGTTTGTGGAATTGGAATAGCCATTCTGGATCCAGCTACGCAATCAAAATAGAATGATGAGCTTTTTTGGGCACAGTTTTTTATAGATTTGTAAGTGAAAGTTTCTCCTCTTTTCTTTAATGTGTTTCTAACTGTGCTTTAGCAGATTCAGATCAGTAAAGTGTAACTGTTTAAGTTTTTCACTATTTTTCTGTCATTTTTCAGTATTAGAGTTTCTTATTTCTTGACAAAATTTCACTCATTATGACTTTCGAAGTAACTTATGTTCCTGAATTAGTTGGTTCTAACTATCTTGCCTAGAAGAGAAAGATGATTGATGTTCTCAGGAGTAAGAATCTTTTGAGGCTAGTTAATGGTGAACACAAGACACCTACTGTTGCTGATGATTTAGCTACATGGGAAGTTAAAAGTGATCAAGCAAGGGGGCTCATTGGTCAAAATGTTGCAGATAGTCTTCAGATAAGTATTGAGGTAGAAGACAGCTCGGTTCAGGTATGGCAAATTCTTTCCTCTTTATTTGATAAATCTGATGATGTTTCTGCATATTATCTTGAAAAGAAGATCTTTGACCTCGAACCTGCTGACTTTGAAAGAGTTGAGTCATATCTTACTGAAAATAAAACTTTAAATGAGAAATTAAATAGTTGTGGTAAAGATTACAAGAAAACTGACACTGCTCTTATTATTCTTGTAGAACGTAAAATGTCATCTTGTTTTGATATGTTCATCCAAACTAGGAATAGAGCTCTAGAATTGTCTCAAAGTACTACGAAGCAAACTTTTGATGATTTTTGTAAATGATTGATCAATGAGCAAGAAAGGTTAATTGTTTCAAGACAACTCACACCTAATAAAGCTCTAACTGCACTTAATAAGAATCATAAAAAAAGTTTTAATAATGCTAAAGGTTTTGATCCTTCTAATACTAATTCTGGACATGCTTCTCATGCTTCTAATGAAAATAGTAAACAGAAGAAAGTGTATGATCCTTGTAAACATTGTGGTAAAACTAACCATCCTGAAAAGAATTGTTTTAAAGCAAAACATTTAATGGCTAAAGCTAAAAAGAAAACCTCTAATCACTCTCAAGTAGCTTTATGTGCATCTGTTGTTTTGCCTAATAATTCTTCTTTTAACGTGGAATGGATAATGGATTCTCGTGCATCTAAACATATGACTAGTGATGCTTCTTTATTTACTTTCTATGACAATCATAAACGCATATCTTAGAAAGTTTCTATAGGTGATGGTAAACAACTTTCCGTAATTGGTTCTGGTAATGTTAATGTTACTAATGGTCAATTGGAAGATGCTTTTCATGTTGAACACATGCCCATTAACTTGCTTTCTATTTATCGTGCTTTTCAAAAAGGGTTTAAATTTGAAGCATGGCCTGACAAATATGTTCTTAAAGATATCAATCAAAATTTCAAAGTAGTTTCTTCTGGTCATGTTGATCATACTGCTGGTCTATATAAATTTGTTGGTTTTAACTCAACTAAAAGACAACATTTTTATTCCTATGTTGCCCACGCTGATGAACAAAGTAAATTATGGCATGGAAGATTACGTCAATTTAATTATGGTAAAATGCAATTGTTAACTAAAATGGTACATGGCTTGCCTCATATTTCTTCTGCTAACAGTGTTTGTGAAGGTTGTGTTCTTGGTAAACATCATAGAGAAATGTTTGAGAAAGGTAAAGCTTGGCGTGCTAAATAAACTTTGCAATTAATTCATAGTGACATTTGTGGTCCTCTTGAAGTTCCCTCTTTTTCTCGTACAGTCTATTTTCTTACTTTTATTGATGACTTTAGTAGAAAATCATGGGTTTATTTCTTGAAAAATAAAAGTGAAGTTTTTTCAATATTTCAAATTTTTAAATCTTTCGTTGAAAATGAGTCCAGTAAGAAGATTAAGACTTTAAGATCATATAATGGGGGGGGGGGATTTGTTAAGAATGAATTTGAAGCATTTTTATCCAAACATGGTATTCAACACCAAAAGATTGTACCTTACACACCTCAACAAAATGGTGTTGCTCAGAGGAAAAACATAACTTTAGTTGAAATGGCTAGATGTATGCTTTATTCTAAAGGATTACGTAAAAAAAAAAGGGTTGAAGTTGTAAGTTGTGCAAACTTTATTTTAAATCGAGTTCCTACAAAAGCCGCTAAGCATGTTACGCCCAAGGAAAATTGGAATGGTCGGAAACCTGATATTAGTAACTTTAAGGTGTTTGGTTGTGAATGTTGGGCTCATATTCCTGACGATAAAAGGAAAAAGTTAGATCCCAAGTCTCACAAAAGTATATTCATTGGTTGTTCTAAGGATTCTAAGGCTTACGGGTTATTTGATACCTCTACTCAGAGTGTTATCATCCGAAGGGATGTTCACTTTGTTGAAGTATCTTCACCACCTGAATCTGTCGAACCTCATGTTACACAAAATATCCCATTGTCTCATTTTACTCCTATCTCAGCTTCTTCTTCCAGTTCTGTGCCTATTGTTGATCAGATTTCACCCTCTTCTTCAAGTATTCCACCTGAATGTACTGAAGCTGAAGAAGCTTCTATTTCCTCTAACCTTCTTGTTTGGGCTCGGAAAACTCTTGAATCTGCAGGTAGTGAGGTCAGTAACCCTTCCGACCCTCGTAGAACTAGATCTAGCTTTACCCTTATGACCAAATTTTTTGCCACAGATGATCCTACCTCTTATGCTCAGGCTCAAGGTAAACCTCAATGGGAACAAGCTATGACTGCTGAGTATGAGTCTCTTATGAAGAACAATACTTGGTCTCTTGTTCCTCTTCTTGTTGGTAATAATTTAGTTGGTTGTAAATGGGTTTATAAATCTAAGTTCACTACAAAAGGACAGATTGAAAAGTATAAATCTAGGTTAGTTGCAAAATGTTTTAATCAACTTGAAGGTATAGATTATAATGAAACTTTTGCTCATGTTGCTAAAATGAATACAATAAGAACCATTTTATCTATTGCTTCATCTTATAAATGGAAAATACACCAAATGGATGTTAAAAGTGCTTTTTTAAATGGTGATCTTAATGAATAAATTTATATGCAACAACCTCCTGGTTTTATTAATGCTGAATCATCAAATTTACTATGTAAACTACACAAGTCTTTATATGGTCTCAAACAAGCACCTAGGGCTTGGTATGATAAAGTTGATGCATATTTTTTGAAGAATGGTTTTCAGCGTTGCATATCTGATCCAAATCTGTATGTTCAGAACTTTGGTACTAATATTCTCATTGTTGTTTTATATGTAGATGATCTAATCATCACAAGCAGCCAACTTACATTAATTCAAAATCTAAAAAGTGATCTTCAAAAGCAGTTTGAAATGACTGACCTTGGTTTATTGCATTATTTTTTGGGTCTTCAAATCTGGCGTATGGCAGATCGTATGTTTCTCTCTCAGCCGAAGTATGCTACAGACCTGTTGGCTCATTTCCATATGAGTGATTGTAAATCCGCTCCTACGCCATTTCAACCAATGTAAAGTTAACTGTTGAGTGCACCACACTGCTTGTTGATGCTACTCTTTATCGTCAGCTTGTAGGCAGTTTGATATATTTAACTCATAGCCGACCAAACCTCTCTTTTGCTGTCAGTTTGGTTTCTCGGTTCATGTGGCAACCTCATGAAAGTCATTGGCAGGAATCCAAGAGGATTCTGAGATATTTACAAGGGACATTATACTATGGTGTTTTTTATTCGAGTAGTGCTATAGTTTCACTCTCTGGTTACATAGATTCTGATTGGGCAGGTGACAGTTCTGATCGACGGTCCACTGTAGGTTATGTATTTCAACTTGGTTCAGGTTCGATTTCTTGGTCGAACAAGAAGGTGAAGAGTCTTTCTTTATCTTGATGTGAAGCAGAATATAGAACAGCCAAAGAAGCAACTAAAGAAGCAATTTGGTTATGGCATGTTCTTACAGAGATTGGTCTGGCTCTGAAATTGTCCACTGCGTTGAAATGTGACAATCAAGGTGCAATCTAGCTTGCTTATAATCCGGTATATCACTCCAAGACAAAGCATCTCGACCTTGACGCTCATTACATTCATAGGCTTGTGGCAGATGGTATTATTTCTCTTCAGTATTGTCCTACAGAGCAGCAGGCCGCAGATATATTCACCAAATCCTTCACCGAGGTGAAGTTTGTGCATATTTTTTCCTTGCTTGGAATGCGGGAAGTTGTCATCAAGGGGTAGCAGTAATGACTCCTTCCTTCCTTAGTGTTAGTATGGGCCCTTCTCCTGGCCATTATTAAGGGGGAGTGTTGGAATACATTATATTCTTTCGAAGGTAATAATGTCTTTGTATTATGTCGGAAGTTGTCTACAATCTTATGTAAAAGAGTAATACATTTAACCCATAGTTATATGGTGTTGTATTTACTTGTGTAGAGTATTTGTCCATGATATTGTATCAAGAGATGTTATTTTGGAGAATTATATTATCCCACATGCAATATGTGAGAGTAATTCCTCCTCATCTCTTGGTATATAATAGGGTCAAGTGAGTCTCTATAGATCATGTATTCTTGATGTAGTAGTGATACTATTGTGACACTATTGCACATCATCTATATTCTTTGGGGTATTTGTGCTTTGCTCTCTTGTAAGATTGGAGAAGACATTCTGGAGATAATAGAAGACTACCATCCCATGGATGTAACCCATTAGGGTGAACCACATATATCGGTGTTCTCTTGTCCTTTTCTTTTCATGTTCTTATCTTTTATGATATGTTGTTGGTTGCTTAGATAGGTTAACTAGTTTAGTTTGACTCTACTATTCTAACACAACCCTCTATTGCCAAGTGTCACCTTGAGGACCCAAGAAGGCATCCTTGTCACTCTTAATTTTGTTGTAAGAAGGTCGTTGAGAGATAAACTCCTGCATTTAATGGAGCATGGGGCTAATTTTATAAATGGTGGCTAGATATGGGCTAAATGGATGGATACATCAGTCAAGTACCTTATGAAATTGTGGTCCACAGACAAAGGACCTAACGTGGGGGAGCGATGTCTCAAATGGTAGGGGATAGTGCATTCCTATTGATTCCAGAAACCAACATGTCGAGCCACGACCCAATTGAGTAGAGAGGAATGTGTTATCCTTCATCTTGAACAATGGGGAATAATTGTTGCTGATTTGGCCTTGCGTATTGCATACCTAGCAGCGGTCGTGGTAGGATTGGCACCCTAAGTGAAAGTCGAGTCTGAAGAGCATTGGAAACACTAAGAATCCATGTGGATTGTGTAACTGGTGAAGGCACGAAGTCTCTGTACATTCATCAGGTTGGACCTTCTATACCAACCTGTGAGTAGCATAGAATGAGACTTTCCTTAAGATGAGTGTAGTAGAGATGTGGGTGCCAAGGTTGGTTGAAGTTGATGGAGAATCATGTAGCTCTATGGTTGAGCTCACTAGTTTAACAATTATTGTCTTTATTTTTTTGTAGGATTGATAAACACAGTTGTGTGTTGGCTTATCCTAAGTGAGTGTGTTTATCCATTGTTGGGAGTGAGCCTAAGTATAGTCCTTTCTATTAAATAGCATAGCCCATCTCAGGGGTGGTCTCTCGGCTGAAATAATATAGGTTGGGAAGAGACTTACGATTGGGTGGAACGTTGATCTCACATAGCTAGTTGTTGAACGATTTCAATTAAAAAGACAAGTGTTCCATTGTCTATGGATGCTCAACATTTCTATGTGATGTATGAATGTTTGTTCATGTTGAATTGAATGAAATGGTAGCTTGTATTGTTCAATAAATTTCATGTTCATAGTCTGGAAATGTGTTACTATTGTGTATGAGTTATTGGACTAGTTTAGGCATGAATTGTGCTTGTGGTTCAATTCCCTTTTCTACCGTAAATGTTTAAATTGTACATGCACAAGCCATGCAATAGGAATATGGTATTAGTACCTTAGTTGTGTGTTCGAATCAACCAAGTGTTCAGATCCCAAATCAGAAGAATCCTATAGCATTTCCATGGACGAAATAGTAGGGCCAAAGTCTAAGGCCGGAAGGGAAAATTTGATTAAGCATTATGCAAAAGGTTGTCGTTGATGTGTCAAGTGTCGATGTGATGACCTCAAAATCAGCAAATAAAGTTGTGGAAGTCTATTTGGGGTGTCGATTTCTGACTCTAGATGGCGAAAGCATTGGATTCAGAAAGTCGATGTAGGTTGTTAAAAATCCGTTTTGAGTTTTCGATTCCCGATGTCGAAAATGACAAAGTCAAAAATTTGGGATTGTTTGTGAAGACCCGTTGTCTGTTCTGACTTTTGATTCCCGACTTTGAAAATATTTGAGTCGATGAGTTGGATTTGTTTGGTTGAAATACAGATTTGTGGTTCTAACTTTTGGTTTATGATATCAGAACATCAGAGTCGACCAGTCGGGAAGGTTTTGTGGAGAACTTATTTTGTGGTTTTGACTTTTGACTCTCGACGTACCAAAGGTAGTGGTCGAAGTGAGAAAGTCGAGGAAGGATCGTTAAGATCTAGTTTTATGTTCCTATTTCTGATTTTTGACGTCGAAACAATCAGGAAGGCTTGGAAAAGTCAGGATCAGGGAATTTGTCAGTTAGGATGGTCTATAATTGACGGATTTGGTTATTAGGCCAAGTTAATGACTGATTAACCAAGGTTAATTATTAATTAGGAAATATATCCTACTGGGATCTATGTTTATGCATTGTATGGTATCAGTCAAGAGAAATTTGGAATCCCATTTCATGTAATGTTCCCCTTGACAATCTGTTTGGTCAAGGGTGGGTGTGACATAATGATATTGGAGAAAGAAAAATGGGAAAGGATGGTGTTGCATTAATTTATTTTTATCTCGAAAGGGCCAACGAGGTAACAGAGTGGTGTCAGAGCAAAGGTTGCAGCACTTGGGCTGGTTGGCTCGAATCCATGCTTATAGGAAGATAATCAAAGATGCACAACAAGTGCATATGATTTTAAATTGACAAAATTGCCATAATGGTAGTTTCTATAAATAAATAATTAGGATAAAAGAACCTGGGAATTAGAAATCCTGTAAATTCATCCATGAGACTGATTTTATTAAAGAATGGTGATTATGTGTCATTTCATATATTACTAGTATGTCCGATAAATATATCTATAATGCCCAATGTTTGCAGTTAACAGTCTTTGAACAATTGTAGCAGAGGGTAACCAGTGAAAAGGAAAAGGTTTCCAAAAGAAAATGGTGACCATGAATCATGCCCGAGACCCTTATGAGCACACTGAGGATGTCCTTGGAGAAAATATGCAAGAGGAAAATGATAAGACAAAGTCCAGTGGGAGAAGATAGTAGATCACTCCCCAAAATTTGGTTGAGACAATGAGAAGTTTCAAAAGAGAGGTTTATCAAAGCTCGAGAAAAGTGGAACCAAATTAATGCTGGCATCTTTCAAATCCTCGCATATATTCAAGACAGGGTCAATCATGGGTCTAATCCAAGTGAAGTTGGTCAAGGAAATGCAGAGAGTTGCTCTAAAGGCCACTCTAGAAAGAGAACGTTGAGACCAATAAATTGATCTGTAATCAGGGCACGTAAGGCATCTTCATCAAGATCTTCTTCTAGCAAGTCATTTGATTCTCGAAGAACTCCAAGGCGTACTTCCTGTAGGCTTAACAAAAAAATATTTCTAAAACAATTTCGTAAGAAGAAATTAGAAAGGAGAGGCCTCCCACAATTGACGAAGAAAATAAGATAGGCCAGGGAGCAAAAACATGGCTTCTTGGAATGAAGAAATATTTATGGATTCATGACTACTTACAAAACGTAAAGGCCATAATTGTGCCGAGAGGCGCTCTATAGCCCAGTATGGGGTAGATCTTGTAGCGTTACGTAACGTTACATAATGTTATGTCGGCTAAAAAAATAAAACCTTAGAAAAAAAAAACTCTATCTTATACATCTATTTATAGATCCTTTGAAGAAAGTATTTCTCCCAAACGCGGTAAAGTTTTTTCATTCTCAATTGCTGAAATAGAGTTTGATCTTTATTTTACTCAGAAGGAAAGCCATATCTGCATAGGTGAATACAATGGCCAACAAATGGAATGCGCATTTAGTTGGAAAGCTTTAGAAGTTGAATAGCACAAAAGATAGCATTGAAGGTACTTGTTATTCTGTTTATTTCACTAAGATTAGCCTTTTTTCGAAGCATAGAGGCATTTTTAGGTTTTTTTTTTCAGGTTAAGGGCATTTTTTAGGTATATGGGTAACACGTAGAGGTTGTTTTCCAAGAGAGTAGTTAAGGTAAATGATAGCCGAAAGATAGTAACTTTTCTTGAGAAATACTGAGGAAACACCTAGTTTTCCTTCATGTTATCATGTACATTGATTAAAATGTAGATCCATCAGTTTTGGTGTTATTGTGATGTATGATATGGTACATTGTTCAGCCGTTTCACATTGGTGTACCTTCTACTGAAATAAAGCAAAGGTGATAGTGGAGACATGGTGTAGACAATTTGAAAATGCAGACGAAGACAGAAAAATCTCATTGCTTTATCTGGCGCATGACATCATACTAAAGGGGAAGAATTTGAAAGAATGTGATGGATTTCTTGAGGACTTTTGGCGAGTTCTACCAATATATCTTGAAGATATATATCAAAATGGAGCACAATCTGGAATGGAAGTTGCATCCAAACTGGTATATACTTTCTTCTCTTAGACCTGTAAATTGACAGATTTTTCGAACTTCTGTGTTTTTTCTAGGATCATTTCATGAATTTAAATTTTCTATAAATTTGTAGGTTGATATATGGGAAGGACATGAAGTTTTTAAACCAGGCCATCACAATCTGAGAGCGCATTTTCTTGGAGAAATCCCGCCATCAAGTTTAGACGATGGGTTTTTCCCAATGCTCCCCAGAAAACGAGTGAGACAATTTATAGCACCTTTGTTGGGTGATATTTGAAGCAATTGATTGCAAATTTTTCAGCTATATTGAACTATTGCTTTTGATGCTGATGGTTTCTGTTAATTGTTATCATTTTAGAAACTGGAAGCTAGATTCGAAGTTGGAGGTACTGCTGAAAAAATATTAGCAACATACCAGACTGCTGATGAGGATTATATAGACGAAGAGATAATATGGAAAGCATGTGGGTCTTCATCAAAACGATTGGAGGAGATAGAGAATGAAGTACACAAAGGTTGCGCTGTAACTGGTAAAGTACAGCAACAAAGTAGAATCTAAAATGTTGTGATTATTGGCTAAAATTATTGAGCGTGCTGCATTAAGTTGCAACATGCATGATAACTCTTGGATCAAAAGGTGTTTGAGATACAATGGTTGGTATGGCTATGGCATAAGTGGCAAGCTAAATATTGATCATCTTGATTATTTAGGTTATCGGCATAGTTATAAATAAAAAAACCATTCCTCACAGTTCCAGAGTTGCCTTTATACCAATATAAATACACTAATATATAGAAAAAAGAGCACTTCTCACCAGTGCTCAGAATTCTCACGCAGACATGAAAGGTCATAGACAGTTTCAACACTTCTACTAGAGCTATACTTCCGTACAAAATGAAGTGAAATACCTATAGACTTTATTCTCCAACTATTCCTACTATTTCTGGTTATAGTATTAGAGCATAAGCTTAGATCCAGCTAAACAGCGTTGGTTAGCGTATTCACAGGAATTTCGATAAACAAAAAATGCTTTGCATTAGGGTTTCTGCATGGGAGAATATACCCACACTTCTTTCACTATAAAAGATTTTCCAAACCTAATTAAATAACAGAATTAAACTCCATAATTCAGAATTTCCATAGTCATTGACCTCCTATTGTACCCTGCTTCCTTAACAAGATTAGTTGGAGCGCGGTTACCACGGTTCAGCGCTGAAGAGGCAAAAGCATTGAAAAGATCATTCGACTTTCTTGGCTATAACTACTACACAACACAATATACGACCAATAACCCTAATCCACCTTAGGTATCCATTGGTTTGAATCAAATCAATGGATACCTAATAAGAGATTTGATCCCTCTCGGCGCTTGATAGAGCCTAGGATTTGGATCTACGCTGGTTGTTATTTACAACCTTGATGGGAAAGCTTCAATTTGGTGGGAGCACCTCATGCAAGTAAAAAGGATTAAGGAGAGGAGGAGCAGATGGGAATGATTCCAAAGTCATTTCAAAGAAAAATACGTATCTACTGGGTATTATGATAACAAGAGAAAAGAGTTCCATGAGCTAAAATTGGGACACAAATCAATGGAAGAGCATGTCCATAAACTTTCAGGATTGTTGAGGTATGTGGGTTACATTAAAAATGAAAGAGTGAAAATTCAAAGCTTCCGTGGAAGTCTAACCCAAAATTTTTAGAGAAATGATTGAATTTGTTAACCCGCCCAGTCTTGATGAAACCATTAGAATAGAAATGCATTGTTATGAGCAAAGCAAAGGAAAATATGAAGTTCATGGAGCAAGGAAAGGAAATCTAAAAGGAAGGTTTGATCAAAGGGAAAGTGGATTCAAACCTCCATTTAAAATTCAACGAAGGAATTTTCAGTCAGGGCATCAAGCACGAAGTGGAAATGAACTAGTAGTAGCAACCAAAAAAGGAACACTTTGGTGTTGGGGATATGGAGGAAATCACCTGATTAGGGACTGCCCGCATCGAAGAGAGAACCCTCAAAGGTTGTATAACTTGGAATAAGCAATTACAATGGAGGACATGGCAAGGGAAACTCCTTGAATTTACGCAGCGCTAGATAACTGTCAAGCATACCATCAATCAACAGTGATAGAAGTTGAAGGTAAGATTGCTAAGCAATTTATTTCTATTTTGATTGATCTAGGATCTACTCATAGTTATGTTACTCCAAAAGTGGTTGAAGGTTTTTCTCTTATAAAAGTGCAACATGATATGTCTTGTGTAGTTCAATTAACCACTAGAACAGATAGAAGAATAAGTGAATTGGTTGTGGAGTTCCCCATAGAGTCGAATGGACTCCCCACCAAAATAAATTTGAATGTCCTACCATTAGGGTCTTATGATGCTCTTATTGGTATGGATTGGTTGGAAATGCACAGGTTCAAGGTAGACTACTATGAAAAGGTCCTTGAATGCAATGAAGAGGGAAGGTTAAGAATGGTGAAATGGATTTCCAAGCAAGTTTCAGTAAGGCATATTTAAGCTTTGTAGTTAAGGAGGTTGTGCAAGCAAGGTTGCCAACTCTATGCAACCCATGTATCTAATTTATTAGAGGGCAAAGGTTTAAGGACAAGTGATTAGCAAATGTTGCATGAGTTTAAATATGTATTTCTATATTAATTACCTAGACTTCCACCAAAAAGGGACATCGATTTCACAATAAATATTGTTCCAGGGGCAATGCTAGTTTCTAAAGCTCCTTATAGAATGAGCACAACGTAATTGGTAGAGGTGAAGATGAAGCTACAAGAATTAATGGACAAAAAAGTATATTAGACCAAGGGTGTCTCCTTGGGGAGCACCAATGTTATTTGTCAAGAAGAAGTATGGGGCTTTAAGAATGTGTATTGATTACATGCAGCTAAATAAAGTGACACTCAAGAATACGTACACATGGCCCATAATTGATGATTTGTTTGATCAAATGAAGGGATCCCATGTGTTTTCAAAGATTGACTTGAGATCTAGTTATCATCAAGTGAGGATAAAAGAGGAAGACATCCACAAGACAAATTTCCTAATAAGATACAACCATTATGAGTTCACGGTGGTGTCGTTTGGTCTTGCGAATGCACCCACCACATTCATGTGTCTCTTGAATAGCGTCTTCAAAAAGTATGTGGATAAGTCCATCCTAGTGTTCTTTGATTATATTTGTGTTTACTCTAGGAGTGAAGAAGAGCATGAGGAACACTTGAGAATGGTGTTGCAGATTCTTAAAGAGCGCAAATTGTATGCCAAGCTGAGCAAGTGTAACTTATATCAAAGAAGGGCATATTATTTTGGAAGATGGAATTGTAGTGGACCTGGAAAATATTGAAGCCATACTGAATTGGTCTACTCCAAAGAACGCCATCGATGTTAGATATTTGACGGGTCTTGTAGGATACTACAAAATATTCATAGAGGGATTCTCCAAGATCACTCATCTAATTACATTGTTGTAGAGAAATAATGTTAAATTCATATGGTCTGAAAAATGTGAAGAGAGATTTCAGTGATTAAAGAATTTGCTTACTAACGCTATTGTTTTAAAGATTGCTGATTATGATAAATATTTCATGGTATGCATGGACGCTTGCATCGAAGTCCTAAGAGGCGTGCTTATGTAGGAAGGATTCATGATTTGCTACGAGTCATGAAAATGAAAAGAGCACATTGGAATTATGTGATTGATGATATGGAATTAGTTGCAATAGTGCATGCTCTCAAGATGTGGTGACATTATTTGTTAGCGAGAAGATTTGAGCTCAAGATGGATCATGTGAGCTTAAAGTATTTGTTTGACCATCCAATCCTAAATGTCAAGTAAGCTAGGTGGCTGGAATTTATGTCTGAGTTTAATTTTGAAGTCAAACATGTGAAAGGAAAGGAGAATAAGGTTGTAGATGGCCTCAATATGAAATTTCATGTCGTCGCCTTAAGTATGTGCAGAACAAGAATTATTGAGGTCCAACATAAAGATGACGCATATCTCCAGGTAAAAGATAAATTGCAGCAAAGAAAAGTATTTAAAAGTGTGAAGGTTATCAACTCAAAGAAGATGATATTTCTGTTTACAAAGACACGCTATATATTCCAAATTGTGCAGAGTTGAGGAAGATGGCAATGAATGAAATTCACGAAAGGTCGTACTCTAAATACCCAAGATATCAAAAGATAATAACAACAACAATAAAGTAATACTTTTGGCATGGAATGAAGAAGGACATATCAAAATATATCTCTCGGTGTCAAAAGTTCTAGCAAGTCAAGACAATGCATCGACATCCAACAGGCTTGTTACAACCTTTTCCCATTCCAGAATCAAGTATGAAGTAATTAATATGGATTTTATAACAGGTTTTCTAGTGATAGTTGTTATAGTTGATTTTACCACACATGGTTGATCACACATTTATGGCTTTCCCTGTCCCACTGCAGACTCTTTAGACCCCATGGACTGATATTATACTTTGATGTTTCCAAGTTCATGCCTAAAAACCCCTATTTATTGCTGTACATGACTTTTAATCCCATACTCGCGTGTACACGTGACTTTTGACCTCAAACCCGCATACATCGGGATGTGTGCATAAATCCAAATATTTTTTGGAGTTTTCCTTCATATGAGTCTGAACTACTTGACTATTGACCTTCAATATGCCTTGAGATCGCTCGGATGTGACCCTTCATTACCCCTTTGGAGTGCTATATAAGGAACCCCTTGGATACATTGAAGATCAAAGAAACTATAGTCCATTGTTGCCTTAGTTTGCTTATCCTTGAGTCTACATCCCTTTGCCCCTTTGGAGACTTTGTGTTCTTCCCAAGCTTGCCTTTGTCTTGTGATCTTGCAATCGAGAGATGGAGGATTAAGGTGGTGGAGGACCAGGTGGAGGACTCATTTTCTCCGGTTCGTAGACGTGCCGACAGAGGTTGTTACTCTTGTAATCTCTGATTTTATTAATAGAAACATCTTTTCATGTCCAATTAATGTGCATTTGAATATGAATATTGTATCCGTGGATGTATTTAATTACTTATACATTATTGAATATATATGTTAGATTAGGTCTAACACATTATTATAGAGCATGCTTGTCTTGTTTGTTGTTGTTGAGAGTGAATTGCTAATGCAAGCGTGAATTGGAAAAGCTCAATAGGGATCTACTTCAACCGTCTGGAACAAGGTACAATTTGACATCCCTTAGTGTTAGATGTTTGGTTTCTCTTGCATATTGGGAAAGATTGATTTATGGTGTCAAGCTGTCTGTTGTGGTACCCCCAAGCCATAGGAATTTTCTCTCTGTAACAGAATTGGCGACTCCATTGGGGACCTTCCTTGTTTTTATTTGGGGATTGGGGGCACAATGTGCTTGATCTTATTGACTTGCTCTTTGTTTCTCCCTGTTTCTGTGTTGCATTTTATAGTATGTTCATACATTGACACTCCGGTTGAGTGGTTTGACCCTTTGCCTACTTTTTACCACTTTCTTCTCTGTATACGCAGGTTTTTGGCTAAAAGTCACATACATACGCGGGTTTTTGGCCAAAAGTCACGTATACATGCAGGTTTTTGGCCAAAAGTCACGTACATACGTTGTTGTTCTTTATACAGTCATGTACATCCTCCCTTTTGGTTGAGTTTGATGTTGTGGGAATTTGTTGGGTGGGTTGTGAGTGTGGTTGGGTCTTCCTGGGTTTTGATGTGGTTTGTTGATTGCTTCTTTCGTGACCAGAGACCGCTTTTTCATTGATTTTTCTTTGAAAGTAGTTTTAGTCATTTATCTTTTTGTTTTTCCATTAGTGCATTACTCTTTTTGTCTCGGTGTCTTGCTGGGCTTGTGTTTTATACTTGCTACATAGGCTAAGAGTTTTAAATGACTTTTATTACATTTTTCATTCTTTTATATTGAAAAATACAAAATAGTTGCTCTCTTAGTTGCATCTTAGATATGGATTTGAGGTACTTGCATTGGATTGCTTGAATGAAAGTTGTGTTTGGGATTTCATATAGGAAGGATTGCATTGTCATTTTGAAAGGAATATATAAGCAGCTCATGTGGCGGCATACCTCATTTTTCATTCGGCAAATTTGCACTTGGCATTATTTGTTAGGTGTGCACGTTTATTTCACTGCTGAGTCTCAATATCATTAGTTGCAGGACCATTTCCCTTTGAGTAATTACAACCATTAAAATCAACGCTTAAATAAAATGAACTACACATTTTTCTTTGATAGGGTTCACAAACAAGATTATGATTTAGAGTCTTGGATTAGTTCATTGTGAGCCAATTCTCCAAGACTACTAAACACAAACAAGTAGGTGTCTTTCCAGGTGAGAGAATGAAATCCTTGATATAATTAGTGTTTCTTAGGATGCTCCTCTTACACACGAGTCAAGCACGAGGCAGCGCACACGATTGTGATTGGGATAGCCCTTTGTCACTTTCTGTGAGCGCAGGAGATATTTCCAGGATCGTATTCGTATATGAGGGCTCTTTTGAGAGTTTCGAGCTTTGCTACCCTGCCCATACGGTCGATCCCACCTGTGACTATCCACCTGAGCATTGGTTATATTGGGGTGACCTTAGGTTCCTTACCTATGTATCGTAGGGGGTACTTGCAGAGGTTATTATGTAGATGTCCTGACCAGGTAGGGGTTGGACAGCACAATCGCTTTATGCGTTGAAGTTGAGGGCCACTATAATTGGTTACGTACCTCCACTTGTAGTGTATGGGAGTTTCGAGCCTCTCCTAGGCGAGACATACATGCTGCATTTGGGAGCTCACATACCCTTCCCTTGGTTTGCTTGTATTTTGGCTGTAGATTCTCTTATGAGTGTGCTCTTTGTGCGTTAGTGGGCTTTTGGGATTGTGGTTACTTAAGTATATTTATGTTTTCTTGAGTTCGGATCCTTTTATTTTCAACATGCCTGGTATCCTGTCACCTGTCCTTGGTCCTAGTACGAACTCTAGTGTCATACTTGGGGGCATCACAGCCCCTTACTGTGCTCATAGATTTGGGAATGGTCATATTCCATCCTCTAATCCATCTGTGGAGGATTTTTATTCCCTTCTCTCAGTCTTTACACCAGTGGTCACCCTCTCAAGGGTGGTGGTGGATACGTGAACATTGGGTCTACACCTTACATTCTTTATTATGTCCCATCGTTCATCGCAATGTTTCCTTTGAATATAGTTGTCATGATCAATCCTCCCTATATCCTATATTTTGGACTCTTTACTGATTGTTTTCAGCTGTTTTGGACTATTATTATTGTCATGTAGGGTCCATTTTTTGTACACTGTCTCCGAGTCTTTGATTCCTTTGTGCTTATTTCAGGTATAATGTATGAACTAGCATATAGGTTAAGATTTCACGTCCGTCTGCATTTTGCAAGACCTTATGACCGTTTCATCTTAACCTTAGTTACGGACCCATTTCGTGATGTCACAAAACCTTCATGCTGCTTTTAGAAGTGACATTATGTGAATGGTAGAGATTTCCCATACATGGGTACCCTAGTTAGATCAAGTATTGCATTTGGTGTCGATGCTGACATTTCTCCTTTAGGGTGTGGGAGTCCTTTGTATAGTACCGCCATGTCTTTGAGCAAGAGCCTCATACTCCTCTTGAACTTTATGCTGGCCTTTTCCCCTTGGACTCCCTTGTATATGCCAAGTTATAATTGAATTATCATGAGTTTTACTTGCCTTATTGAGCATTATGCCAGCTTTCTTGACCTTGACCATCAACCATATAGCCCGAGCTTGTCTCATGTCTAGCCAAGCAGAGCCTTTTTACATATCTTTTGCAACTTGATTCCCCATTTTTTACCAGGAGGGGACCTTCCCCCGAGTATCGTTATCCTGCACATACTTCCTTGCATTGAGCATAGGTATGTTCCACTGCTTGGAACTAGTTTGCTTTCCCCCCTGACACTCGTCCCCTCCTAGATTTGTAAATATAAAGCACTTTTTATTCCTTTTCAAGCTTTTCAAAATATCTGGAAAAAAAAGTCCAAATTTTTTTTAAAAAAACCAAAAATCCGGATAGGAAAAGATGTTATCTTTAGCAGCAATAGAGTTGTGTCACCTTTGAACAAAGCACTGTTTATCACATCCATTGGTTGGGTTATTAGTTTGACTTTAGGAGTTGTACTTGTTACTCTGAGTTTATCTCCACCGACTGGTTAAGCTTCCAGTCCCTATGGAGCCTCTGTTGATGATTCCTGTGTCATAGAGATGTCCCAGTTTGCATATCGAGTCCATGCTGCCTACCTTCAGTCACCATTTTCCTTTATGCTCTTGTTTAAAGGCAGTTGAAGCCTCAGTCGGCAATTCCTTAGTTGTCTTGACTTTGCATGTCGACCATTCCCGGTACTGTCACTGGTTCATGCACATCTTGTTCGAGTTCTTCCAAATTATACAGTGTTGTTGAGTACCTCATGTTGGTTGATGGGGGATTCCTTAATGCCCTCCTTCCAGTGGATTCTGTCCCATCGACTTCAGATCATTTATGGGATAGGAGTCTAGAGTCATTTGAGTGCCTTGAGACTTACAGTCATGAGTGGTAGGTTTTCTCATCATCGACAATTTTGGGAATACATCAATGTCCCCTGATCAATGGATTCTTCCAAGTGTTCAACCTCAACACGTCTATTCACACATGTTAGATTGCACTCTAGTACCTTGATTTCCATTTTCATTATCGATGGGTGATCTTGTGTATGTTAACGGTATACATCAATGACTGGTAATTAGATGATGGACTACTATGTTCGACCTCAACACCTTTATTCGCATAGTAGGACATGTACTCGTAGCAGTTTGTGTAGAATAGCTTCCATCTTGGTGGCATTCCACATATGCTACCTCCTTAATCATGCCAGTGTTCATGAGATTTCAACTCTTGTGATTTGATTCCAATGTATGTCAGATATATTCAGCCATTATGGAGATCTTGATCCATTGTATATCTTTGGCTTCCATGGAGATCTTAATCCATTGTATATCTTCACCATGGAGATTCTGATCTATTACATATTGTACGTGGCGATGACCACACATGTCACATTTTGTATATCATGCCTATTCATGTCCATTGTACTCTTATGTATCCGGGACTGCTATATGTATTTGCAGTCACATGCAGAGATTAATTATTGTACTATACTGATGGATGGCTGGTTCTTCCACTTGGTTCTTCATCACTCCACTTCTGGGATGGATTTTATAATTTATAATGTATTTCAGACATCATGTTACCCCTGTGACCTCACACATTATGGGGAATTTGTTATAGTTGATTTTAACACACATGATTGATCACATATTTATGGCCTTCCCTGTCCCTCTGCAAACTCTTTAGACCCCATGGACTGATATTATACTTTGATGTTTCCAAGTTCATCCCTAAAAACCCCTGTTTATTCTTGTACACGACTTTTAATCCCATACTCGCGTGTACACGCGACTTTTGACCTCAAATCCGCATACATCGGGATGTGTGCATAAATCCAAATACTTTTGGAGTTTTCCTTCATATGAGTTTGAACCACTTGAATCTTGGCCTTCCATATGCGTTGTGATTGCTCAAATTTGACCCTCCATTACCCCTTTGGAGTGCTATATAAGGAACCCCTTGGATAATTGAAGGAGAGGAATTGAAGAGCAAAGAAACTATAGTCCATTGTTGCCCTAGTTTGCTTATACTTGAGTCTACATCCCTTTGTCCCTTTGGAGCACTTTGTGTTCTTCCCAAGTTTGCCTTTGTCTTGTGAGCTTGCTATCGAGAGATAGAGGATTGAGGTGGTGGAGGCCCAGGTGGAGGACTCGGTTTCTCCGGTTCGTAGACATGCCGACAAAGGTTATCACTCTTGTAATCTCTGATTTTATTAATAGAAACGTATTTTCCTGTCTAATTAATGTGAATTTGAATATGAATATTGTATCCATGGATGTATTTAATTGCTTATACATTGTTGAATATATATGTTAGAGTAGGTCTAACACATTATTATAGAGCATGCTTGTCTTGTTTGTTGTTGTTGAGAGTGAATTGCTAATGCAAGCGTGAATTGTAAAAGCTCAACGGGGATCTACTTCAACCGTTCGGAACAAGGTACGATTCAACATCCCTTAGTGTTAGATGTTTGGTTTCACTTGCATATTGGGAGAGATTGATTTCTAGTGTCAAGCTGTCTGTTGTGGTATCCCCAAGCCATAGGAAGTTTCTCTCCGTAACAATAGTAAAGAAGCATGATTCAATCATGGTTGTGGTGGAAAAGCTATCAAAGACATTTCATTTTATTCCAGTCAAGTCGACTCATAAAGTAAATGACATGGCAGGTATCTTCATGAAAGATGTATTTAGATTGCATGGATTACCCAAAGCGATATTCTCATACCAAGATTCCAAGTTCACATCCAATTTTTGGAAAGGGTTCTTTCAGGAGTTGGGACTCAGTTGAATTTTAGTACAATGTACCACCCTCTAGCATATGTCTAAACTAAAAGAGTGAATAAATTCCTTGAATATGTGTTAAGGATGTATGTGATGGATAAGCCATCCAAGTGGGAATATTACTTACACTTCGTAGAAATTGCATACAATAATGGTCATCACCCAACATTGGGAATGAGCCCATTTGAAGCATTGTATGGCAAGGGATGCAAAACTCTAGTGAGTTCGGATAGGCTAGTAAGTAGGATTGTGCTTGAGCCATAAATGTTTAAGGAAATGGAACAGGAAAATGTCAAGATCATGCATAATTTAAAGGCATCACGGGACATGCAGAAAAATTATGCAGATTTAAAAAGAGTGCATAAGGGATTTAAAGTTGGGGATAGTGTTTACTTGAGAGTAAATCCAAAGAAAAGTTCCCTGAAGTTGGGGATTTGGGCCAAGATAGCACCAACATATTATGGACCATTTGAAGTCCTTGATAGGATAAGACCAGTTGCATATAGTATTGCTTTGCTTGCTAACATGAAAGTTCATAATGTTTTTCATGTTTCTTGCTTAAGAAGTATGTACATGACCCTAATCACATAATTGATTGGAATTTAAGTGAAGTGGAACCCAAGGGAGAGTTCCAAGTGGATCTTGTGCGCATCCTCGGCAAGAAGGTAACATGTTGCGGAACCGAGCCATCAAACATGTGAAGGTGTAGTGGAAGCAACTTGGACAAGATGAGGTTGCATGAGAGTTAGAGGATGCCATGAATGAGGCATACCCATTTTTGTTGAGTTTTCAGAATGCCGAGGACAATGTTGTTTTTAGGGGGAAGGGATTGTAATACCCCATTTTGACCCCTGGTGTATATATTCGTTTGATGTGTAAATATTGTGTACATACGATGTATGAATCCTGGTGAGGAGCTTAAGGCCAAGGCCCTCCTAGTGAATGGTCTATTTATAAAGGCACATAATATATGTTGGTAGACCATGTGCTAGTAATCCATCTACAATGTGAAAGCACATAAATATTTGTAGTGTAAATAAAAAGGTTAAGGCTAGCAATGTATGTAATAACAAAATGATGGGGTTATGTGTTATCCACTAGGGAGAGGTAAGGGGGTGTGGGAGAGTCAACCATATGTTCCCAAGTGTCATGTTGAGGACCCAAGAAGGCGTCCTTGCCACTCTCAATTTTGTTGTAAGAAGGTGGTTGAGAGATCAACTCATGCGTTTAATGGAGTGGAGCATGGAGTTGAATTCATAAATGGCATGGCCAGGTATGGGCCGAATGAATGGACGCAATAGTCAAGTACTTTGTGGAATTGTATTCCACGGACCAAGGACCCATCACAAGGGAGTAATGGCTCAATTGGTAGGAAGTAGGAAGTAGGAAGTAGTGCATTCCTGTTGATCCCGAAACCCAACATGAAGATCCATGACCCAATTAAGTAGAGAGGAATGTGTTATCCTTCATCCTAAACTGTGGGGAAGAATCATTGTTGATTTGGTTGTGTGTGTTGCATATGAAACAACACTCATGGTAGGAATAGAACCCTAAGTGAAAGTCGAGTGTGAAGAGTGTTGGAAATGTTAAGAATCTGCATGGATTGTCAAACCAATGAAAGCATGAAGTCTCTGTCAGTTTAGAAGATTGGACCTTCTATACTAACCTGTAAGTATATCAGAAAGGGAAGGGGTCCCTGAGGGATTATGTAGCAGAGAAGGGGATATTCCTTGAGCTGGGTGTGGTAGGAATGTGGGTGCTAAGGCTAGATGAAGCCAACGAAGAATCCTGTAGCTCTATGGTTGAGTTCACTACTTTAGTAGTCACTGTCTTTATTTCTCTGTAGGATTGATAAACCTAGTAGTGTGTTGGTTTATCCTGAGTGAGTGTGTTTATCCATTGCTGGGAGTGAGCCTGAGTATAGTCCTTCCTAGTGGATAACATATCCTAGCTTGGGGGTGGTCTCTTAGTTGAAATAATATAGGTTGGACATAGTCCTACGATTGGGTAGAATGTTGACCTCACATAGCCAGTTGCTAGATGACTTCAATTGAAAAGATAAGCGTTCCATTGTCTATGAATTCTCATAATTTATATGTGATGGATGAATGTTTGTTCATGTTGAATTGAATGAAATGGCAGTTTGAATTGTTCAATAAAATGTTTGTTCATAGTCTGGAAATGTGTCATTATTGTGCATGGTTTTATTGTTGTTATGCCTATGATGAATAGACTAGTTCAGACATGAATCGTGTTTGTAGTTCAATTGCATCTTCTACTGTAAATGTTTAAATTGCACATGCATAAGCCTTACATTAGGAATATGGTATTAAAACCTTGGTCATGTGTTCGAATTGGCCAAGTGTTCAATTCCCAAATCAGAAGAATCATGCAATGTTTCCATGGAAAAAATAACAAGGTCAAAGTATAAGGTTGAAAGGGAAATTTTGGACGCGTTGAACAAAAGCTTTTCTGCCAACGTGCCGAGTGTTAAAGTGCTGATAATGAAATCGATGTAAAAAGTCATGGAAGTTTGTTTGTGGTGCTGAATTCCAACTCTTGTTGTTAGAAGCATCGTAGTTGGCAAGTCAGTGTGGGTTGTTGAAAATTTGTTTGAGTTTCCGACTTCTGACTCTCGATTCTGGTAATGTCGGAGTCAACAAGTCAGGATTGTTCGTGAAGACCCATTGTGTGTTTCGACTTCTGACTCTCGATATCATAAACATTAGAGTCGGTAAGTCGGGGTTTTTTGGTTGAAATGCACTCTTGTGGTTTCGACTTCCGACTCTCAATATCAGAACATAGGAGTCGCCAAGTTGGGAAGGTTTTATGGAGAACCTATTTTGTGGTTCCAACTTCCGACTCCCGCCATACATAAGGTAGCGGTCGAAGTCGATAAGTCAAGGAAGGATCGTTAAGAACCAATATTACATTCTGATTTTTTATTTTCGACGTTGGAACAATCATGGAGAATTGGAAAAACCGGGATCTAGGAATTTGACAGCTAAGATGGTTTATAAATGTCAGGTTTGGTTATTAGGCCAAGTTAATGATCGATTAACCAATGTTAATGATGAATTAAGCAATCTAACCTACAGAGGTCTAAATTTCCACATTGGTTGGGCAAAATTTGGAAGCTTGTTTCATGTTAGGTTCCCCTCGATGATATTTTTGGTTGAGGGGGACATGACATAATGATATCGAAGAAAGAAAAATTGGCAAGGATGGTGTTGATTGAATTTCCTGTCAGCTCAAAAGGGCCACAGAGGTCACCGAGGATGTGACACATTACAAGGTAGTGTTGGTTTGTTATTATCCTTGTGAAGATTACATCCCTCACGTACATGTAAGGGATTCCAAACACAATACCATCCACATTGAGTGGTACCACATCTACCTGCACTTCATCAATCTAGCTTGCACTTTTAGAAAATCTAATCTTGCACTACTTAGTAACTTTTTACTTTACATCCTTATTTACACATCCCATTGGATGTGGCAAGGATTATCATGAATTTCCAATATGAGGTTACTCATTAGATTCTCTTCTAAGAGGTTAGCCTAAGAATTGAATTCAACTATAACATCCACCTTTGTTTTCTTGACTTAGAGCTTGAAATGGAAGAGTTTATTCATCTCCTTCTCTTCCTTGGGATGGAAGATACTTTTATTCACTTCCCTCTGCATTGTAGTGCATACAATATTATTGTCTAATATGAATTGTGGTTACTTGAATCCATACCTAGTATGTTCTTCTTCTAGGACCCCTTATTTTGGTTCTTTAGATTTATATCAAGATGGGTCGACTTCCAAGACTTGTCTTTACTATGACCATTGATGTTAAAATGGTCATAAAAGTTGTTTGGAACCTCGCATTGAAGTGCAATGGTGATAATCTTCTTACTCTTTCCTTATTACTTGTTATTTCCCTCCTTGGTGGTGCCCCATTGATCTATTTTCTTGGAACCACTTGGTTTTCCTTTATTCTTGTCCATCTCTATATATTGTTCTTGGACCCAAGCCTCGTTTATGGTCTTAGGTTTAAAGATCACCATTTTCCTCCTTAAATAACTATGCACACCACCTAAAAACTTGAGGACTGCATATGAGTTATCGAGAGATATTCCTAATCAAATGACGCCTTGTTTTCAAAACTATGTAGCATAGTAATGCATATTTTTCCCTTGTTGTCGGAAGTAATGCGAACAACTCCACCATAACTTTTCATACCTAGTAGGGTAAAATCAAGACTTGATGAAAAGTTTAAACACCTCCCCCTAATCGCTAAAGGATCACCCTCTAGTGTCTCTGTATATTTTCTCAACCAACTTTGGGCATGACTCTTTAGCTTTAGTGAGAAATATAATATATTTTTCTCTTCTCCTTTGTTATGCAAATCAAACTAGACTTTTAAATGTTGTAACCCTTAATTCAACTTTGCAACATTGATCTCACCTCGATTAGGCTTGATGTCCACTTTTTCTTCCATTTAAATAGACATTGGGAAGACGAGATGTTGGACCTTGAACTCCCCTTCTACGACTATTCACTATGTTTAGGTTTCTTGTTACAAACAATGACCTCATTTGAGCTATTGAGCTTCTTGAAAGATTTAGACTTGCTCTTTAGAAATGTAATTGATATTACCACACTATGGGAAATATCAAAGGCTTGTGATTCCATTATGCAAATCTCTCTTTGAATAATCCATGGGGATGCTAAATGTACTCATCCACCATGTCTAAGGTTTGGGATTGCTTTCTTTACTTAACCTTTGAATAATACAATATTCCAAAGAAACCCCAAAGAAAGCTACTCTTATATCAAAATGATTTGTAAATTGTCATGGATAGTCCATTGGACAATTCATCACAACATATCTTAAAATGCCACAACAAAAATAGTGAGGTTATACTATATTGCATATTGTTTGATTATGATTAATATGTTATATTTTAAGTAAGCTATATTCGATAATGATAAGTATTTGAGAAAAACAAAGAAAATTTGTAGTAGTCAAATGCGTACACCAACAACATAATGAACACAAGATATACTTTGGGGAACCCAATGTGGGAAAATCCATTTAGAAAACGAGGGCTATGCCTTACTCTTTTCTTCTTAGATTTACAATGTAAGATCGAAAGAAAGATTTAACCACTACAAAGTTATAACAAACATATGCCATGTGAGGAGTTGTTTTCGGTTGCCTTCTTCATATGTTCTACTCTGATATCACACACCCTTATTTTGTTCAACTACAGAACAATGAATCAATACAATAGGAACAAAACCCCTTTCTTCCTTTACGACTCAATTTTAATATGCCATAATAGTTGTTCAAGGTTGGTGTTTTTGTATTTTGCAACTCTTGATTAGAGTGAGGGTTTTGGGCCCTCTAGGATATATTAGAAGTCCACACATAACTAGTTCCACATGGGTGATTAAATGAGTTGTCAATGCCATGTTTATGATTTTCTACCCTATAAACTACCATAACATATGACAAATCATATGTTGATTTATTTCATATAACATATTTATGCCTCTTTCTTTAAATGGACCTTGGCATTGAGTTCCCATTTTACAAAGTTGGGAAATTATCATCAAATATTCTTAGTAGAGAAATTACAAACATTTACATGTTGATTTATAGATGTCACGTGATTAAAATGATATATTACTAATCATTACTATTCTCATTTTTAAAATGCATGGAAGGGCAATTAGAAAGCATGGACCAAATAAGCAAATCAACAAGGACTGTTGATGAGTCAGAGCTTGACGAGACCAAACAAACAAAGTAGCAAGGATTACTATTGAGTTGGAGTTTGACACACTAAAAAAAGTCAAATGAACAAGTTTCTTTTCTTTTAGGACTCTTCACTCCCTTATGATCACGACTATGTGCATAACATGCTCATTAAACCTTAAAAAGGTAGACTTGCATGTTACATGCTTGTACTTGTACTTTGTGTATAGTGCACAATTTGCAATTGTGCTTTTCTCTATTGTTTATTTATTGTATTTGTGAAAATCTAATGCCTCTTTTTTATACTAAACCTATAAAAACATACTTTAGAAAGTGCATCAATGTATAAGCAATGTGAGAAACACCTAAAAGTTGGCTTTTAGAGCACATATACATGATGAGGAAAGAGAAACAACGATGCCATTGTTCATAACATAAAGACATGTATTTTGATTGGTTAGGTATTAAGGAAGCCATCTTTTTAAGAAAACGATAATTGCAACTTTAATGTTGCTGGCAAGATGTACTCCAACATGTGTAAGGTGCAAATCTTCTCTGGTAAAAATATCCCAAATTTGAATGGGTTGGAACTACTTAATAATGTAATTACTTAGTAGAAACATACTTCAAGCATGTTATTGTTTTTAAACACTCAATCAATTAGGATTATAAGAACTAAAATATATTATTTTGATACCAAGATATACAAGGAAAGTATGTCTAAGGGATTTAAGTATCTCAACAAACTAACTTTAAAGGTATTAAGATTTATCAAATCAATAACTTAAACGTATTAATTTACTTTGGCGCCACATATATCATGATTTTTCCATCTTCATACAAAATGCTTCTCCATTAAAGGTATTTCCATCGATCCATCCATATTTGAGAATCTATATGGTTTATGGTATGGAGGTTGGTTCGTTCCGGGCAAGCCTTCTATCAGTGTCCAGGAAAAAACCTTTTTCGATGACGAATACCAACACCATGAGAATCGAAACCGTGTCCTGCACCAGCCAAGCGAAACGCAAGAAGCCCAAGGTGATTGTTATCTCGGGTCCTACGGGCGTCGGTAAGAGCAGACTCGCATTGGAATTAGCCAAGAGAATAGGCGGTGAAATCATCAGTGCCGACTCCGTGCAGGTCAGTTTACTCAGGGGCCCTTAAATAACTCGTATGCTTCTTTGCAAATTAAATCAATATGATTGAGGCAATAGCATGAAAAGTTTAAATACCTTAGTAATCTGTATTAATTATAGTGGTTAGATAGAAAACATGAATGACTTTAACTGTATTTGCATGTGATTGTTTTCTAAACGATGCTTATTGTAGATGGGTGTCTGTTTTGTTAGAATTAGGCATAGGGTTCAAAACAGAATTCTGTGACAAAGCTTTTTGAATCTATTTTGGGAGAGAAATATCCTCATTTTCAACGACCAACTTTTAAATTGCTGAACCCCACTGCAATTATAGAAAAATATACTGTCGAGAAGGTTTTCTTCTCCCTTTTTAAAAGAAATCAATTTTTATTGATTAATAACAGGCAACGGATGATAAATAATTGAAAAGAAACAAGATAAAGTATGATTTAGATAATCAACATCCCACGGGCCATTACTCAATTTGATAATCAGCATTTCATTGTAATTTTCATAAGTCACTACTAAAACAATAAAGTCAATATAGATGAAATACAATGATTCTAATGTAAAATCAGCTTTAAAAAAATGCTTTTCCAGGTTTACAGCGACCGTTCCAGTAAAAAAATGAGTAAAATTCCATTGCTATCGCAAGTGTTTGGTGATCAGAACAGCTAGAAGTAAGGTCTCTCCCACGAGTTCCAAGTCAACTCCAGTGAAAAAGCACAAAAATTCCTATGTTCTTGGAAGTTTTCAGCCACCAAATATATGCTCACTTCTCATCACCAGCCAATCATTCTTCAAAATGAAGATATATGCCGTTTTTTTTTAAGGATTTATAGTGCATTCAAAATTTTGTAGAACCCATCAATCTTCAAAATGAAGTTCTCTGTCGGTTTTTTTTTTTTTATAGGATTTATAGCGCATTCAAAACTTAGTAGAACCCACTAAATGCGAGCGGGGAAAAAGCAAAGTCCTTTTTTTCTTCTAAACTTAAAAGCAACATCCCAACATCAAAGACATCCAAAAGCACTTTGTTATACTGCGGCTGATGGGGTACTTTATAGGTGCCCCTTTTCGCCAGGGACAACAAACCTTGAGCACCAGGTAGACTTGCCATAAACACCTGATGTGGAACCTTGATATAACAGGTTTCCTACCCGAACCTTGCAAAACATCAAGGTTCCACCTGCATATAGCAAGTCTGTTTGGTGCTCAAGGTTTGCTGTTGAGGACCCCCATTTTTGGGATGGAGACACCGAGATGCACCTAGAGTACAAAGAACTTCTAGGACATACTTGGAATGTGCCTGATGTCAGCATGATGTCCCTGCAGGAAACACGTCCCCAAGGTGTGGGAACACGTTCTAGTGTAACATTGATAAACCGATGTTATCAGGAAAGGATGGGTGATTGAAATGGTCCACCTGCAAAAACTACAACTGGACTGGAGTATGAAAAGAACTGGTAAAAAAACGAGACACAAAAATTGGTCCACCAAAAGGTACAGAAAATATCGTGATATTTTTGCAAAAGATCGGAAAAAATTGGCAAAACATTGGCTGAGTCAGGAGGTTTTTGGAATTTTTTGCACAATTTGAAGATGGAAAGCAGGGGATTGAAAACAAAGGGATTATTCTTTGTTACATTTGCCCATAAAAGAGCTAGAGGGAGGGGGTTGCTTTAGATGTTTAAAAATTTGAAGAAAATGGTTTTTTTTTAAAAGTTCGCCAATATTTTCTGATATTTTCGCCAATGTTGTCGATAAGTTGTTTAATCTTGGTGATGTTTTCGCCAACATGATGTTTGCACCATGATATTTTTTTTTCCAAGGAAAAAAATCACTTTATTCTTATTGAATAAACATGAACTGCCCTCTAGGAGCATACATTACAATACATCAAGATTGCCGAGAATTTTCTTTCATTATGGGCTTTTCCGTACTTCAAAAAGATCATACAATCCTTCTTGCCGCTTAGTTTTGTGTCCCAAAATTCCTTATAGACATACATATTGATTTACAATTTGGTTGTTGACAATTTCCTTCACCTCCATTAAGCCTGGAGGGAGAGCAAGGGCCAATTTAGAGAGCTTGTCAGCTCTGTAAATATGTTGGAAGGTGATTGACTCAAAAGCTGCCATCTGTTCTCTTAAAATTTCCAACAAATGTTGGAGATGTGAGCATTGATCTGGATTTTTCCGTTTGCCCATTCTATGGTCATTTTTGAGTCACCATAAATCTGTAATTTCTGAACTTGTTTTTCCAAAGCCAAACGAAGGACTGACCAGATTGCTACTAGTTCCGCCTTGTTATTTGTGCCTTGACCTGGTGCAAAGGTTATCTCAGATTTTGTAGATTCGTTGAGATATAAAATACTTCCAGCACCCCCAAGCGGAGGTTCACCTTGACTGGCTCCATCAAAATAACCCCATGGGCTGGTTTTGTATATTTCTGGCGCTTTGATCACTCTTTTTGGTTTAGGTTTGGGGTCTGCTTGATGTTCCATTAACTTCTGCATGAGCACATTCACGGTTATTTCTGCTGGGGTCCACACGTTTTTTAAAACTGCTCTGTTTCTAGTTTCCCAAATGGTAAAAACAAATAGAGTTGGGAGAGCTTCATGGGTACGTATCATGTCATTGCTTTACCAATTCTTGAATCTGTGCTCGAGTGAAGCGTCCTCATTTGAATTTGCAGAAGGATCCAAATTGCTGCTGATTTGTTTCCACACTGTTCTTGCATAGGTGCAAGAGAAGAAAAGATGTGAGTTTGTCTCTCCTTCAACTCTGCAAAGTAAGCAAATTCTAGGCCTATTGAAACCATGTTTAAGTAGAGCTTCCCATGTCAACAATTTATTGCTCAATGCCAGCCACAAAGTTAAAATTGTTTTAAGGGGTCCAGGGATTTTCCAAATTTTAAACCACCACCAACGCTCTGTCACTTGTTCTTCTAATTGTATCGCTGCTTCGTATCCCAATTTCATTGAGAATTTGCCATCCTTCCCGCTCCAAGTCCAAATTAGTTTATCCTGTACATTTACCAGCTGTATGAAGCATGACCCAAGCTTATTTATGTAGCTGTTCCATTTCGCTTCATCAGTTCCTGAGAATCCCATTTCCTGTGCTGTTTTCCATACAATGCCTCTTTGCGTCCACGTTGTTTGCGAGCATGCGTCTGCTAGAGTGTTGATCCCTCCGTTCGTCATTTGCGAAATGGGCTGCTCTGATAGTTTGTAGCTCTCTCCCGATTCTGCCCACGGATCCTGTCTGACTTTTATGCTCCTTCCGTCTCCAATTTGGCACGCAACCCAATTCCCCACCAATGGAAATGCAACAACGGAAGCCTTCCAACCTATTGACCCATCCTCGTGTGTTTTTACAGGTTGCTTGAACCATTCCTCTATGGAGGCATGTGGACAATATTTCATTCTCATCATTCTTCCCCACAGTGAATCCAGATTCTCCACCATTCTCCATAACGATTTTGCTGCTAACGCTTTGCAAAAGAGTTTAGGGTTCTTGATTCCCCAACCTCCTTTGGATTTAGGGAGAACTATAGTGGTCCATTTCACTAATGCTATTCCTTCTGTTTTCTTGCTTGCTGTCCACAGAAAGGATAGGCATTTTTCCCTGATTTTTGTCAGGATCCCTTTTGGGATGTATGCAATTGAAGCCCAATAGACTGGTATACACTGTAGTACAGCTTTAAGTAGGACCAAATTCCCTCCCCTGGATAAGAATCGATTTGCCCACATGGGAATTCTGTTGTCTATCTTTTTATATAGCCATAACCAGTCCTGGAAAGAATAAGCATTTGGTTTCAGTTGAAAGCCTAGATATATGAAACCTTCTGAGATTGTGGCTATAGGGACTGTGATTAAATCTTTAGCTTGATTTAGAATGTCTTCTTGCACGTTGTTGTGTGCTAGTCTCGATTTTTCCATATTTATCTCCATCACTGTGGCCTTTTGATAAGTATCTAGTATTTTTACCAAGTTTTGAAGGTTTCCAATGGTTCCTTCTCCAAACATTAAAATGCCGTCCATGAACATCACATGGGTTAGTTCAATGAGGTTGGATACCCTGACCCCCTTAATGAGCCTTACCTCCCTTGCTTTGTGAATAGTACGACTAAGAGCCTCTGCTACCAATAGGAATAGGAAGGGGGAAAGGGGGCATCCCTGTCTTAGACCCCTAGTTGGATGAAAGAAATTGGAAGGAGATCCATTTATGAGGACTGCAAATGAAGTTGATTGTATACAACCCAAAATCTACTGCACCATCTCCATTGGCATTCCTATCTGTATTAAGAGCAGGTGAATGAAAGTCCAACTAACTCTGTCATATGCTTTGGATAGGTCAACTCTTAGTGCAAAGGCCAACTGCTTTTCTTTTTTGATGGAGTGTAGTGCCTTTTGTGCCAACGAAACAACATCATGAATCTGTCTGTTGAACAAAAACCCAAACTGTTCTTCCGTGATAAACTCACTCAGGATAGGTTTGAGCCTCCGAGCAATGATTTTGTAAATCATATTGCAGCAGGAGATTGGTCTAAAATCCTCGAAAGTTTCCCCTCTCTGTTTTTTAGGTATTAGAGTGATGAAGGTGGCATTCATTGCCCCTAAGACTTTCCCTGCCCTCTGAGTTTTTCTAACCACCTTAAAGATATCACTCTTCAGCATGTCATAAAAACCTAGAAAGAAATCTAGGGTAAACCCATCCGGTCTTGGGCTTTTACCTTTCTGAAAAGAGTGTATAATCTTATTGAGCTCTTCCTCTGTTACCTCTCCTATTAGATCTTCCTTCATTTCTTCTGTGATTAAGCGAGGAAACATGTTAAGCACCTCTAAGATTTCGGATATGGGGCATCCTGGTGGGGCTGTAAATCTTTCCTGGAAATGGTTGGCCGCTGCTCTGGCTTTGTCTTGGAAATTTTGTGCTGTTCCTCCATCCGCATCCTTGATTTCCAAGATAGTGTTTATGCTTTTCCTATGTGAAGCATATCGATGAATTTTTTTTGTATTCTTATCCCCTGCTTCTAACCATAGGGCTCTGCTCTTAAGTCGACACAGTTTCTCTTCTTGAGCTAAAAGTATACTTCGTTTCTTTTCTTCATTCTTTAATTTCTGTAAATCTTCTATGGAGAAAATTCTTGAGGTATTGGCGTTGTATAGTTCTTGAATTTTCTGCTCCGACTCTTTTAGGTCCTTTTGCTCCAATGCTTTGTGTTTCTTTCCCCATTCTTTCAAAAACTTCTTGATAGTTGTTAGGTTTTCCATCATTTGGTACATACAACTTTCAGAGGACTGATTCTCTAAGGGATTCCAATTTTCCTTAACCATCTCTCGGTAATCTTCATGTTCTAGCCAAACTGGGTTAAACTTGAATGGAGAGGGGGTTTGTCCTCAGGAATGGTAAGAGAGAGCGGAATGGGTCTATGATCCGACAGTCCACTTGTTTCCACTGTGGTTTTGAGCACCAACTGATCTTGAATCAAGCTCTCATATATTAATAATTTGTCCAATCTCTTAGAGATTGCTTGATCCCCTCCTCAGTTGTTTTTCCAAGTTGGCTCCAATCGGATCGGCTGGAGATCTATGAGTTTCTTCTATTCTAATAAAGAGCTGAAAAAATTGCCTAGTGCGTCTGACCGTGCATTTCTACCACATATTTCTCCTGTAGAAAGAGTTAGATTCAAGTCTCCTACTAATATTAGGTTGGCATGCTCCAAAGCTCCATCACTGCTTAGGGTTTCCCAATACTTTCTTTTGTCGCAGAAAGGACCGTAAACGTTTAAAAAGAAGAAATGGGTCATGGTTTTTGGGTCCTCCAGTTCAGTTCCTAGAGCATCCTTGTACTTTGTCTTTGAATGAAGAATAATGCCTTGAATCCAAGTTGTTAGTAATCCTCTTGAGTGTCCATCCGTGCCAATTGCTTCCATCCGACAATCCTTTAATAATCCACTCAGTGCCTCCTTTGCTATATCAGTGTTCGTCATCGTCTCCTCGAGTGCTACAATTTTTGGTTTTCTTAGGGTTATTAACCTTTGGAGGGCTGTTAATTTGGAGGCCCCTCCTATCCCCCTCACATTGTAGGAAAGAATGAGCATTAGGGACCCTTGTTGGGGGCCTTTTTAACTCTAAGAGCCCTACTAATAGTTGATTGCTTTCCCTTCTTAATTTCTTTGGCCGCTTGTATCTGCGCCTTGTTTAAAAAGGATTACATCCAGCTGTTGGTTTTTGTATGTGACTTTGAGCTAATCCCCCCATTGAGAGTAAATTTTCCTCTTTTTTTGTCCTGGATCTTGGCTTGTAAACCTTATGGTCTCCCGAGCTTGACTGTTTCGTTTTAACGGGTTCCCTGACTTCTTCCGTTTTTTTCTTTGTTGAGAAGTCAACCTTAGTCCTAGAACCTTCTATCATATCTACGGTTCTAACGATATCTGTCGAGGAAATAGCAGAAAAAGGAATTTCGGGAATATTATTACCTTCGTTCAACGTACGAGTGCTGGGTCCAGCCATGTCGTCAGCATTCTACTCTACGTCCGGGGTTTGCTGGTGCTCATCCTTTTCTTCTACGACTGCTTTGAGCTTTTGTTCCATCACCTTTTCCTTAGCTTGCCTATCTTCGTTCTCGCAGTCTGGTATTTTAGATACGTCCTTTGTGGGAGCGAGCCTTTCACCATAAGTTTTTTTTACCCAAATTTTCTTGTATACAGGCTTCAACTGTTCGCCTCCATACATAGGGCAATCTTTTTGTAGGTGTCCCACCTGCCTGCATTTGAAACACCTGAACAATAATTTCCAATAATCGATCCGTTGGGACCAGATGCTGCCATGCATTAGAATTACAATTTCTGCAAATAGCCCGTCTCTCATGTCTAATTCTACCAGTATCTGCCTGCATCTTCTATATATTTTGTTTTTCCAGTCTTCTTCCAGCTTAATGTACCTGCCAATTTTATTTCCAATTGCCTCTAAGATATTCTGCTGCTAAAAAACCATAGGCAGACCTGGCAATATCACCCAAACATGCTGTAAATTGTGCGGTTCCTTTCTAGCATTGAAGTTTACATGCCATTTTATTAATAACAGCCTTGAAGGTCCCCAATTCAGTTCTGTTTCAACAACAAAGTGTTGTCTTCCTCCTTCGCTAAATTTGAATAAGAACCATCCTCTAGGTAAGATATGAAATTTCGGTGTGTATCCAAGCACTGGATTCCAGTTCCTGTCCATCCAAGCTGCTAACGCTGTTTTACCCGTAACTTTTCCACAGAATCTCCCCACTAGAGCATAATTCAGGTAAGACGGGATGTCGGTAATCTGTATGTCTATGCCTACTGCCAATTCTGGATACCCTCTTTTGGGTTCATCCCTTTGGTTTTCGTCTTCCGGGGTTCATGGCTGACAGAGGTACCGTCATTCCCTGTATTAGATTTCTTACCAGTATGCTCGCATGATTGCAAACCTTCGGGCCGCGAGCCTGCCATCAATTCCTTGTTTGGGGTGACGTCAAATTTCTTCCTTCGCAAATCTTTTGCCGTGCTGAAGATTGCCCCTCGTGATGGCTCGACCTCGTAATGAACCATGTCATCATACATTGTGATGTAATGACTTATGGCCGAGGCTTCTACCGGAAGAAATAAAACAGTGTTTTTAAAAGGAAACCTTTGTCGAAAAATTTGACCTTCGCACCTTCGCCTTCTTTTGCTGGCCACAGAGCTACATTGTGCCCCCCATGCACCATGCTATATATACACACATGAGAAAACTTTTTATATTTATGTCTAATGGTTTGGAATCTTGGATTTGCATGGATGTGCAGAACATTGTAAAGGTGAATATAGCAAAATAACACCAAGTGCAATACATATATGAACCAAAATACAATTACATCGAGGCTCTAAATGGACTGCAATGTCCAAAAATAATCATACTCTAGTCTACAATAAAATCAAACTAAAATATCATCATTTTTTTTTTGGGTGAAGGAAGTGCACTGATACAAAACCAATCAACGCAGTTGGTTTTGATTGGTTTTGGCTTGAACTGGTTGGATTTGGTCGGTCTTGAATGGTTCAGGATTGGTTCAGCCCAAAACTGATCATTTTTGGTTGAGGGGTCGGTTTTGCTTGGAAAATCCTTAGAACTAGTGTGATTAGTTGGTTTAACCAGTTCTAGTCTAATTACGATAACAGTGTGGTAAACATATGTTATTGAAGGATTAACTCCCACTTGTGATATTTAATGAATACATTGTAATATGTTAATGAAGCAGACAATGCACATGTTATTGAAGCAGATAATTGAAAAAGTTTACGTATGATTCAAAGATGAGGACAAGGAGATTTGGAATGAGGGTCTCATAGAATCAAGTTGAATGATATAGGGAGATATTGTTAGACAATTATGGAAATGGTTGAACTAAATATCTTAAATATGGCATGGTTGTTATGGTCACCTATTATTATATAAAGGGACTAATTGTACAATAGAAACACACACGGGAATGGTATGATTGAATAGAGTTTTCCCTTTCTGGGGTTTCTTGAGTGTAAAATCTCGGTGATCCTTGCTTGATGTATGTTTGATTATATTTGTTGCTGATTCTTTTTCCCGACATTTGGTATTAGAGCGTAGGCAAGGCACTCAAAGAATTTATTGGACAATGAGCCATGGGATGCAAAGAGTTTATGGTTGTGATCCATTATTGATCTCAAAGAATTACAGAGTTGCATATTGCTATCAAGAGTGTTGCCCAAATGATTGAAGGATGCGAATTTTGTATCCATGAGCGAAGCAGAATCTGTACTCTCTGATGTAGATTAAATTCAAAATATTTATCCCAGTGAATTTAACCTTCACTTTTTGAATCTGCATGGTGTTGATAAGGTAATTTCAGGTTTAGATGAAAGGAGACGACAATAGAAAGAAGAAGACAGATTTGTGATGAAGTACAAGAGGTGGAATTTATTACAGATGATGCAGCCAAAAGTAGGATGATAGAAGAAGACAAGAGAAGTGAAAGAAGATGATAGAAGTCAGAAAATGGCGGTGAAAGAAAGTGATAGAAGATGAAAGAAGAATAGAGATAGAAACCTGGGCACAAATGCAGATGCAATGACAAGTTGCAATTCAAGAACATGAAGCAACAAAAGGAAAGAAGAATGAAGTAGTAATGCAAGGTAAACAAATAAGCAGTAGAAAATAATACTGTGTGTTAAATAATTGAGAGGCAAAGAAACTGAAGTGAATCCATAGAAAATGAAATCCTTAAGAAGATTGTTGGTTGTCCTTCATAATGTTTTTTGATAATGGAAAGGAAAATGGTGTTGGTCCTATGTTTAAAATGGTTAGAGTAGCTTGAGATGAACATGTATGATGAAAGATTTTCGTATGTACCTTAATCAAATGATGATGTAGTGTAAGCCCGATGAGGCATGTCTACCCCCATAACTTGATTGTTGATGTTTTGTGGTAAACCAAAAACCACTTGCCATGATAGATGAAGGTTCATGGTCAACTAGAAACCACCCGATGTAATGAATGGTTCATGGTCAACTAGAAACCACCCGATGTAATGAATGGTTCATGGTAAGTTGAAATCACTTGAGAAATGTAACGGTTGAGGGTAATCCACAAAAATCTAGGTTTTGGCTACGGGTAAGCCAAAGAAAGCCTAAGATGGTGATTGATGATAATGAATGGGGAGTAAAAGGTACAGGTATGAAGATTTGTGACTCAAAGAATTGTTGTTGAACCATGTATAGGAAAGATTTTCCTAGAGAATTGGCGGATACGACAGTTGGTGCCCCATGTGTTTTGGTGGATGGTAACCTTTTTATATGAACTTCAACAAACATGATGATTATAGTTTTCAGGTACGATATGAGCATAGAAGAAGATTGAAGATGAATAATGAAGAAGACCAAAGATGCAGATTGCAGAAGACAAAAGATGAAGACAAAGAACATAGCTGAAGATGATTGAAGACGAAGACCATAGAGGAAGAAGATGAAGATTGGACCAGTACAAAAGACCAAGTTATAGAGATAAAGATTGATGACTGAATATTGAAATCACAAGTATTTGTCAAGTGGGAGTATGAAGGATTAACTGCTACTTGTGATATTTACTAAATACATTATACTATGTTAATGAAGTAGACAATGCACAAAAGTCTATGTATGATTCAAAGATGAGGAAAGGGATAGAATTAGGGATGAAGATCTCATAGAATCAAATTGAGTGATTTAGAGAGATATTGCTGGAGACAATTATGGGAATGGTTGAACTAAATATCTTAAATATGCATAGTTGTTATGGTCATCATTGCCACAAAACCTAACACCCTATGGTGCAAGGTCTTCATCAAGGTGCAACTATGGAAATAGAGTAGTTGTCACTTACAACCACTTCCCTTCACTTCCATAGGTTTGGACAAACCACTAAGGGGCGACCTCCCTATAAGCAATTGAGTTAAGATATGTAGAAACTTACTTGAATTAAGAATGGGTTTATGACTCAAGACTCAAGAGTTTATTAGTTGGAAATTAAGAGATCTCAAGAAATTGCAAGGATTAACTTTAAAGATTACTTAATCATTTATGAACCATAAATCATTAAGCATAGCTAAATCAAGAAATGATGACAAGTTAAAACTGAGCAACCCAAAATCATATAGTGAATTTTCCAAGGAAACAAGTAACTTGTTGCAAATAAAAATGGTCAATAACCGTGGGAAGTAAGTTAGACCATGTCAAGTATGTACCATAAAAGTATTGACCAATAAAAGATTGATGTTATATAGATGAGTGAAGAAAATGTGAACAACAATGAAATAAAGCCATTAAGATGATAAAATGTGCCATTTAACTACATTAAAGATTTCAATGTAAATTGTGAGTTAATTATGAAAAATGATAAACATAACATAGACAACAATGGGATGGTTTTCTGTTGTTGGTTTTGTCGACAGAACCAGATCCTTTATCAGAAATAATTTAGCAAATTATAAAGATGAAATTGTGTGCAAAGTGCTGAAAATGAAAGATAATAGGTGTGTTTGGTTACTTCCAAGTGCTATTAGCCATGACATTTCAGATATGAAACAATAAGTAAATGTACCATAAAAGAGCAAGGATCTGAAATTATCTGAGGAAAAATTGTTGAATAGTGCAAATAGTAGTATCATGTAAACAACTGTAACTAATAAAGGTGTAGCTCATAAAAGTACAAGTAAATTTAACCATGTGGAGCTAAACAAATCTGAAAATGACCATTCAATCTCAGTTTTACTTCAAGTAAAGATAACTATCCAACCATAAATATAGCATAAAGTTAGTGAATTAAAGTGCAGCCCCAAAGGGGGTTTGATTAGATGTCCTTTACTTGTTGAAATGTGTGAGATTAAGTGTTAATTTTCACATTTAATCCAAAAAATTGAAGAAATAGATGAATGATGTGTGAGTTGGCTAAAAGAGAGAAAGATAGTCTCTTGATTAGTGCCTATTCTTTAGTGAAAAGGGCATGGGGTCATTGGAGAAGCATGAGAGATTCTTGGTGATCAAAGAGTAAGAGTGGGTAGAATAATTTATACCCTTGCCCTAGTCTTTGATATCTAGATATTATTTCTCTTTATTCAAGTGGAGGACTTCAAATGCTGTAAAATCCTTTAGTAAGCCTGCAATCAAATTACTACAAACCCACTAATAGATGCACATATCATAAATTGAAAATCTAGCTAACTAGTTGGTAAAACAATGGAGTTTTATAGAAAGAGAGTACCTCAATCACCGTGCAATGCTTATAACTTGAACCAAAGGAAATATTACTTAAACATTTTTCACTAGTGGCCTCCAATCACTTCTAAAATTGACCCAATACATAGCATTAAAAATTAGACAAGAGTAGCAAGAGCAAAATTCTATTCCTCAAGTTCTAGCAACCAATACAATGAGAGGAACCTCCCTTATATAGGTTGAGAGAACAACTAACTCCTCTAGAATATGCTATTGACATGCCCTAGAAAATGCCATTGACATGGGGAAAATTAACAACCCAAAATCCAAAACACTAGATCTTGACCATTTAAAGGGGGGTGCACCATTAGAATGAGGAGAGAATAATATTGAAGGAACACTAAGTGGAGCTCTCTGGAAGATAAGGTGAGATAATAAAAGCTTGGTCCAAAATTCTAAGGTTTTGACCAATCAACCACTAAAAGATGTAACAACCTCATTCAAATGTATGACAAGTCAAAACTAGCAACTCCCTCTCCAAGATAAGTGGACAAAGAGAGGATGCTCTCATCAAAACCAAGGGCAAGTGATGAATGCTCCAAGATAGGGTGGCATGTGTGGTAAGAATTGTCCTCCAAGGTGCAGCGTACCACATAGACAAGTTAAAATATGATGGAATATGTCTCAAAGAAGGGAGTGCTCTAGCAAATGACGATGCCAAGTGTCCAAAGGGTCCAAGAGATGCCATAAACTATAGAACGCTTCTCTAGAAAATGTGCAACCAACTCCTTGATATGTGTGCCATGCTCTTTAGGAACGAAGGAGACTAGTCTAAGTGTGCAAAATGCACATGGTCAACCTCATTCTAGCTCGTTGAAGTCATCAAAAAGGGTTGGCCTTCTCACACATGTGAATGAGATGAAGAAGTATGCCACCAAAGGCTCCCATGTGTGCATGAAGAAGGGTTGCATCGTCTAGGAGGGGACATGAAGTCATCTATAGAAAATCAACCAAATTTTAGATAATATGAGATATGTTTAAGGAAAATACTATATAATATGCAAAACATTAGCATAAAGGCTTTGAAGTGCACTTTTCTAATTAACTCACCCAATTGATTAATTATCTGAATAATTTTAAAATTACCATGGTGGAATGAATATGATGTTAGGAAAAAGGTGTTCACGGATTAACTATCATAGAAATGTGATTGAATGCTAGGTCTACCCCTTAGCTTTCAAGAGCTAGGGTTTAATGATTTTTCTTCCACACGGGTGCCTTGGAAGGGAATATTTTTCTTCTTGAGTTACTCTTTCCTTGTGCCATTTTTATGATCCTTCTATTTTTCTTTTAATTTTTTTTCTTTGGAAGTTCCTTTCTTTGGATCGGGCTTTGATAAGTCGGGACATAAGGATTATGGCTTTTTTGCAAAGGGGCATAACTCACATTTATGCTTTAGCTTCATTTCCCTTAGAGTACTTTGACTCTTTTGACTTTGGCTTAGGCACCATACATAGGAATAGTATATAGGCCTTAGAATGTGACACATTATAAGTTAATTGCGAAAGGGGGATATGATAGAAATGGGTGAAATGGTTAGCGAAATGACATGGATGAAAAATGGCTAGATAAAATTTATGAGTGACATGAAATGAGTGTCACACTTAAATTTCTAGGGATACACCTAACCCCCAAGGTCATACACTTAATCTAATGAAGAATTATAACCACACCATGATGCATCCTTAGCTATGCAACAACAATCTAGGATACATGAGCCAATATAGAGTAAAACCATATATCCCTAATGGTCATGTCCACACATAAGAAAGCATTTACCATAAGTCAAGAAGAGAGCCTATGTCATAACACTTGTGTGAAATGGATGTCCCCATATCTCTTTGGCACATATCATGGTGGACTGTGCAAGCTGAAAGTTTCTCTAGAAATTATCTATGGTCCTACCACAGATCTCATTTGTGGAATTGTTGGATGTGATGGAAGATCACATAGGCAATAATAATCAAGTCAGTCCTACATGTTGATGGGAGACATCTAGCTCCAACTGCGGGACATGTACTTAATGATAGAGTGCATGAGAACCTTGGATATTTCTGGTGGTCCAAACTCTATGGTACAAGAAACACAAACAATATTTGCTCATATAAGAGCTCATCGTCAATCACTTGGTCCTGCAAAAACTCAAAGCAAAACATCAGTACTACAAGATAGGACGATATGATCCCCCAAAATATAAAAGTAAAACCAAATTCAAAATGCAACTAAAAGCATAAAGTAAATCTATCTAATGCAATGCATATAATCAAAATGCATGAAATCAAAATGTACGAAGTAAAACTATCACTCAATATGTGAACAGTGAATCCTAATGCTCATGTTGAAGAGCTTATTCATTCTTGTACTCACCTACTATGACATAGAAACGAGAGCATGCTAAGTAAAGTAAAATATCCAATGAAGCCACCTAAGCATCTCATTCATGCTATGGCTTCTTCCCTTGTGCTTGGTAATGGACCAAGACAAAACAACATCAATCGTAAAGTTAATACATGTCAAAATTATCCACAACAACAGGGATGAAAATGGACATGAAAACAAAGGAATGTGAAAAATAACAATTCTCAAAACCTTGCGATGCATGACAAGTCTTTCCATAAGCTCTTTCTATTGATGTTTGTAGCCTGGACATGTATTTCTATGGGTTTGTTTCTTTCCCATGGGAATCGTCACTATTATCTCTCAGGTTCTTGGGAAATTCACTTTATTAAAGTAATTAATTAAAGTGAATGCTTTTTTTATAATTAATTGGGGTTGATTTGGAGAAATGCCTAAGTATTGGGCATTAGTGATTTAACTTAACTTAATGAATCACAATCATTGATCTCAAGTGAGTGAGATCTAATCTCATCCATCGGAGTTAGGGTTTTGATTCTGTCCCTCGAGAGACCTTATTCCAAAGGCTCAGGGACATTGGCATCTCAGAGACTCTACTAGTTGCCATCATGCGTTCATACAAGACATTCATTGGTCATCTCTGCACAACTCACTGGGTATCATATTTCATCAAGATTACCATTGGGGTCAAATAGGGATGCCCCTTGTCCCCCACCTTGGTGGGGATTTATATTGATGAGTTGGAGGACTTCCTTCACAAGCATATCTAGGATTACGATGGGTGCCTCCTCCACCAACTTATGATATTTATCTTACTTTTTGTTGTTGACGTGGTCCACCTAGCCTATCTCTAGAGGGGTTGCATAGATAGTTGGATGCCTTAGCTCTTTTTTGCGATCTCTGACAGTTGACGGTCAACTTTGGTAAAATCAAGGTTATGATATTCAATGAGATGAAGAAGATTTTATTGAAGCTTCATTTCTTGTTAAGAGGGGGCGATATTGAGATCACCATCACCTACACATACTTGGGGGTGTAATTCTTAGTATCCAGCTTTAGTATATGACATGCCCTTTAGCCTTGGATCAACAAGAGCTACAGATCCTTATCCCTCCTTGAGAGATAGTGCTGTTGACACCACTTTCAGGTTATCTCATCCAAGATGTCCCTCATGGATTCCCTTATCCATCCCACTGTTCTATATGGCTCAAATATTTGGGGACATTGCTTGCTTGAGTTTGATTGGGCCTCAACTGGGAGAGTCTAGACCCTTTTTTTTTAGTGCATCATCAAATGCAAGTAGATGGTCCCTCAACACATCATTGTAGCAAAGTTTGGTGCTCAGACCTTTCGACTTGAGACAATGTTTAGTCTGGTCCCTTTTTTTTGCATTGCATTCGGAGCTTCGTCGACTCAGCAAAAGGGCAAAATCGGTACCCATACTTGGCATATTGTTCTTCAGAGACTATTGCCTCATCTAGCTTTTCAAGCCGAGCTCAAGGTTGGTTTGTGGGGGTCTCTGATCTTTTGGAGTTCATGGGCATCTAGGTGGACCAACTCCCTCCGTTTAGATAATCCTTGGATGCACCTAGCCACCTCTTGCCTATCAGGCATGAGTTTAATAGGATAATTGAAGATTCATTTATAGGTAGTTTATTCGGATCACTTAGGTCAACCTTTAGGGCGGGTTATGCCCAAAGATGGCCTTGTACATTGAGCACTTCTTGGAGTAGAGAGACAGACTCTTTCTTCGACCTCAGTATACCCTCCGTCATTGGATGCACGCTCTTTGCCCCCCCCTAAACTAGTTCAGAGCGGGTTCTCATGGACTTTGGGTAGAGATGGACCACTTGATTGACTATTCTGATAGGATCTACTAACTATGCCATCTTTAGGAGGTCGAGATAGAGGGGCACTTCATCTTCCACTGCCCCATCTACTATGAGATTAGAGGGAGGTTCCATCTTCCGCTGCCTCACTAGCTTCTTTTGATGCCTAGACCAAAGATTCTTTCCCTTATACATGCAAGAGGTCCTCAGGCTCTGAGCCCATATTCTTCAGCCATTTGCTCCACCAAATTCTACCATGCGGATCACTTCCTTCTTCATGGTGCTACCCTTAGGAAGGGAATTAAGAGAGAGAGATCAACATCAATACAACCTCGGACACATGGGGCCCTCACCCATCCCCTGAAATCTCAATGGCATGACCTAACAAGATCCCTCCCTAAGAGGCAAACAAGAGCCCTAGGCTACAATGGTGGGCTGCCTCCTCTAGACAATAGTGTAGTGGGTGGTCTAAACCTTCCACTAGTTCTTCCTCTAGACATCATACTATTTTGAGTTTCCTTTATTTGATTTCGGATGTTAGGAGAGACGGGCCTATTCCATGATAGACACACCTCGTTACTTTTGGATTTTCTCGCTCTTGGATCTTTTCCTCCTATATATCTCTACCCTTGTGTGGTTTCTTGTGCTCAGGGCCGAGGGCTTTTCATGCTTTAGTATAGTCTTCACACTCTACTCTACTTCACTTACTTTACTCACTGCATTTTGCCTTTAGTAGGAGATCTTTTGCAATTGCTGCTTTGTAATAACATCATTGTACTCAGCAGTCCCATTGACCGACTTTTCTGGTCATTAGTTGGACATTAATAAAATTATTTTATCTTATCTAATGACATCAATGGCCTCATCCAATGAAATCGTAGTAAAAGGAGATACTACATCAAAGCTGATCAAAATGTCCTGATCTTTGACCTTCTGAGTTTTGATCCTCTCAACCAGGAACATTGAGTCTGTTATCCAACTTTTTGTACCATAGTTGGGTTACCTGAGGAGCTGTCGGTTGACAGACTTGTTCAAAGTCCGATTCCAGTGTATCAGTTGATCCGTCTGCTTGTCTAGCCAATATTGGCTAGTCACTTTTATATTTGAATAATTTTGACCATGGCCCCGCGGGGTTTGTAATAAAATGTGCTAGTAGGATATTTTTGAGTGGTTCGGTCTCCTAAGACGTAGAATTGCAAATAGGGTATTCCAGGGAGTTTTTTGCCCCTGACAATTATGCTTTGCCTTTAGCCGAGTATAATTGATGAGGTTTTCTCCCGCTTCCTCCAAAGCTGGAATGCCCGATGTTGAATTCTGGGCCTTGGGGGCTTATTAGAGCCCAACTGAGTGTTATAAGCCTACTAGACATTATTTAGATAGATCATGGTCATGTCCTAAGTCATCTGGACACATAAAGAAATTTCGAAAAAATCTTTTTTGAACAGTGAAAAAATATTTTTTAAATTTTTAATTACTTTTCCTAAGTTTTTTGGGTTAATTTTTCCATAAATTAAATGGAAAAAACCCGTTCGTGATCCGGACTCAGAATTCAGTGATTGAAGGCTCTAACCTTAAGCCAAAAATCATTCTTGATCAGCCAGCCAGTCAGAACCAACTTTCAGATCAGCAATCGGACACATAATGCTTTTTTACTCAAAAAAGTCAGTTTTGAGTAAAAAATGATTTTTAGTAAAAAAATGATTTTTATTAAAAAAAATAATAATTTTGGAGAAAACTAAAACTCTCCAAATTAATCCAAATTTAGTAAAATAAAATACTAAATGACATCTCATGGAACACTTATGATGATTGGAGTTATCATAACTCAGCTTCAGTCATCATTAAGAAGAGCAATTAAATTATTATCAGTTATTAGACATGTCATCTCCAGCTAAAGATGAGATGGAGAGCTCTCATTGGTCCGGTGATTTGATTGAGGTGAAGACTAAAGCTTGCACCATCA
>LPNX010985589.1:68622-88945 GCA_001517045.1 Pseudotsuga menziesii
CTTATAAGTTGGGCCTATTGGTACAACTCTAACCAATTTCTAATTTTCTATTATTTAATTAAAGTTTAATTAAAAATTTAATTATAAGTTGGACTGTTGGTGACAGTTTAATTAAAAGTTTAAAGTTTAATTTTTAATTAAAAATTTAATTCTAAGTTGGACTAACTTTAAAGTTTAATTCAAAATTTGTAAATACTGTAAATGTATAAATTATTTAAATTTGTATATAAGTTGTTTAAATTTTAAAAACTTTAACTTATAGTTATTTAAATTTAAAAAAAATTGTAAATACTGTAAATGTATAAATTATTTAAATTTTAAAAACTTTAACTTATAGTTATTTAAATTTAAAAAAAAATTGTAAATACTGTAACTGTAAAATTTAAATACTGTAAATGTAAATACTGTAAATACTGTAAATGTAAACTTTAAACTTAAAGTTTAATTAAATACTAAAATAGTGTAAAACTAAAGTTTAAATCATAAATAGCAAGGAAAACAAAAATTGAAGTTTGAAGTTTGAACATACCTGGCCTGTACGCTACGTAGGCTGTGAATGAAGAGAACACTGGACATTCAATGAAGATTTTGAACTCGAACTTGAACCGGCCAGCAGTGGGTAGCTTCAGCCTTCTCCAAAGTTCGAAAAACTTTCACAGTGAGATGGAAATCGTGATACGTTTTAACCTGACGGAAATAGTGATAAAGTGACGCTGTCGGCTGGAAATCGTGATACGTTTTAACTCGGCTGGAATAGTGATAAAATCGGATACTTAGAACGCCGTTTTAGGGGTGCCCATATGACGTTTCTGGTAACTTAGCTTTCATCATCATTCATACAATATTTATTTTATCTTTTCGATATGGAGTTATTTTCTATTGGTTGATTATTCACTTGAGTAATCCTTGGAATATCTGGATAAGGATATTACATTGGTAAAAGTGAAGTTTATCTTTATTTCTAAGTTAAAAGAAAAGTTATATCAATAATGTTTTGAAGTACAAAAAGCATTGTTAGTGGAATTAATTGAAAAGGTCAAGTATAAAGTGATAAGGTATCAATTAACTTAAATTATCGACGAAAGCAAATAAAGTCTCAGGGTGAAAAACAAGGAAGATTTCCAAGCACTTCAAAAACTTATGCGTCAGTGTTATTTCAAATAAAAGTAACAATTAGAGGGAAAGACATTACTACTTTTATTGGTCCCGTTGAATGTAATAATTATATTAGTGATGAATTTGTTAATTAGTTAGTGCTTTCAGAGTCAAATGTAGGTGAAAGGTTAGACTTTTGGAATAATAAAGAATATAAAATAAGCAATTTACAACTGAACATTGGAGATTATACTAGCGTCTCGCAATTTATAGTTAGATCCTTGTGGAGTAGTGACGATGACCTAATTTTGGGATTACCTTGGATAGAAACATTGGGGAATTTGATCTTAAATGCTAAAAAGAAGTTTCTGAAATTTCCCTACAAAAAGAAGAAATCACATTGTAGGACATTAACATGAAGTCAGAATCAGAAGTCGCGTCATCTGAAGACTTCAAAGAAATTGGAAGAGCAAGAACGGGGAAATGGACAGAGACGTAAGAGAAATGTAATGTAATTGTATATTTGATAAATGTAAAGGATGATTTACAAACTAGATGCCCCGGTAATTTATACCTTAAGTGGGGAAGAGAGGTGACTTAGTTTATTTACATTAATTCACCTCTTAGTTTATTTACATTAATTAACCTAGCTTATAATTAAATTTGGTTTTTGTTACATTGCCTTTCCCTTAAGGAAGCTTTGTCCTCAAAGCTTATTTGACGACAATGACTACGTGAACTATTGCAACGTCTCTGATGTGGACATCTGTATGGGTTGTTAATTGCAGGTTTTGTCCTTGGTTCTATTTCGATTATGTGTTCAGTTTTTTTGTTTGTTGGGAGCGCCATAGTTAACTTTTGAAACACCTTGCGATGTTTTTGAATTAGCTCTTGTGTCTCTGGTTGTTTGTCCATATCTCCTTCACTTGTTAGAATCTCCATTTCTCGACATTTAGGTATGTACGTTGGTGCATCTTTCCAACGTAGCTTTTCCATCTGATGAGATGTAACCAGTTATGTTGGAGATGGTTGGAACCCATATAATTTGTGTGTTTTCCCGAACGCATGGAATTCAATAAAATGTTCTTGGTGATTTACAGAATATGGGTGCTCCCAGAGTCGATGAGAACTGTGACGTTATTATTTTTTATATGTCCTTTAATCTTCAATGTTTGCGGTTGGGTGATTCCGGTAATAGCGGCTAATGAGATTTGTGGGGAGTCGTCCTCGATTCCTGGGTGGTAGTCTTGTTGGCTATTCACATCGTTCTCAATTGGTTCATTGACTTCTAGCTTTGCTTCACAAGCATATAATTTCTTTTGTAAGCATCTGTGCTTAGGATCCCATTTGTCTCCATAGAACTTACATTTCCTTTCTTTTATTCTCTGGGCCTCTAAACTGGGCTTTGTTCCTTCCCTAAGTTGAGGTAGTGTATACCTTGGATTTCCTGTGTATCCTGATTGGAGGGGGTTCTTTTTGGAGTCGTCTTGGTTGACATTTGTATGAACGGATTTGCTTTCAATAATCTTGGCTTTACGTCGTGCTTCCTCCATGGTAGAGATGTTGTGTAACTCTAGTTCGTCACGGATGTGTTGTTTTAGACCGTGTATGTAGGTCTGTAGTCGTTGGTCATCGGTTAATTCTGGGACTTGAGTTGACAGTGCTTCCCAATCATAGGTGTACTCATCGACATTGTTTTTTTGTTGTAACCTTGTGATTTTGGCAAAGAAGTCTTTTTCTTCAACGCCTTGGAATCTTTTGATGAGGTCGTTCCTGAAGCTAACCCAGTTGTAAGAACATATTCTTGCAATATTCTTCCACCATAAGTACCAGTTGTAAGCGCTGCCTTCTAGATGCATGGAGGCATATTTAATTTTTTCGTCGTCGTAATGGATGTTGTGGATGTCTAGGTATTCCTCGGCTTTGTTAATCCATGCTATATGCATTGTTGTTCGTCCCCGTCGTATTTGGGTAACTCGACTTTCACACGTATTTGGCATCCTTGTGTATATGCGTTAGAGGACGACATGTTGAATAGAAGATCTGGCTGCTCTGGAGTTCTTGGAGAGTTGGGTTGCAGGTCATTCGAGATTTGTAATCTGTCCAAGATGGCGGTTAAAACTGCTTGATTTTTCTTTTGGTCTTCTTGTAGAGTGAGGAAGCTATTCTCTATTCGTGACATAAATTGTGTCCACTTTGATGTCAAATCATCATTGGTTTGTTTGATTTTTATGTGGAGTTCCTCGTAATTCTTGTTAATTTTCTCATTGATTTGGTCTAACTGAGCATCGATTGATCTTGTGATTGGAATCTTTTCGGCGCTAAATGTGGATTTATTTTTGTTTGCGATATGATGCCAGCCCGCCACGGCTGGTTCTTTTTTTTATTTATTTTTTCTTTTTCCTCCTCTTTTTTTTTGTTTTTTTAAAGTAATTATAATATAGTTTATTTATTTATTAATTAATAATAATATTCAATAAATAATAATATTAATATTAAAATTATTATTATGAAATTGTTTATCTAGCACACCGTTCAACAATGGCAAGCGACGGAAGGCAGGCGTGGAGCAATGGCAAGCGGCGGAAGGGAGGATGAACTGTGGAATGGGAGGAAACACGACTGGATGGCGGAGGTTGTGGGGGAATGCGATGTGAAAGCAGACGAGAGGAGCTGTCAGTCACAGGCGAATAGTGTTGGGGAGGGAGTGATGACACGTGAGGTGGGTGGAAATGGCGTTGAGAGGAAGGAGGTGGCGTGAGGTGGAAGAAGTGGAGACGGAGGACGGAGCAGGTGGAGGAGGATGAGGGTGATGTTGGAGGGGGGATGGAGGATGGGGGCGACAGTCGAGCGAGGTGGAGGGAAATGGAGGAGGAGGGGCGACGGTAGTAGCATGGAGCGGCGGGAAGAGGGGGTTGGAGCAGCAGATGGTGGAGAAGGGTGGTGGGTGAGTGGAGCGGTGAAGAATGGGGAGGCGTGGATGGAAGGGGGAGGCGGAGAAAGGTGGAGGCGTGGATGGAAGGAGAAGGCGAAGAGGGTGGTGGGTAGAGGATGGAGGCGGCGGAAATGGTGTGGCAGCAGTGTGGAGTGGAGGGAGGGTAAGGAGGAGGTGGGTCGGTGAGTGGTGGAGGAGGGAGTTGGAAAGGGTGGCGAAGAAGGTAAAGGAGGCGCAGAATGGTGGAGATGGGAGTGAAGCGCAGCGGAGGTAAGGGGAGGTGGATGATGGGCGCGTGTAGAGGGGAGGGCAGAATGGGGAGCATGATGGAGGTGGAGATGGAGTGCAGCATGAGCGCGTGGACGGTAAAGAGGAAGTGTGCAGCGGAGGTGAGATGGTGGTGGACTGGTGCAGAGAGCCGAGAGGCTCTGATACCAATGGAAGAGCAAGAACAGGGAAAGGGACAGAGACTTAAGAGAAATGTAATGTAATTGTATATTTGATAAATGTAAAGGATGATTTACAAACTAGATGCCTTGGTAATTTATACCGTAAGTGGGGAAGAGAGGTGACTTTTCAAGTCACCTCTTAGTTTATTTACATTAATTAACCTAGCTTATAATTAAATTTGGTTTTTGTTACAGAAATATCAAAGGTGATGTCACAGGATGAGAAATGAACACAGACAATACAGAAAGAATTCGACAAGGTTATTGTAGATGAAGAAGAGACATCTCTCGTCTAAGAGATCATAATCAGAAATTACTTTTGCAAATAAAGAAAGCAAAAGATAAAGTTCAACACAATCAAAAGTTAGATAAGATAAGATGAGATAATTTTATTAATGTCCACTAATGACCACAAAGTAGGTCAACGGGACTGTTGGTTACAATGATAGTTTATACATGTGGGAGGATCAAACGATCTCCCTTTAAAGCAAAAGGAAATACAATATAAGCAATGAAGTAGATAGAAGTAAAGATAAACAAGTTGAGCTAGGCTAAAGCATGGAAGAGTTCCTGCTCCAGTTTCGATCATGTAGTCCTGCACAGGGGCAAAGGAGCTCAGGTGGACAGGATCCAGGAGCCGAAAGGATCTGGTACTCCTAACATCCGAGGCTGAATGAAGAAAACTGAGAGAATTGTAAAAGTGTCTGCTATCTCGAGTCTGGGCCGGTAGGCGAGGGTTGCCCTCTAGCCTGGTGTTAGTGGGGTTTGGATGGTCTTGGACGCCTCCTGGAGGGAGGTCTGGGACGGAGCTGCTAAGATCTCGTGGGTCGAGAACCCTCAGCCTTTACTGATCTGGGAGTTGTGTCGATGTCAGGATCAATAGATCTCTTTGTGCCCCTGGATGACGGTATCCTGTTGAAGAACGCGGTGATCCGCTGTGTGGTTTCTGGTCTGGTGGGAGGCTGGAGGATCTGGGCTCGAAACCTAAGGACCTCCTGAATATAAAGCGCTAGATATCTCTGGTCGGTGTATCTGAAGAAAGCAGCTAGAGTTTCGGCCCTCCTGAGCAAGCAATAGAAGCGTCCTCTGATCTCATAGTAGGCAGGACATTTGAAGATAAAATGTGACTCGGTTTCAACTTCCTGTAGGTGTCACAGTTGGCAGATCCTATCTGATCTATCGATCTGGTGGTCTGACTCTACTCGGAGTCTATGTGATTCTACTCTGAACTGTCCAAGAGGGATCCAAAGGGCATGCATCCAGTGATGAAGTGTATACTGGGGCCGGACAATGAGCTCGTCTTTGATCTCCAAGAAATGTTCAGCATAGAAGGCCATCTTTGGGCGCAATGCTCCTGGAGGATTGATCCGAGTTACCTGGTCGAACTGCTTGTAAATATCCTCTCTGATGATCTTATTCAACTCTTGTCAGAGAGGTAGAAGGTGACCCAGAGCATCTAGAGAGTAGTGGAACGGGGGAAGACGATCTAGCTGGATCTCCACTGAAGCAAGAAGGCTCGAGATCCCTGTGAGCCAACACTTGGCCCTGCCTGGGTGAGTAGCGCTGACAATAGTCTGGGCAGAGCAATAAGCTAGATACGGGTACCTATCCCGGCCTTTCGATGAGTCAACTAGCCCTTGGATCTGATGTAGGAAGGAGACCAATTTGAAAACTGTCTCGAGGCGGAAGGGCTAGGCTCCAAATTCAGCGAGGATGATGTGCTGTGGTACTATTTGCTTGCACCTGATGATACGTCGGAGAAGGAGGATCTAGACTCTTTCAGCTGATGCCCAATCTGACTCGAGTAGGGAGGGGCCCCAGATCTATGATCCATATAAAACAGTGGGACAGATCAAAGTATTTAACAGATCCATCTTGGATGAGATATCCTGGAAATGGTGACGAAAGCACTGTCACTCAAGAAGGGCTAGAGACCCATACCCCTTGTTGATATGAGGTTGGAGGTCTGGTCGTAGATTGAAATGGGGCCTAGAGAATTGCACTCTTAAATAAGTATAAGTACTGGTGATCTCAACTTCCTCCCCTTTGAATAGGAAACAAAGGTCTGAGGTTTTCTTTGTCCCATTGAAGATCATAACCTTTGTTTTGCCCAAGTTTACTGTCAGCTTCCGGAGTTCACAGAACAAAGCTAGAGCATCAAGCTGTCTTTGCAGACTTTCCGGGGAGGAAGATAGGAGTATAATGTAATCAGCGAAAAGCAGGATAGAGATCAGGACCTGGTGGAGGAGGCATCATTTGTTCCCTATGTGTGCTCCTGGAGGAAGGTCTCCAACTCGTCAATGTAGATTCCAAACAAGGTGGGGGAAAGTGGGCAACCTTGTTACACCCCAATGGTGTTGCGGATGAACTCGAGTAACCCTCGTGCTGTGCGAAGGTGGCCCCAGACAGTCTCGTATAGACTCATGATGGCTGTCAATAGGATCGACGACATGCCAATGTCTTTGAGTCGCTGCAATAAGTCCTCTCTCGGAAATGAGTCGAATGCTTTCCGAAAGTCTACAAAGCAGCAGTAGACTTTCAAGGACCGGTGACGTGCCTCCTCAATCACGGCTCGGAGAGTAAAGATGTGATCGACAGTCTGATGTGTTGGTCTGAACCCTGCCTGACCCTGAGCTCTAAGATTTCTCTGTTCAAAATCTCTGGAAAGCTTCATGTGGAGAGCGGTAACATAGAGTTTTGAGAACATGTGGCCTACCATGATCGTTCTGTAGTTGTTAGGATCAGAGGTGGCTCTTGACTTGTGAATCGGATGGATGATGTGATGAGAATAGACCGATGGAAATCCTTCACGCACCATGTGATTAAATAGATCAGCCAAGTAGATAACCAAGATTCGGAGACCATGCTTGAAGAATTCTGCTTGGTAGCCTTCCTCATTTGCTGATTTGCTGCTGCTCATCGCCCAGATGGCTTCTTTGACATCATTTTTAGTGAAGAGGTGGCAAGAGGAGGGGGGGGGGGGGGGGGGAAGTCACATGGATGTCAGCTTGGCCGGGAATGTCATAGAGCTTGGAGGTGTGGGAGAACATGGAGGCAGGGTCAAGGTCGGATGACAGAGGGGAGCGTCGGGAAAGGATGGTATGCCAAAACTGTTTAGGGGAATGGACAAGGAGGACTGAGAGTTCTCGTCTTCTTTGAGAGATAAAATGCCGTTTCTTCCGACAAAGGAGACGGCGGTAAGATCTTTGTATTTGGGGGTAAGTAGGGCAGGAGTGGAGGAAGGCATGACGGAGTTCTCGGTGAAGTGATTTGCAGTCCTCGTCGTACCATTTGTTCATGGGGCAGGAGGTCGGTTTAGTGGTGGCCAAGGAGGTATGAATGGAGTGGGGGAAGGAGTTAAGCGCTGCTTTCCAGATTACAGACGAGAGGCATTGGTACTTGGCAGCAATTGAGTCGAGTGAGGAGAAAATGGATTCAGGAGGAAGGGTCTAGCAGAGATCAGAAAGGAAGATGTCGGGGTCACCCTCATCAAAACGAAAGGTGGTCGGGGGGGGGCGCGGGGGGAGGGGTGCTTGTTGGGGGGAAGTGGGGTTGGAAGGAGGGGGTCGACTTGGAGGGAGAGAGAAAGAAGTGTGTGGTCAGCTAGGGGGATGGGGAGGATGGAAAGGTCTTGGATGAAAGGGAGTAGGCTTTGATTTGCTAGAGCGTAGTCCACCACACTAGCCCCACCTCCATGTGGTCGGCACGTGAAGAAATGAGAGTTCGGGAAGCAAGGGAGGCCATTCAGAATAAGCAACTCATGTGATTCTCCCAGTTGTAGGAGATGCTTGCCGTATGCTGTAGTGGGGCCCAGGGCATCCTCTGAAGTCTGGTGGAGACCTACTGCTATGGGATCAAGTCTTACGGTGCAGAACTCGTTTTCGGATCGATCATGGAGAGGAACTTGGAGGTCCTTAGTGCGGGCGTTTAATCCCCCATAAGTATGACCTCTGCGTTAGTAGAGTACTGAGTGATGCCGATGTATAGATCCATAAAAGGGTCGCCGTCTGCTCCGTTGTGGATGGAAAATGATGAGGACACGGGTGGAAAGTAGCAAACTACGAAGTAGACGTGTCTTAGGGGGGAGATCTTGGTTTTGACTCGGGTCCACATGAATCTAGCGTACTCGTTAGAGGCCATCAAGGAGACCCTCTTCCCGAGAGAGTATCTGACCAAGCAAGCAACTCCTCCTGATCTCCTGACTCCACTAGAGCTCCTTGTTTCTTGTCTGCAGACTGAGAACCAGTGGTAACTTGTGATGTCCGGGAGAGGGCGTACAGGGCTTGCATGAGTCTCGGTCACGAGGAGGATATCCACCGATGTCAGTGTGTCATACAAGATGCCTGGGGATGACTAGAAAAACCCATTTCCATTCTAGCAATGGACAATGATACTCGTGCCCTATCGTCTCTCCAGTTGACCGCGTCATTTAGAGCTTCTTGTTCGAGGTGTCCATCCAGGGGGGAATGAATCTTGAATAACTGCCCGAAGGTTCTTGATTACCGCCCATTTCCTTGCTTTCCTTGCTGCTGCGACCTGTTCCCTGGACTGTTTGAGTTCTGCAACCTGCGCTCTGGTAAGGTCCTCATCAAGGAATATCCTGTCTGGGAGTGAGAATAGTTTGCGTTTAGCTCTAAGGGCACAGAGCTTGTTTGCTGCATTACAGAATCTAATGAAGAGGGTGGAGTCGAGGCCCACCCAAGCCCTGTCCAAGGTTAAGTCTGGAAGGCCGAGGGTATCTCTCAGGAACCTGACTCCTACCTCCATAGGGTCTGCAGAAGGAAGAGGTTGAGGGAGACCTCTTACTTTCAAGTTCAGTTCTCTTGTGCGTCTAGTCCGTTCTTCGACAAGTTTGGCTTGTACGACCTCCTCTACCGTGGTGAAGGGGTTTTTGATATTGTCTTTTCCCCAAACTACTTGTGCCCATGAATTGATGTGCGACTTCGTCTCTTGTTTAAGGGAGGCCTGTTGGGATTTGATCTCTTCTTGCTTGGTTCAAAGGTCCTGGATTTCTGCGTGAAGTGCTTTGTCCTTGGGATGGGAAGAATCCTGTTCTTTTCTTTCTTGTATCAATTTTTTGAGGGATAGGTTGTCCCCATCGACTTCCGAGACTCTAGCAGCGAGAGAGCCCACCTCTGAGCGGAGTCTACCATTTTCGGCTTCGAGAGATTCCAGTTTCATGAGCATTTGTTTAATTTGAGATGTCAAGAACGCGAAATCTGATTCCAATGCAATATCCATGGGGCTGTAGAATTTTGGGTTGCCTTGATATTGCCTGAGGTATCGAAATTGGCCTCTGTCATTGTAGTCCTAGTTGGGCGTTTTGGAAACTCCTTTTGACTCTTGGTCTTCTTTTGGGTCCTCCATGAGCTATTGAAGGGACGCTCATGTCTGAGGGGTTGGGTAGTGGTCGTGAGCGGGGAGGGGGGGAGGAGAAAGGGCTACGAAAAGGAGGGGGCAGAGTGGTAGAGCAGGCTCGCAGATAGGTGCGCGAGCAGGGAGGCAGGGCTGTGGGGGAGAGGGAGGAAGGTTGCAGGAGGGGTCACGGGGAGGTGCGTGGAGGAGGGCAGGGAGCCGCGGAGCAGGCTGGCGAGCAGAGGAGTCGGGGCGTGGAGGCAGAGCCGCATGCAGAGGAGAATCGAGATCTTCAAAAATAATTATCAGGTAAGGATGAAGAAAGCTCTTCCTTAAAAAGGATTAATCAAGAATTGCTAGAGCAATTAAGAAGCTTAAAAGAAAGAGAGCACAAAAATCAAGACAATCAAAATGAAGTCGTCAACTCAAACTATAAGGAAAAACTCTTACACTTAAGGAAACTTAATCAGGACATGCTTATACAAGTTAGGAAGCTAAAGCAGGAGAATAAATCTTTACAAGAAAAGCTAGATTGCAAGGGATCAATCGTCAACAAAGAAACGATGACTGGCGTAATAAAGAAGTCATCAAAGGCTCAAATTCAAACATTAGAAAAGGGAACCATTACAGAGCTCGTTAATGCTCAAATTCAGAAGAATTAACATATTGTCACATCGCTACAAACATTAAGAGAAGATGGTTCCAAAAAATACTCACAAAATATTAGCATACCTTATCGCCATCCAAACCACACAAATCGTTATGACCAACGATAAGGTCAAAAGGAACATTAATAGATTCATTATGATATCAAAAAAAGGTAGAGACAAAATCAACAAAAGTTGTGGGATCAGAAAAAGAGAAGTCTTATCCAAACAATCGATCAACAATTCCATTGAAGGTAAATCTCAGATGGACCACTTCACAAATGACGCAACATTTCCACACAATGTTTAAAAGAACATATCGTCTCATTTTGTTAAGTGTCACAACTACCAACACACAATGTCATGAGAAAATGTTACGAGCAAGAACAAGGTGTAAAGTCTTCCATAATTATGCTTTGAGGACAAAGCAATTCTAAGGGAGAGACAATGTAATGAACAAAATATATAATAAATAAACATTAATAAATATTAATAATTAAATAACTAATACTTAATGAAGAGACACCTTGATGAAAGGTTGTGCCTCTTTACGAAAGGGCACTCAGCATGGTTATTTATACAAGCATCATTCTCATTGTAATATCATCTTTATCTTATCAATCATATAATATATTATTTTTCCTTTCATGGAGTATCTGCATTATTTGCACTGGGTTTTTGTGTCAGAAACGGTTTTTTCATTTCATCCAAATGCTCAATGAAGATGGTGTGAGGCAAATAGAGGGTGGGGGGTGTTATGCACCAAAGCTAGTTCAGTGTTCCAGCGAGGCTGAGTCTATAGCAAGGGGTCAAATGTTTTGACTGTATAGGCCAAAGTGGGATTTATTGTATGGATATTTGGGTTGGAGGCTGTTTACCCCCTAGATTGTCTTGGTTTGCCCCCTTGGTTTCACTCTCAGAAGTACTTGGTTTAATGACTTTGCTGACTACCCCTTTGGTGTGATGATTATCTCCACCATGCAGGGCTTTATGCCCATGGGTTGGTGTTCCGGGGCTTCTTGGGGTGACCCACTAGGGCACATTCCCATCCTGGTTATTTGACATGGAGAGGTGCTTGCGCTTTGTAAAGCACTGTTATCTCCATCTCGCACACCTTCTTGCACCCACTTGGACCTTTTCTAGCTTCCAATCACCCCTCTTCTAATGCTTCCAGCCTAGTGTGCCCTTCTTGAAACTGTTGCGCACCAGTTGAGCCTATAGTGCCTTAGAGGGGGGGCGTTGAGGGACTTTCAACACTTTGGGGTTAGATGGGGCATGACGTTCGTTTTGGCTCGCTACTTCGTAAAGTGAACCCATTTCTCTTTTTATTTTAGGGAGTTGGCTAATCTCTAGACCATTTGCACCTTTTCAGGTGAGTTTGGCCAGAATCTGGCTATATGATTTGTTGTTGAAAATGAGATTTACAGTGTTAAAATTGCAATTTTTATTGCAGAAATGGATTCAAGAGCCTCGATTACCCTTGGGGCACCCAGATTATGCAATTCCAATCACTAAAAACTACTCTTTCAACAATTTTTGCCAGATTTTGACCAAAAAAATCGCTGGATTTTAGGTGCAAATTGTCTAGAGTTTAGCTGACTCCTTATTTTAGCTTATTTTTATTATTTTATATAATTTAGGGCAACATTCCTTTATTTTAATATTATTTTATTATTTTAGGATTGTAGGCTCAAAATTAAAATATTCTAGTGATAAAGGTATAAATAAGGCCTATCTCATTCATTGTAAATCATAAGTCAAGGGTTCTAATATGAAATTAATTCTTTTTCTCCTATTCTTTGAGTCTTCTTGGTGATGTGCACTTCTCTTGGGATGATTCTCTTTGGGTTGATGCTCGACTTGTTGGAATAACACATGCAAAAGAGTGGCCTAAAGCTTCTTCTTTGTTCATATCTTGTTGAATGTTAGTAAGTTATGTTTCTATGTGGATTGAATGGTAGTTTAATGTTGCACTTTCTCTGAATTAGGTCTTTTTTACCAATATTCCATCAACTTGTATGAAGGAAACGTCTTGCTTAAGGGTTTCCTATTGCTTTTGGGGCCTTGGACTTCTCCATTTGCCTTAATTAGGCTCACCTACCGAACCCTAGAGGTTGCTAGGTGATGCCCTAATTGCAAGTGCTAGAGGGACATTTCAAGTGAGGGATACTGGTGACTGGCCATCATCTCTCAAATCCCTAGGGGTTGAGATGATTCCCCTTCTTTTGTCAATATTTTTACTCATAATTTTCAGCTTTATTTGTATTATAGTTTAGTAGTACTTTTATGTTAGTTTGCTGCATTTTTATCCCTAAAAATCCTAAAAATCTATAAAAAATCCAACACCTTAAATTTTTTTGGAATATTGAAAAACTAGTCCCATAACCAATTTCGCCCTAGTGGATTTATTCAAAAATCTTGAAGGGTGTACTAATTTTATATTTAAAAAAAGCCCTAAAAATTCAGAAAACCTTAAAGCCTAAAAATTAAAAAAAAATCAAAACTCAGAAAATATTAAACATCTTGCAAAACTAAGTCCACAAGGGGCTGCGCCCTACTTGATTTGCCCATCAATCTCCAATTGTGTCAATATTAGCTTTGATTTGGACCATCAAAACCCTAAAGCGAATCTGCTGTTGACTGTTGACTGTTGACTGGTTAAGGCAGCTAAAATTTTGAGACTGGTTGGTACTGTAACTTTGGCCTTAGCTATCGGTTATCTTCTTCACTTAGGCAGGGCTTGTCTAAGGTTTTTGAAGTCCCTTTTTGGGCTGTTACTCACTGTGTTTTATAGCTGTTATCGGCTGTTCTTGCTTATTTAACACAGTAATTATCAAATATTCAGTGGTACATTCCTGCAGCCATATTTGCTTGGTGTTGGGTTAATACATATTGAATGCAAATTGGGAATATATTCTGATTGAGCAAAGTGCTGATATATACTGCTGTTCCTTATTGAGCAAAGGGCTGATATTTACTGCTGGAAGTTGTTACTGTTAAACTCCAAATGTTGATGCTGATATCTAGTATTTTTCTGACTGATAATTACTAATATTGACATGATATTCAATGTCTCTTAATGCTGATGATCACTGATACAAATAGTGATGTGTTGACTGATATAATTTTTACCTTATTGTTAACCGGGAAACATTCTAATCTTTGCAAAGTCACTGATTCTGATTAAAATTTAAGACACTGGTATCTGTGCGATCCTTCAGGACTTTGATATGCTGATATACAGTTGATTATTTCGATCATAGTGGAAAAAATCCCCGAAAAATCGGCGATGTCCCAAAAAATCGGGAAAGTTCGGGGAAAATCGGCAAATAGGTGAAAAAATTGGTAAGCAAATTTTGACCCTATTAAAGTACAAATTTTTTCTTTTTAATGCTTGTCGCAGTTTGCCAATTTTTTTGCCGATGTTGCCGAGAAGATGTTTTCTGGACCCTCACGGATTTTTTGCCGATGCCGATTTTTCCCACTATGATTTCGATCTTACTCAGGCTATGTGCTTACTGTACTTCAAATGCTAATGATTCTGAGTCTAAATCAACACTTTGCTTCTAAAGATCAACTAGGCATAATATTATATATATGAGTATGGAGTATTTCTGATTGTTATCCACATGCTTTATCAACTGCTGCTACACTTGAATTACATACAGTGATCCATATAGCATAGGCTTTAAGGTTTATCATACTTGCATATTGCTACTGATCATTGACTCCTTCCAAAAGGCACTGGTCTTGATTTTAGGATCCTAGAGAAGTATTTCTTTTGTGTTGAGATCATTAGCAGGTATCCTAGAAGGGCTCTCCCTTGGGTGAATTATCCCAAAGAACTTGAGAGATTGAACTAAAGTGACTGTGGGTTTGAGTCTCTCCCATGCTTACCTTTCACTAGCACCCACTCTAAGTTGTGTCACAAAAGCTAGGCTGCTAGTTCAAATGATAACATTTTTGGCACCGTTGCCAAGAACATTTCAAGACATTCGAGGTGGTTATCTCAGGTCACATTGTATATATTCTTGGCAAAGAACAACATTTGGTAAGTCTCGAGGTAAGTCTTTATTCATATCATCATATATATCTCTTTTGAAGACTAATCATGCAGGTCTTATTTGGCGACTCCAATCATTAAAGAAGGATTCTCGCGTCAATTCTTTTGATTTTTCAGAAACATTGTCCATTGATCAAGTACGTCCTGCTTTTGTACTTTGGTGAGAATTTGTTGATTTAACTTATAATAGGTCTCTCTTGGCAACTCCAACTAAAGAAAATAAGAAGTACTCTATAAGGACAAGGTTAACTCAAGAAAGAAGATGATGTGGCATCCTTTGATGAAGCATGGATGTACCATCCTTGGTTTGATGCGTTGGATTTCTCATGCATTCCAAGATATCCACATCAATTGGATGTTGATAATGATGCGCCATTACCGAAGTTTCATGCATATCATAATTTTTAGGGGATTTTTCTGACATGCAATATAATATATGAGGATGTTCAAATAAAGGTATTTGTGGCATCTCTTGATTTATTGAATAACCCGGATGTCAGAAATTGGTAGGAAGGACTTCCTCCTAAAAAGTTTCCCTCACATAGACATTTGATTGAGGTATTCAACAAAGAGTGGGGTCCTAATATGGATGAAGGTACGAGGAAGGGTTGGATTGACCATGTATTGGGAAAGAACTAGGAAGACATCCGTGATTAAGATCGAGATGAAGAAATCAAAGAAGATGTTTTAGAGTTCAAAGATCTTGATCATCCGACCACTGCAGAAATGGAAGTATGTTTTACCCTTGGAAAATCAGATGAGTTACTAGAGACATTCTGGAATATGCTTCGAGATTATGATGATGGTGCTGAGGACCAAGTTTACAAGTTCATGACATTGGCCCTTGAATATGATATTAAGGGAGGATATGTTTACATGTGGTTATTTGTCCTTAACTTGGGAGGAAAGGCCTATCTCGGTTTGCAATCCTAGTGAAAGTAAAAATATCTTCTTTTGCAGAATTGATAGAAATATTTTGTAGCTACTGGGATCTAGAAAGATGTGACAAATGGGTGCCTCATGTCGAGCACACAAAGAGCTTGTTCTAAAAAGAAAACACTGAAGAAGAACATAGCAAGATGACCCCAATCCCTGAAGAGCATGAAGAAGTCTTTGCTGAAGAAATCCAAGATGAAGATCGGGTCTTAGAAGACTTGTTTGAAGAAGCCATTGTTCAGGATTTGGTCAATGATATCTTAAGCCTTATGTTTGAAGATGAAGGTCCTCCTGAAAATGAATATGATTGTGATGCAAGAAATGAAGACCAAGAATCCCTAGTTGAAGAAATTAAGGAAAACAAGGTGATGGTGCGTTCTCCTTACCCTCATGTCATAGTTTCTTATGATATCTTGGGCCTCTTGGAGGAAAATAACAGGATCCTTAAAGATGACGATTATTGGAAGTACATGGGTCCACCGATATACGATTCTTCAAGACCAAGTAGTTTCATTTCTGAGCCCTCCAGTTGCACATATTTTGATGAAGAAGTCCATGAGCCTTTCCTTCCATTCATAAAAGAGGAAGAAGTTAGTATGAATCAATTCGAACCAGGTTCTTATGAAGACCTAATCAATTAAATTCCGATTGATGAAGATATGGTTGTTCCATCTCTTTGTGGCACTGATGATGAAGATTGGATCAATCCTTTTGCTATTACATTTGATGATGAAGCACCTCAGGATGTGGGTCCTCTTGCCATTGCAGATGATCGTCATATGCAGCTGTTCCATATAGGATTTGAAAATTTTGGAAGCTATGTCTCCGTTGAGATTTATTTGGACTCAAATCAATCATTCCTACCCAGCATCAAGGAAGGTATGAGATGTCATGCAAAGAGTTCCTTTATAGTCATTTTGCCGATGATGGGCCCAGATTGTCATTCCCAACAATGTACCTCAAGAAGTTGTTATCCAACTTTTTGTACCATAGTTGGGTTACCTGAGGAGCCATCGGTTGACAGACTTGTTCAAAGCCTGATTCCAGTGTATCAGTTGATCCGCCTGCTTGTCTAGCCAATATTGGCTAGTCACTTTTTTATTTGAATAATTTTGACCATGGCCCCGCGGGGTTTGTAATAAAATGTGCTATTAGGATATTTTTTGAGTGGTTCGGTCCCCTGAGACGTAGAATCTCAAATAGGGTATTCCAGGGAGTTTTTTGCCCCTGACAATTATGCTTTGCCTTCAGCTGAGTATAATTGACGAGGTTTTCTCCCTCTTCCTTCCTCCAAAGCTGGAATGCTCGATGTTGAATTCTGGGCTTTGGGGGGTTATTAGAGCCCAACTAAGTGTTATAAGCCTACTAGACATTATTTAGATAGATCATGGTCATGTCCTAAGTCATCTGGACACATAAAATTTTTTTGAAAAAATCTTTTTCGAACAGTGAAAAATTATTTTTTAATTTTTAATTACTTTTCCCAAGTATTTTGGGTTAATTTTTCCATAAATTAAATGGAAAAAACCCGTTCGTGATCCAAACTCAGAATTCAGTGATTGAAGGCTCTAACCTTAAGCCAAAAATAATTCTTGATCAGCCAGCCAGTCAGAACCAACTTTCAGATCAACAATCGGACACATAATGCCTTTTTACTCAAAAAAGTCAGTTTTGAGTAAAAAATGATTTTTATTAAAAAATGATTTTTATTAAAAAAATGATTATTTTGGAGATAACTAAAACTCTCCAAATTAATCCAAATTCAGTAAAATAAAAGACTAAATGACATCTCATGGAACACTTATGATGATTGGAGTTATCATAACTCAGCTTCAGTGATCATTAAGAGAGCAATTAATTTATTATTAGTTATCAGACATGTCATCTCCAGCTAAAGATGAGATGGAGAGCTCTCATTGGTCCAGTGATTTGATCGAGGTGAATACTGAAGCTTACACGATCAGTGGGCTTCCCAAACCTAGCTCAGGCTCCTGCCAGACCTAAAGGATGAGCTTACCTACATCCAGACTCACACGTGTGGCCTCATCCTTGGCTTGTTTTAAGTGCACAGGTTTGGAGTGGGGGTGCCTTGCCTGGGTGGAGGCCTCCCCTCACTCCCGGTTCTTCGGTTTAGGTTTGGGATCTTTGTTAGGTGGCTAAGCTGGTTAGGGTTGGTTTTTTGGTTTTAGGGTTTTAACACTCTCTCATTTGTTAAAAAGAGGCTCTTTCAGCTCTATTGAGGATGGATTTTTGTGTAGAGAAACTCTGGTGAAACATTTGTAATTGTTTGTTGCTTCTATGCAACCATTGGAATAAAATTAAGGCTTTTGGAGGCTCATGTGGTGTGATTATTTGGATGATTGCACTTGATGGATGAGGTGATGTTATTTTAATGCTTTTCTTTCTTGTTTATTTGAGATTATGATGTTATGCTTTAGAAGGCTTCTATAAGCACATAAGAACAGGTATTTGCGGTTTGCAAGTTAGCTGTTTATTGATTTACTTCTAGAATTTAAAAAAGAGCATTGTTTTATTCAGTTGTAGTTTATGCTCTTCTTTATTTCAATTTGTGAACAATACATGATCTAATATTTGTATGGCAAGTCTATGAATGTTATTTTGCAGATCCTTCCATCCAACCAAGCAGAAGTTTGAGCTCAGCTGCATCTTCTTCTCTTGAAGTCAAGTACGCTTTTCCGGTAATTGCATGCTTCATGAGATCCAAGTGCTTTAAAAAGATCCACAGGTTTGATCATTCTCTCCTTGCTTTTATTCATCATTTAAATTAAAAAATCTTAATTTTCTTGGAACTGGGGCACGTTTGGGCTAAAGTGAACATTCATTCACTTAGCCTTTGCCCCGGTTGGCTGCCCTGTGCTTTATTTTCAGCCTTTCAGGCCTTTTATTTGCAGCGTTTCCTTCCCTTAGTTTGCTGTCCACTTTTTCCCACTTTTTGCCCTATTGGACAGTCCTCTTTTGTCTCCTTGTTCCATTTTTTTTGCAGCCCCTTTCCATCCTCTTTTTGGGCCATTTTTGCGCTGTATTTTCAGCCTTTTAGGCCTTTTATTTGCATCCTTTCTTTCCCTTAGTTCGCTGTCCACTTTTCCCCACTTTTTGCCCTTTTGGACAGCTCTCTTTTGCCTCTTTGTTTCCACTTTTTGCAGCCCTTTTCCATCCTTTTCTTCAACCATCTTTTGGGCTGTACTTTCAGTCTTTTTCACCCTCATTTTGCAGCCCTCTTTCTCTGATTTGCAGCCCTCTTTCTCACTTAGTTTCCAGCCTTCTTTTGACTTGCCTTTTGCTCTCTTTCCACCCCTCTTTCACCCTTCTTGCCTTGCCTTTTTCTTGCCTCTTTTCTTCCTTCTTCTTGATGAGTTTGGGTAAATGTTTTTAGCTAGTTTATAGATTAAATTTCAAGTTATTTTTGATCAACTAATATCATAACAAGTGTGTCTAGAGCTCTTAGATTGCAGACATGTGAAGGAGAGCACAAAGGGCACAAACGAACAAGGAGTGCAAAAAGAACAAAACGACTGCTATCTCTCTTCTTGCATCCCCTTCTTTCCTCGTTCTTCCAAGAAGCAAAGAACACATCATCATTGTAAAAGATTAATAAAAAGAGTTGAGTGGGAGGAAGTCTCATTCCTTTTCTACTTCCCCTATTTTGGGAAAGTGTGTCTTGTGTTCATTTTCATGATTTACTTTATATAGTTTTCCTTAAGCAATTAGTTTAGTTCTTTGATTAGACTTAGTTTCATTCTTACTAATTGCTAGATTCATCATTGCTTGTTGGTATCTTGTTAGAAATTGTTAAATCATAAGAAGAATCAAAATCTCTTGAATCTCACCATAAGGTGGATCAAGAGTGCTCTCTGTCGGAGAGTTTTAATCAACCACCTTTCATATTAATTATTGTGTTTGTTTAATTCAAATCATCCATAAGTAAGACTCTTGAACTTGCAGAAACACAAGTCAAGAGCATTCTCTATCGGAAAGCACCTTAGGTTTGCACAACCCCTGCATTAGTATCATCTAGATTAGCTAAGTCTCTTGGACCACTGTCATAAGACGAGGTCAAGAGTGCTCTCTGTCGGAGAGTTTTAATTAATTAACTTAATGAAATTCGCAACTCACACCCCTTTAATTAATTAACCTCCCTTCCTCCTTGCTGGAGTATGCTCTGACCGATCCTAGATCGAAGTACCCAGAAACGGCACTGGATCTTTAAACCCAGCGAGAGTAACCTAATAACACTTAAACACCTCGTAACCAACGCATCGACGTTGTAGGGATTCTTCCAAAGTACTTTCTAGTAGAGGCGCCGGAACCTCCCGCTGTCATAGATTCTCAGCTAGCTGGTCACTTGACAATATCAGCCTGGGATATTGGGTGGGCCCGACATGTCTTCAACGGAGGCGACTTAGAAGAGTCTCCTCGCTTTGATAAACCTTTTTGTTGACACCCTAAAGCAAGACCACAGTTAAAAACTCTTAAAAATTACCAAGAGCACTTGCAAAACCTAACATTCACTGGCATCTTTTGGGATTCACATCTTTCTAAACACGAAGCATCTCCGATAATTTTACTCCATAGGCACTGGTTCCATATTTTAGCATTGTTGATAATCTGGGCCATTTGTCCATTGAATGTTTGATTATAAGTCATATCTGTGAATGCTTTTTTTTTGTGAATTGCTCAAATATTTGTCTATCTTTTAATTCCAGTGATAGCAACGTGGATTGTTTTGTCTTGTGCTCAATTCATCACATTAATCATCTAAAATCACAATAACTCCTAAACAACACCCATCCGCATCTGAAAACATTTAAAATTTAACTTAAAC